>OX411559.1:18352986-18952986 GCA_948146395.1 Fragum whitleyi
TATGCAAATGTCTTCTTACCAAACGTCCTTACTTTAGGCAAAGCAAACCGGCCACTGTCATGAAAGGCAATATCCCCATCAAAAAAATCAGATGAAACAGCGGATACCCTAGACCTAGTAAGACGACCATGAACTTGTCTAAGGGAAAAAAATGTTCTCTTAGGTAATCAGGAGCAATACCATTATAACACGCCTGTTGACAGGTAACCAATTTAGCGATTTGAATTGCTCGGCTCCTACATGAGACCTACTACCCAAGTCCAAGACAAAACGAACTAATTTGTTCTGGGTGGTCTGGAGCCTATCTTTCCAGTACTGGCTTAAGCTTGGGTACCAGAAGGAACAAACATAATCAAAATGACACTGGACTAAGGACATAACCAAGAGCTTACGAGTTTGGCGATTAAAGAAATGTCTGTTGCGAAATAAAAATTTCAAACGTGCATGAGCCTTGGATACAAGTGACCTAGCAATTTCATCACAAGTTAAATTCTGATCCAAAGTTACACCAAGATATTTTACAGAACTGGTAGCTTGTATATTTATACCATTGCATGATACATTTAAATTACTTTGACTTTTCAGACGGGGTTTTGAACCAAAGAGAATTGATTCGGTCTTGCCAAGATGAAGTGAAAGCTTGTTATCAACAAGCCATTCACTCACCCTTTCCAGTTCTGCAGATAGAACCGACTCAATTTCACTGGTATTTTTACCAGAGACAAGGATGCCAGAGTCATCAGCATACAAAAGTAATTTATTCTTTACCACAGCAGACATGTCATTGACATATATCAGAAATAAGAGAGGTCCAAGGATTGAGCCCTGTGGAACACCACATGATATAAAATCTTGATTAGAGGATACCCCAGAAATCTCAACTACTTGAGTCCTGTCAGAAAAATACGACTGAAACCATCTTATAGCATCTGAAGTAAGTCCAATGGCTTCAAGTTTCATTAATAGAATATTATGATTAACAGTATCAAACGCCTTTTATAAATCAAGTAAAACCATTCCAACCAATTTACCCTGGTCCATATTAAATTTGACGAAATTCGACAGATAAAATAAAGATGTGGCGGTAGAAAAACCACGCCTAAAACCTGATTGGAAGCTATATAGGATATAATTTGCAGATAAGTACTCTTCCAGCTGATCATAAATTACAATTTCAAAAACCTTGGAAATAATGCTCAAAACTGACACAGGTCTATCTATCTATCTATCTATCTATCTATCTATCTATCTATCTATCTATCTATCTATCTATCTATCCATCTATCCATCTATCCATCTATCCATCTATCTATCTATCTATCTATCTATCTATCTATCTATCTATCTATCTATCTATCTATCTATCTATCTATCGATCGATCTATCTATCTATCTATCTATCTATCTATCTATCTATCTATCTATCTATCTATCTATCTATCTGTCTATCTGTCTATCTATCTATCTATCTATCTATCTATCTATCTATCTATCTATCTATCTATCTATCTATCTATCTATCTATCTATCTATCTATCTATCTATCGATCCATCTATCCATCTATCTATCTATCTATCTATCTATCTATCTATCTATCTATCTATCTATCTATTTATCTATCTATCTATCGATCGATCGATCGATCGATCGATCGATCGATCGATCTATCTATCTATCTATCTATCTATCTATCTATCTATCTATCTATCTATCTATCTATCTATCTATCTATCTATCTATCTATCTATCTATCTATCTTTCTATCTTTCTATCTATCTATCTATCTATCTATCTATCTATCCTATCTATGTATCCTAACTATCCTAACTATCCTATCTATCTATCTATCTATCTATCTATCGATCCATCTATCTATCTATCCATCTATCTATCTATCTATCTATCTATCTATCTATCTATCTATCTATCTATCTATCCTATCTATCCTATCTATCCTATCTATCTATCTATCTATCTATCTATCTATCTATCTATCTATCTATCTATCTATCTATCTATCTATCTATCTATCTATCTATCTATCTATCTATCTATCTATCTATCTATCTATCTATCTATCTATCTATCTATCTATCTATCTATCTATCTATCTATCTATCTATCTATCTATCTATCTATCTATCTATCTATCTATCTCTATCTATCTATCTATCTATCTATCTATCTATAATAATAATGTGAAATAGAATAATGTGCCCAGTTCGAGAAAACATTAGAGAATGATCCTATATCGACGGAGTTTGTAAGTAAGGGAAGATTGAAACTTTTTGTTTGCGTGTATTCTCAAGGAAATGCTCATTAATATGGGATCAATATCAGTCTAAAAAGTGTGAAGAAATTTTCTACCTTTCCAGTTTTCTTATTCACAACACTTGTATTTAGAACACCGTCATAGCGCTTAAGAAGAGCATTGTTGTACAGTTAGTTACACCGTGAAATTGACATTCATCTCAATCAAAACCATTCTAAATCACACACTTAACGCTAAATTCATTCATTCCAAAAATTCACTCAAATCAATCACAAAGGCTCCAAAATAGCTAATAAGTATACAATCAACAGATACATTCAAAATAAATATAAATGGGAAAAACTCGCAATTTCACTGACATCATTGACACCATTCAAAGTGGACCAACGTACAGATTCGCAAATCGGAAGCTGCGATGTCTGTACGTCGCTAATCAGTTAGCTGCGGTTTATAACTTTAATTTCAATCATAATTGTGTTAAAACGACTGGACATAACCAACAGGAACATTTCATAAAAGAAAGGTAAGATATTATTTCCTTTTTTTAAAGCTACGATCACGACATCAAACCAGTTTGTATTTGTACAATTGAGATCAATCACTGGCGTTTGCCCTCGGCGACCGCCTTCACTGCTTGTTCTCTTCTACTTTTTCAAATTGAAAGCGCATCAAACCCTCTTTTGATTGTATGCGAATGCAAAAAAAATCAATTACCTTCAAGACAATATAACCATGAGACGGGTCCGTGTTGTTTTTACGAAAATAAACAAGATTTTATCCAGGCACCCCAGAAAGGTTCTTTGTACCATTAGCTGCATGGACCCCCTTTTTAACTGTATAATTAGCTGCGATTTTCGACACGGATTCCTTCCATATTCACGTTTAAGTATTTGACAAATTAAACGACAGACACATTTACTATGCTTCTGTTTTGATTACAGATGGGTGTTATTATCATTTGAGTATCTTTTTGCAGATCATCGGCTATATCCGATCACTTGTTAGATAAGTATAACTTCCTTGCAAGACAAACCATTCATTTGAATCCCAGTAAACATATCTTATATTTAGCCCACAAAGCCCCTATGTTAAACGTTAACTCACAGTAACTCATCACATGATCACCATTCGAACATCGTGCTATGTGAATCGGTCAATACATTGTCTATCAAACTGATTTCTCTGTGACACCAGGATGGCCGAATGGACACAAAGCGGAATGTTATGACAGGTTTCCTAAAAAAAGGGTACAGGACGGTTTTGTGAAATAACATCATTCGATGTCTTAATTATACAAAAAATCGCGGTCTGTGATATCGCATAGTAACTGTGGCTTCTTGACTGGTTTTGATTCTTTCTTTTGTTTGTTATTTCTGCCTTTTGATGCGTTTCATACATCGAAAATTTCTTTCATTTTGGTAACTGTTCTATTTACGATTTATCGTTTGATTTGGCCTAAGAGTTATGGAGAATGTACTGTAATATGAGACACAGAGAGCTATCATAAAGGTAACAAACATTAAACCCCTTTTTTGCGTGACATATCTTCGGACACGAATTTCAAATAGTTTATGGTAAAGGGCATCTGATTTGCCTCTCAAATGTGAAATTTCATCAAATTCTGAACAAAAGACTAGTAGAAATGAATGAATAACTATATTTTATAAGCTAAGGTAAAGGTAGCAAACATTTAGCCCCCTTTTTCCATGATATATTTTTGTACGAAAATTTCAAATTGTTTATAATAAAGTGCATCTGATTTGCTACTTAAATTTAAAATTTCATTAAATTCTAATTATTTGACTAGGAGAAATTTGAGAAAAACTGGATTTTACTCAAAGCCCCCTTTTCACGTGACGAGGCCTCAAATCCAAGTATGCGTTACATACATTCATTGATAAATACATTTAGTCCCCTTTTTCCATGAATACATGCATTTATGAATAAATACATGAATACATACATACATGAATACAAACACACATGCATGAATACATACATACATCCATACTACCTCAACAAAAGCCAACATAAATCACTCCAAATGCCACTACAGATTGCGATTTCGATTGGGCAACTTGTTTTTCAGGTCCTAAGATTACATTCACCTACGAATTAACACAAACTAGTACACCTTGACACGTCTGGTAGAATATTAGGCCTTGAAGAATGTCTACTGAGCCGATGAAAGCAGATTCCTTCGTAATGTTATACAGACGAAAAGTCGGTATTTCGGTACGCTTTGGGGCTTCGAGAAGACATGCTCATCGACATTGTTTTAATCCATTCCATATATAGTATTTATAAGACTTAATCTAAAAAGTCATATATATAGGGAGTGCAAAACCTTTTTGATTGTTTACATGAACATTGTATCTTTAATTGACTAAAAGATATTGAAAATGCTATATACGGGATATATTTCAGACAAGCGGAAAGAGATTTATAACGGGGCGACAGCAGCTCATCCACATATACGTACTTCTTGATATACGTTCATAGAGGGGATATTAGTGACTCTTGTCACAAACACTTGAAATAAACAAATATCAATTAAAATTTGCCGAGACAGGGATGAAGACATAATCCGAGAAATGACAACACGACGCGTTATCAACTTACCGGGCTCGGCTACTTTAGAACATACATAAACAAGTGCATGTCGTATTGCGATGCAATACAGGAGTCTCCCGCCGGATAACAAAAAATCCTTTCTTAAAATATATCTCCTACTTACTAGATCTATAACTGTATACAAAATTTGAAGTTGCTAGCACATTAGGTTTTGAACAAAATGTCCCAAACAAAAATGTAAGGGTAAAAACAACCAATGGCAAAAACTCCAAAAGTGGGCGGAGAAGAATGATTCTTGTACATGACACTTGTCCTCAATGAGATCTATAAATGTACCAAGTTTGAAGTTGCTAGTATTGATGGCTCAGGAGATATGGTCCGGACAAAAATGTCAGGATAAAAAACAACAACGGACAATAACTAAAAAAGTGGACGTAACAGTTCTTGTGCATTACACTTCTTCTCAATGAGATCTACCAGTGTACAAAGTTTGAAGTTGCTAGGGCTTGATGTTTAGGAGATAAGTACGGGACAAAAATGTAAGGATAGAAACAACAAAGGGCAATAACTCAAAAAGTAAACATGGCAGAGTGACAGTTCTTGTACATGACACTTGTCCTCAATGAGATCTATAAGTGTAGCAAGTTTAAAGTTTCTAGCACTTATGGTTTAGAAGATATGTTCCGGACAAAAATGTAAAGGTTAAAACAACAAAGGGCAATAACTCAAAAAGTTGGTGTGGCAGAGTAACAGTTCTTGTACATGACACTTGCCCTCAATGAGATCTATACGTGTACAAAGTTTAAAGTTGCTAGCACTTATAGTTTAGGAGATATGATCCAGACAAGAATGTAAGACTAAAAACAACAAAGGGCAATAACTCAAAAAGTGGACATGGCAGAGTGACAGTTCTTGTACACGACACCTGTCCTCTATAAGATCTATCAGTTTACAAAGTTTGAAGTTGCTAGCACTTATGGTTTAGGAGATATGATCCGGACAAGAATGTTAGGTTTGATTTGAATTGGGGTTTTACGTCGCTTTCAACAATCTCTCAATTATATAACGACGACTGGAGCACCTAACGATGGATTCCTGGTATTTCTCACACCAGTACTAACACCACATCCCTTTCCTAGCCTCCAGTTGCTATTCCACATAGGTTTACGATTATCTACCCATTGGTCGAAGACAAATCTCGGAAAGGATAAGTGCCGCGGCCGGGGATCGAACCCGTGCGAATTTAGACCCCGGGTTAGAAGTCCGACGAGCTACCAACTGCGCTATTGCCGCGGCTACAAGAATGTTAGGCTAAAAACAGCAAAGGGCAATATCTCAACATGACACTTCTCCTCAATGAGATTTATAAGTGTACAAAGTTTGAAGTTGCTAGCACACATAGTTTAGGAGATATGTTACGGACAAGAATGTAAGGGTAAAAACAACAAAGGGCAATAACTCAAAAAGTGGGCGTGGCATAGTAACGATTCTTGAACATGACACTCCTCCTCAATGAGATCTATAAGTGTACAAAGTTTGAAGTTGCTAGCACACATAGTTTAGGAGATATGTTCCGGACAAGAATATTAGGGTAAAAACAACAAAGGGCAATAACTCAAAAAGTGGGCGTGGCAGAGTAATGGTTCTTAAACATGACACTTCTTCTCAATGAGATCTATAAGTGTACAAAGTTTGAAGTTGCTAGCACACATAGTTTATGAGATATGTTCCGGACAAGAATGTAAGGGTAAAAACAACAAAGGGCAATAACTCAAAAAGTGGGCGTGGCAGAGTAACGGTTCTTCAACATGACACTTCTCCTCAATGAGATCTATAAGTGTACCAAGTTTGAAGTTGCTAGCACATATGGTTTAGAAGATATAGCCCGGTCAAAAGTGTGACGGACAGACGGACGGACGGACGGACGGACCGACGGAATCGAGCAAACATATAGCCCCCCAACCGGTAACCGGTGGGGGACTAATAACCCATACCCACATATTAAACACATTTATAAGCACACATGAATTCTATTTTTATGTCGAATACTTTGCTTTTCAATATTCATGCTAATACTCAAATGCATGTAAATATGTGGACAGGGTGATTCGTAATATCTGCTTTACTTCCCAAATCTTATAATTCTTTACTTCATGGTTTGACTTCAATTTCAACTACTTTAAGAGAGGCGAACAAATCACAATTTAATTTGACAAGTATTAGGGAAACATGTTGTCATCATGTCATTAAATATTTGTCATAAGTTCAATAAAGTACTCTAAAAGCAAGAGGTTGCTGAAATCGTTTATTTCTTTTTAGGTCATCTGAGCACAAAGTGCTCAAGGTAGGCTTTTATGGTAAGTTGGAATGTCCGTCGTCCATCGTCCGTCGTCCGTCGTCATTATTTACCTTGTATGCACACTAGAGTCAACATTTTTTGCCTGATCAACCCGAAATTTGGTCAGAATGACTTTCTTGATAAAGTCTCAGACGAGTTCGAAGTTGGGTCAAATGGGGTCAAAAATTAGATCACGGGGTCAAATCTTAGAAAAACCTTGTTTACACTCTAGTTGTTGCATTTTTACCCGATAACCAGAAATTTTGCCAAAGTGATTGTCTTGATAAATCTCGGATTAGTTTAAAATTGGTTAAAGTAGGATCAAAAACTAGGTTACGGGGTCAAAATCTTGTATGCACTCTAGAGGTCACGTGTATGCTCTATAGTGGCCACAATTTCAGTCTGATCAACCTGAATTTTGCTTAGAATTTTGACGATCTTTTCAAATTAGTTCAAAATTCGATCAGCTAGGAAGAAAAAGTATGTCACAGGGTAATTCCCTGAGAAAATCATTGTATGCACTCTAGTGGCCACTTTTTAGGTCCAATCAACCAGAAAATTGGCAAAAAAACTTTTAAAAACCTTCTTTAAACGAGTTTTGGACAGTTCCCTCAGCTGAGCGATTAAGGCCACTCTAGCCCTCTTGTTTAAAGCCATTCTCCTATTGTTAGAATAAAAACGCTTCCCAACTGATACTAATGAAATCAAATGAACCCAAAAATTGCGATTCTACGCGAACATATGGTCACCCAACAAATGCGTGTCACTACCATCGCAAGGTCTAAAAAAATGACTTAACATTGATATTTCGCAAAATGGAAATCATATCGATTACAAAATTCAATGGTCGTGAGCTTAAAATACATTGGCTTCACGTGGAGAAGTCAAAGACCGACGGGGTTGTTGAATTGAGCCGGCTTGAAAAAACCGTATTATATGTGTTAAATGTAAAATAGTGACAAAAAGATGGTTGACAAATGCTTTTAAACCAATCAAAAGATTGTGCACTATATTTCTACTTTACAAAATTCGAGTCTTGGGGTGGCTATCATTCTCTTTGCACTTGCTTCTCAAATTTGATTTTGCGTTAAACGGCTCCTTTTTCCGTGTAGTTTGCGACCTTATCAAATTTCTGTGATTTGTAAATTGAACACTCATTTTATGTTTTAATTTAAATGAATGTGCTTTGTTCTTAGCTGCGTATTTCATTATGTCAGAAAAATGTATCTTGTATTGCAGGTTGTTGTTTATTTGACTCCGTGCCATTTTGATGCAGTGGTGTGCTGAAGCCGTCCGAATTAGCCGATTTTCTTCTGTCTTAGATCAGGAAACATTGAACTTATGGTATTCCGTTATATCGCGATATAAACTTTTGAGTGTCCGTGTTAGGAGTTTATTAACATACGAAATATATATTTGTATAAAATAGAATTTAGCCTTTTGGATCTGGAGCAGATGTTATGAAGCTCTCTGTACATGAATGCCAAGAAAAAAAGAAATAGCGAGTGCACCGCCTTCTATGTGTAGTGCAAAACTATAGGTTAAAAAAGGGCTCAACTCTTAAAAAATCGTTCAGAGTTACCCCTCCTTATTGTCTGGCGGCTAGCTCTTTGTGATGGTGAACACCTTCCAAATTTTTAGAATATACTTTCAACGGTAAGAGAGATGTGACCGAGGTTAATGTTTATAAGGCCGGCGCCAAGCGCCTACCCGAACGCCTATGCCCCAACGCCAAAGCGAACGATTTCAAGGTGATAACAATACATCGGGTGTTCTCCGAAAACAGACGAGCAAATAATAATTATTTTGGCTCCAACGTCGCTCTCAGCACAAGTCAGGTAACAGATTCCTTAGCATTTGAAACAAACAATCTTTTTGCCCGTAAGGTTTATCTTCTAATAAATAAATTAATAAATAAAGGTTATCCAATATTTCGTCAGTAGCCTATATTGAATTTGTATTTCTTACATTTTACTCAGCTATCGGTAATCTCCCAACCAATGCGTATGATGCATATATTTGAATGTGTGATTTTTTATTTTTGTTTTTGTAAATATACGAAACAAAAAGGCATTTTAAAACTGAAAACAGCTAGGTTCCAATTCATATAACCTTCATTTCGCAAATGGTATTGTCTTAAGAATCTTAGTTCCAAAGATGATACATACTAAGTTAGAATAGAAAGGAAGAATCACATCGTTCATAGAAGACGATGTGATTTTGTGAGGTTTTCAATTAAAAAAAAAAAAACATGTGGTAAAGAATCCATATGGAATATCTTTCTGAAATAGAAAGTCACGGTTAGCTTTTCTGTATCTGTCAAAAGTACCGTTTGCTTCCGATCTCAATTTCGCTTCATATTTCATTAAACCAGCGGTATATTTTAGTACAAATTGCCATTAATCGGCTAAGCTAATCGTACAGAGTCTTCAAGCCATTTAACAGCTAATGATGGTAAATTTTAACAGCTACTTGTACAGTGAACATATTGGGGTGCCTTGTTAAAATGTTGTTTATTTTCATAAATACAAAACGGATCCGTCGCATGGTTATATTTTCTTGAAGGTAATTGATTCTTTTGTAATCGAATACAATCAGAAAAGGATTTGATGCGTTTTCAATGCGAAAAATAGAAAAGAACAAGCAGTGAAGGCGGTCGCCGAGGGCAAAAGCAAGTGATTGATCTCAATTTTACAAATACATGCTCGTTTGGTGTCGTGATCATAGTATAAACGTATGAAAAATGTCTTGCCTTTATTTCAAGAAATGTTCCTGTTGATTCTGTCCCGTCGTTTTAACACAATCATGAATTTAATTAAAGTTGTAAACCGCAGCTAACTGATTAGCGACGTACAGTCATCGCAGCTTCCGATTTGCGAATCTGTACGTTGGTCCACTGTGCATTAGCGTATGTTTGGTTCTTGAAGAATAATGGAAGCAAATCACTGAACTTTTATGCATATTTTATTAAAGGCAGGTAATGAATATGGCTAATTTTGTTCATCATGAACAAAATTGGCGATATTTGATTTCCACCCTTTAACTTCACTAAAAACTCGCTCCACACACTCATTCAATTCCATTCAATATTCATTCCATAATCATTAATCTCGTCAATCTTACGATGTTTTACTGTATTTAAGGTTTTAAAGATTTTTTGTAACATACATTAAATGGAAAAAACAGGAAAACTTGGAACGTTATTTTGTAAAATACCATGTAGCCTTTAGCCATTTGACACCTAATTAAAATAAATATTAGCAATGGTGAGCATACATAAGATACATGTTATAGCTACACGATTATCCACTTTGGAAGATATAATGCGTGTTCTGTCAAAAAGTTATCAATTGACTTATAACGAAAATAAAAAAAACTCCTCAAGAGAAAATTATAAAAACAATGACGCGATTGCACTCTGTTAAAATTTATTAATTGATATCCGTTTATGGTTTGATTCCAATGTTTTTATTCCTGCAACGATCAACTAAATCTGAAGTTGCAACATTCTGAAATTGCATGTAGAAAATGTTAATGTTTTGAACATGATGAAAATCTAGCTATACTGTCAAATGCGGAAGTCAGTCAAAACTATTGGGAGTATGTCTGTTACATGATTAGAATTAATATTATACAGAACTGTGCAAGCGAGATGTATCAACAAATTAATTGCGTGTAACGCTAGACAATTCCTTTGTGACTATTACCGGAAACGGATGTATACACAGGGCATCGCTTCTCCCATTGCAATTAACTTAAAAGCACACATTTAAATTTTAAAGTAAAAACGGTATTAGATAGAATTCATTTTATGCCCTGTGCCTTCGACTCTCTGTAGAATATTGGTTTTATCAGCACCTTTTTTTTTCGAATATTTAAAATAGTTAAACTTGAGAGGGACTGCAGAAGTCCATGAAAAGTACGATTTTTTTTCTAAAAAAAAGGGAAGAAAACGGAGAGAACGACGAAGACACCGACGCTATACAGCCATACTCCGAGCTTTCCCTTAATCAAGTGCAGCTAAGAACACTGAAAATATACAACACACTAGTTTTCAATATAATCATAAAACATTTTCAGTGACTTAAGTTGAGTTAAAATGTATTTTATGTGTCCGCGTCAAAAGATCTGGGGCAATTCGTTTTTGTCCTGTCTACTTGTCTGTTGTTTTTTCCTTTTGTCATGACGTTTGTTGGTTAGTGGTATAGTATTCATATTGCGCATGTGTATTGCCAGTGACAAGGCATTTCCGTTGGTACCCACTTCAAGGTCATAAGTCGATATCAAGGTTATCTTTCAAAGACAAACATGATATTGATTTTCGTCGTGGGTTTCCGAATCGCCTCATACTCATTTTCTTAAAAAATACAGAGACAGTGGCATTGGTGATTTAGAAAACGGATGTTGTTTATTTATCAATAAAAATACTAAACACGCTTTTCTTTTTTTGTTGTCAATAAATATGCAATTGAAACATATTTGAAAAACAAACAAACAAACAAAAGCAAATTGTTACAACGTCCGTTAAGTGTTCTGAAATGGTAATCGGCATGAGTTTTCCGACAGATTGTTTTCTCGCGCGTTTATATACCAGAGCTATTAGCCCAAAACTTCCGAAAGGTATCAGGAATCCATTTGGCAACTGCATCAAACAGCTTGTAATGAAATTAAGTCAAATGAAACAATACTTGGGTAATACCAACCAGATTGTAAACTGGATGTTTAATTTCAAACCTACACATATACAAACTTAATAACATTACTTGCAAATAGAAAGGAATAAAGAAGCCGACAATTACAGTTAGAAATATCGTAAAACTGACAAGTTGAGTGATTTTGCAATTATTTTGGAATGAAATTGAAGGAGTATGGGGAACGATTTTCGAAAAAAGTTACGGGAGGTAATACAATTGTGCTATTTTTGTTCAATGTGAACAAAAAGCGATATTTAACCTCCCTTTAATGAAATATGTATACTATTAGCTCTATCAATATTTTTTATGCCTTCATAGAACAATAGGACGCACTCAAATTCAATTTAGCCAATTTTTTTTTTTTTTCTGTCGATTCTTTATTTTGAATTTAGTTGTGAATCTTATCATTTTATCGCTTCTAAAGCGGTTTTGAATGGGTGTTGGAATGAATGAATGGAGCCCTTAGCGAGTAACTTGAAATGATTTTGATCGAAGTGAAAATAAATTTGACAATGTTAAAGGAGTGGACCCGTAATAGTTCCGCAGCGTTTCAGAGGTACTGTTCTTAAACAATGTTAACCGAGCTTTCCTAATGATATCATTAGGAAACCTTGATCAACATTGTGAAAGATCGTGAGTTCCGAAATGTTTCTTAATTATTGCTTATTCTCTACCTTAATAACTGCAGTGATACCATACTATCTTTCGAAAGGGTACATATTTTGCATGACAGGTCACATTGTGTGAAATGATCAAGAAACTAATGACAATACAATTTCAGTGCATATTTAAAGACGGAATGTTTAATGTTTTCAAGTTTTGCATTTTATGAATTATATATTGCTTGTTTTTTATATTTATTGCCATTTTTGAAATTAAAGTCATTTTCCAGAAACATTGTCTTGACACGTATGTCATTTTCATTTTTAGGTCTTAGTAAACTACACAAATACTTTCTGCAAATCGAAATAGTTCTGACAGCTTGGAAAAATACAATATTCACGGATTATAACTTCCAAACAAAAATCAATTCAATTTTAGGAAAAATCTTCTTTTTCGTTCAAATGGCTCTCACATTTGAAATGCCTACAGCAACAAAAAGCATCTACATGTATCTTATGTCCAATACTACAGTATCTTTACGCTCAGTTTTACCGTGGGGATATCAGACAGCTTTGTAAGCCAAGTAAATATGTCAATTTTGATAGACACAGATAGATTATTCTGAAATGTTTCAACTTTATGAAAGTCATCGATATCAATATTAAGCCCGTATTTGCAGATACAATTTATATCACAAATAAGCAACCTTTAACTCATTGAGTACAAATCATATTCCCAAATACAGACAATTTTCAGAGAACATTTTCTTGATTCAAAGAAAATCCGTCAGCACTCGTTGATTTATTCTCGTCTAATATTTATGTGTTTTATTTAAACATTTTTCCTGAAAAACCAAACTTATCCATGATGTATGTTTTGTTTGGTTTGGCATGAGGCATTCGAGGCTAAGAATTACCAGTACGCAATTTTAACTAGCATTTGTTATTTGGGAAATGAAGTTTACACTTTATTTGGGAATAAATCGCTAAGAAAAGGAATTAATAATCTCTATCTCCCACATTGTTCGTTTCTTTCTTTCACTATTTCTCTCACGTTCACTCTTTCACACATTCCTATTTCTTTATTTCTTACTTCCGTCATAATGACAAGGTTAAACCTAATTATTACTTAAACTTTTAAAAGTTTAATTTCGTAAGAATACCTACCTTAAGACCGACCTTTTATTTTTACCGACCGTTTCTGGTTTGATCGGACTACTCCCGCAGCCCGTCCTATTACTATAATGTTCGCAATTATCGATAAAGACTTATAAAAGAATTGGAATACAATTTGAACCTGACTGTAATCACACATTTCCCCTTACCCCCGTCTCCCCACCAGGTATATGGTATTATTGGATTTTCAAATGTGGGAGAATCGGGAAGACACCGAATTAACTAATGACGGTAATGCTGATATTTCTGATTTTTTTTCAAGTATTTATAGTTAATCCGCTGCAATTTCGTGGTTAATTGTTGTATGGTTGTACCTCGTATCATGAAAGAGATGAGATTAAGCCAAGTATTTTTTGTAACTTTTATTCAATAAAAACACATAAAATATAAATTGCTTGTTTTTAAGCATCGTGTCTTGTACATGCAAACTTACAAGTAATAACAAATTGAAAGGGTGAGTTATATTTTGTTTTAATTTAAGAATAAAAATGAATTAGATCGACGGTGAGCTTGGGCTAATATTTAAGAAAAGTTAAAAAATATTTCTAAAATTGTTCAAAATGAACGAAATTAGTGACAGTTTTTACCTCTCTTTAGAGACACGTACATACAGTCATTAACATCGTGTAACTGTTTGATTCTGGAATGTTTTTGGAATGATATTGAATGAGTCACGTTGTTGATAGAGAAATTTAAAGGGAAATAAATTGGGCGAAATTGGCTATATTTGTTACCTGCATTTAAAAAATACACGTTCTTTCTTATCTGTGTGACTTCACGGACTACTTGGACAATTAGAAACTCACACTAGCCAATAAGTCGTGGAATGATTTAAAGATAAAAAAAACGGTGAAATTTTGACCGTTTTGAATGATTTCGGATTGTTTTAATGATTCTGGATTTTTTGAATGGTCAGAGTAAGTGTTTGGAATGAATGAATGGAGCAATTATTGATTTTGAATGGTTTCGATCGAAAGTGAATGTCAATTTCACGATCTTACTAACTGTACTGTTCTTTGAATAGATTGGTATGTCTTCGCGGTCAAGTCAAATGCCAAAAAGTATACGCCAATTAATGAAATAATTTCAAATAAAGTTATAGACAGCGTTTTTTTTTTCTGAGGGTTGCAGTAGCTATATTCTACTTCTGGAATTATCATTAATCATATGTGTGTTTTCAAGAAAAATTATCAAATACTGATGTAATATCATACATTATTGCATAAAACGTACGTTTTCAGGTCGTTATAGGCATACATTAACGGAACTAGAAAGCCATGAATGGCTTGAGTCGCTCCACAGGCTTGAAATTCTTGTAATAGCAGATCTAAGTTTTGACTAGAGTTTTTAGATATTTTGGGTTCTACTGATGTTGAAATGATTTTCAAAGTTTCCACTATTATAACATATAAAGAAATGACCTTCGCCAATAAAATACATATTTTTCATCTGATGACAATATCCTTTGTTAGACTGATGAAGGATCACTAAAAAATCATTCATGTAAAATTTGGTTGATATCTATCAGTTCGTTTCTGAGAAAATGATTTTCAAAGTTTCCACTATATAACATATAAAGAAATGACCTTCGCCAATAAAATACATATTTTTCATTAAATCACAATAATTTTCGGTAGACCGATAAAGGGTCACCCAAGGATCATTCATATTAAATTTGGTTGATATCTTTCAGTTAGTTTCTGAGAAAATGATTTTCAAAGTTTCCACTATATAACATACAGAGAAAAGACCTCCGCCCATAAAATACATATTTTTCATCTGATCACAATAACTTTTTGAAGACTGATAAAGGGTCACCCAAGGATCAGTCATGTAAAATTTAATTGGTATCCATCAATTAGAATCTGAGAAAACTCACTTTTTACCATATTTGGAAATTAGCCACGCCCATTAAATCCATGTTTTTCATTGGATCAAAATTTCTTGAACAACTTTGAAAGAGGGTCACCCAAGGATCATTCCTGTGAAGATTGGTTGAAATCCATCCAGTAGTTTCGGAGGAGAAGATGTTTAAAGAAAAAGTTTACGACTGGACGCACGGACGGACGCACGACGGACACAACGCCATGACAATAGCCTCAGAGGCTTTCAGCCAGTGGAGCTAAAAACGCGGGCGCTAAGAGAAGAAGGATTCATCAGTAAATTTGTATGGAACTTTTATATGATAGTACTTTTTAGCCCTGTATCAAATAGTCTTGGATTTAGACCGATTGTGCGAAAATAAAACCATTTTGAATACTGGTCTTTGTCTTTATTCCAAACAAATAACATATACAAAAAGTAAATATTTAGATATTCAAGCCTGCCTTTGCGCCAGCAGAGTCTGCCCAAAGCCTTCAGCATTTCTCTTTTCAGCCTCTTTAAAAGATTATATCGTGATGTGAATGTGTTAAGTAAAGTAGAATAGGGGTTGTCGATATTTCTTGAAGATTTTAGTTATCTTTCATTCCCTCTTATATGTTGCTTCAATGCGTTATAACCAGATTTAAAAAACAAAACTTTGAACTTCATTTGGAAACCTGTTTTATGTGTCCGGCAACAATTTAGAAAGCCTACGACTTGTTATGGTCCATATCTTCTCTGTTTTCTAAGTTTGATGTCCAAGAACAAACCTGGGCTTGAAAGTTGAAAGTACGAAGGGAACATTTCGACAATTTAACCCTTTGCTGTTTAATCCCTGTTTTTTACGTGCCCGTGATTTTATGATTGAGAAAGCATTGTGAAAAAAAGAAGAAATTGCTCCTGACAAGCAATTTCTTCTTTTTCCACACTATTTTCTACCCTACAGAATGGTTACTTTTCAAATTAAATCTGTTTTAATTTTCATCTGCAAAATCTTTGAATTTGGACAGGTCCAAAAGTTTGTAAAACAGGAAAGTGTTAAACGGTAAAGATGTCGTCTTCGCTAGATCTGTTTTGGTATTACTGATATATGGCATGTTTCTGGATTTTATTTCCATTTACGTGACACATTAATCGTGGCATTGAGTTGGCCCAGATGGCATTCTATCCTTAAAGTCTTAATAAATCACGCAAAGACTTTCTTAAAATCTTAGAATTTTCTGACAGTTAAGTAAATTAGAATATTTGCAGACTGTGTTCTCCAAACAAACAATATTTGATGGGGGATACCCTTCTGATACTGAAAGTAAAAGACACAAACTCTCCTTTTCAAAAGTTACATAAATCGCATTTATGTGGACATTCAATTTTTTGTAGAAATGATCGTGTAATGGTTATCAAATGATAATTTGTATCACCTTCCATCTTTAAGCAAATTCAGACATGTCCAAATTCAAAGAAAATTAAAAAACAAACAAACAAAAACAAAAAAACAATAATGTAAGACGAAAGAATGGAAATGAAAAAAATTATCATGCAATGAGCATGTATTAACCTGATAACATCTGTCTGATAACTTGACATGATATCAGATAGTCTATATTTAAAATCAATTTGCTTACTCTTAAACCTGAATCTCTTTGATTTTAAGGGTTGATTACAATTAAGCGCTGAAAAATAATTGCATGAAAAATAGGATAACATGTAGTGTCTTAAAATATCAATGTTATCTAGTCTCGGCTGTGAGAGATTATCATGCCTCGGCAAAGCCTCGTCATGATAAATTCTCCCAACCTCAACCAGATAACATTGATATATTAAGACACTAACATATTATTCTCTATATATAAACTTACAGTTAGAAACATGAAATTGATATTTATCGAAACCTTTCTTAGTCGCACACTCAACATACTTTTCATTCATTCATTCATTCATTCATTCATTCATTCATTCATTCATTCATTCATTCATTCATTCATTCATTCATTCATTCACAACACCCTCTTTTGAAATCACGGTTTTCGACAGCAAAAGGTTTGGCTACACGTTTCGCTGAACTATCCTTGTAAAACAAAGAGCTTAATATGGAAGTAAATAATGCCTTTATTGTTACCCGGTTTCTTTAATTTACCCATTCATCAAGATAGACTTTGATTTTTGCAGCACGAGCTACGAGACAGAGTAACCATTTAGTGGGAAAAGAACTGAATTTTTTTGACTTAGAAATGCACCAAAATCTATAGAAGAAAATCCCCGTTTTCTAGAAAAACATATACCGCAAGTGAACAAACCCTGACTCATCGGGTACCAATCATGTGTTTAGACGCCTTTGGAGCTTATCTCAAAATTACCAGAAAAAACTCGTCCAACTTATTGATTTTTGTTTTTATGTTGAAGACATATTTACCTGTTGGTTTTGTAGTTTTCATTGATATAAACAGAGGTCGAATGCAACATTGTTTATTACATTAATTCTCTCGGAAATTGAAAATGATGCTATCGGCCAAAACAAGTATAACATACTCTTATAAAACAGATTACGAAATGACTTTAATCCTTTGGACTTGCGGTATTTAAATTAAATTGGAGAAGGAAAACCAAAGCCATTTTCAGTGCTACTTTATAAACACAATTAATCATTTTTTTATGTTGGCACAATCATTCAAAATTAATAAAATTGAATCCGATATAACAGTAAAACAAATGCCGACAACATGTATCAGGTTACGGACTACCAGAAAATAATACAGAATAATCTCATTATTCATGGGAAAAAAGGAAAAGCATTGCTCTCTCAGACCTTGATATTATTCACACTGCTAAAAGGTGTTGATATGGCGTAAAAATCGCACTATGGGCAGGCAATTACGAAGAACAATATAATCATTCACGTCAATAATTAACATATATGCGAATCTTTGAATGATTTATATCGACTTATCGGTTAAAACCAAGTTTACATATGGGTTCCAGAGCCCGTACGGCGCCCGTTACTCGCTCAAACCTCAAAATCGTGCGACGCCCGTGCGGTAGCATACGGTGTCCATACGATGATTTACTTAAAAGTCTTAAATGGATCATCCTACGGTTCCCGTGCGGTTACGGTACGATGATCGTTCGGCGGTCGCACTGTACAGTGTATAAAGTTGACAAATCGCACGGTGTCCGCATGGGCGCCTCAAAAGCCTTGTGACAGTTTTATGAAACCAGCGTTTGGACAACGAACGATTTTGTGAACACACACACCGTAGTAAACAAAATTGAACGTTGTCAAAAATATCAGGCAAGAAATTGCAGGCTCCAATATCGTGCTCTGACCGTGGCAAATGTAAACCAGGCTTTACTGGTCGTCAATGAGTGTAGGACAAAACCCCACCCGGACAAAACCCCACCGGGACAAAACCCCAAAGGACTAAACCCCATCAGGTCAAAGCCCCACCAGGACAATACCCCACCAATATATATTATAGTGTAAGAGTTGTAAGTGTAGAAAGATAGGCAAATATTAAACCAACTGTAAAACAATATGTTTACTATTATATAGTTTAACAGAAATAATTATTAAATTTGTAACGTGAAATTTTCACAGTCACTTTTTCACAAAAGTAAAGAAGGAATCAAAATCTGAAAAAATAATGCTTTCAAATGGTTTTGATGAATT
Organism: Fragum whitleyi; assembly: GCA_948146395.1. Classification (NCBI taxonomy): domain Eukaryota; kingdom Metazoa; phylum Mollusca; class Bivalvia; order Cardiida; family Cardiidae; genus Fragum; species Fragum whitleyi. The sequence continues at coordinate 18,372,171 of OX411559.1, forward strand.
TATTCACAACGCAATATTTTTTCCATTAATTGTATGAAAATATAATTAAATAAATATAGATTTCACTAAGTTTATTTGAAAAGAAGGTGGTGGGGTTTTGTCCTACTTGCCAAATATAGTGGTGGGGTTTTGTACGATTGGGTTTTTATCTGGTGGGTTTTTGTCCTGGCGGGGTTTTGTCCGTACCCCCGTCGTCAATATGGCGTCCGCTATTAGAAGATTAGTCAAAGATAGCTAAACGAACGTCTTAATATACTAACCGGTAATCTGTCGGCTTCTGGAGTTAAAAAAACTAATTACAGTTAGTTACATCGTAAAATTGACATTCATCTCAATCAAAACCATTCTAAATCGCTCATTCAGCGATCCAATCATTCACTCCAAACACTCACTCAAACCATTCAAAAACGTTCAAACCCATTGAAAAATAAACAATCGACAATGTCATTCACAATAAAACTTTGATAGAGAAAAATCTCGGTTTCACTGTTTAACCACTGACATATTTCAGTTTGTTGGCACCTCATAGGTTCTTGAAGAAAGGGGTAGCTATGTAAAGAACTTGTATGCATGTTTTATTAAAGGGAGGTAATCAATATCGTTAATTTTGTTCATCCTGAACAAAATTCGCGATATAGGACTCCCATTAAAGTCACTCAAAACTCGCTCAGCACACTCATTCAATTTCATTCCTAAATCATTCCAAAATCATTCACCTTGTCAATTTTACGATGTTGTGAACTGTACTTGACTTTACCGTGACTTAATTATCGCAGTTAGGTTTTAGGGCGTGTTCAACTAATATAAAAAATAATGCTCGGTAATGCTCATATGGGTTGTTTCATGGTAATGCTCATATGGGTTGTTTCATTCTGGGTCCAGGAAGTTTTACCACGTACCTTTGTAAATCATGTATAGTTTAGCAACTTGGCAACAGCATCAAACAAAATGTATCAATAATAAGCCGTAACGAGATAACAAAAGGTAAATATATACCAGATCGTGATTCAACTAATATCATGAAAGAAAACTATAGCAAATATCAAAACAACGTACACTGAAAATAATTATGTCGAGTTATACATGTTTCTGAAAACTAAAACTAATACTAAAAGTATTAAATCCATTATGCACATCTTCACGAGTTAAGGGGTATCGAATCGATAGCTTCTTCTCGAATACGATAAGTAAGATAAGTAACACGTTCGTAACCCGTGGCTCGACAAGATGGTATATGCAAAGGAGGCGGCCTACTTGAAGGACGAAATATTCGAGAACTTTTTTGAGGAATTGTATCGTTTAGTATTAACAACATTTTTGTGTTGTTGGACTTGTCATTAGTGGATTGTGATAAGTTTGTCTCATCATATACAGTAAAACTTGTATTAAGCGACCAGGAATGGGACTAACAAAAAATGGTCGTTAAAGAAAATGATCGCTCAATATAAGTTTTGATTACAATTGAGAAAATGATTTTGACCGAATATGTATATTATAGCGAAATTCTCAAGAATCCTAAGCTGTAAAAACTCAACAGAATCGTCTTATTGAGACGATTCTGGTGAGTTTTAACAGCAAAGGATTCATTTACAATATATTTTTTTACCAGTGATGAAACTTTTTTCAGACAGTTCGATTTAAAGAAGGGGATTTTGAAAACGGTCGCTTAATAAAAATAATCGCTTAATAGACGTGGTCGCTTGGACAAGATTGTTTGTATACGTGAAGACATTTTATTATTGCAATAACGACATTGTTTACCAATATCTGTGTTATACGGTTTACTATTCTTAAAAATAAAGTTTGAGAAAGGTGTTTCAATAATGTATCCTGAATTCCCCATACACATCTACAAAAAGCACTCTTACTTTCCTCCACACGGGATTAATTGTTTGAATCTAGTTTTTTATTGTTGCAATTAAGTCTGAAGGTGCAACAAACTGAAATCATTTGAACACCTTCAAAAATGTCACAGGATTTTAAACAGGATGATATTCTAGCTGAACTGTCAAATGCGGAAGTCAATCAAAACTATTGGGAATATGTCTGTTACATGATTAGAATTAATATTATACAGAACTGTGCAAGCGAGATGTATAAACAAATTAATTGCTTGTAACGTTAGGCAAATCCTTTGTGACTATTGCCGGAAACGGATGTGTACACAGGGCATCGCTTCTCCTATTGCAATTAACTTAAAAAGCACACTTTCAAATTTCAAAATAAATACTTAATTAGATAAAATTCATTTCGTGTTCTGCGCCTTCGACTCTCTGTGGAATATTGGTTTAATCTTCACCTTTTTTTGAATATTTGAAATGGTTAAACTTGAGAGGGACAGCAGAAGAACATGAAAAGTAAGTAATTTTTTTTTAAAAAAAAAAGAGAGAAGAAATTATTTTAAAACGGAAAGAACGACGAAGACAACGACGCTATACAGCCATACTCCGAGCTTTCTCTGAATCAAGTGCAGCTAAGAACACTGAAAATATACAACACACTAGTTTTCAATATAATCATAAAACATTTTCAGTGACTTAAGTTGAGTTACAAATGTAAAATGTATTTTATGTGTCCGCATCAAATGATCTGGGGCAATCCATTTTTGTCCTATCTACTTGTCTGTTGTTGTTGTTTTTTCCTTTTGTCATGACGCTTGTTGGTAAGTGGTAGAGTATTCATATTGCACATATGTATTGCCAGTGGCAAGGCATTTCCGTTGGTACCAACTTCAAGGTCATTTTTCAAAGACAAACATTATATTGATTTTCGTTTTGCTATGGATTTCCGAATCGTCTCAAATTAGTGTTTCTTAAAAATTACAGAGGCAGTCGCATTGGTTGTTTCGAAAACGGATGTTGTTTGTCTATCAATAAAAATGCTAAACACGCTTTTCTTTGTTTGCTGTCATTAAATCTGCAATTGAAACATATTTGAAAAACAAACAAACAAACAAAAGCAAAACGTTTCAATGTCCGTTAAGTGTTCTTGAATGATAATCAGCATGAGTTTTTCGACAGATTGTTTTCTCACGCGTTTATACACCAGAGCTGTTAGCCCAAAACTTCCGAAAGGTATCAGGAAGCCACTTGGCAACTGCATCAAACAGCTTGTAATGAAATTAAGTCAAATGAAACAATACTTGGGTAATACTAACCAGATTGTAAACTCGATGTTTATTTGCAAACCTACGCATATACAAACTTAATAACATTACTTGCAAATAGAAAGAAATAAAGAAGCTGATAATTACAGTTAGAAATATCGTAAAACTGACAAGTTGAATGATTCTGCAATTATTTTGGAATGAAATTGAATGAGTATGAGGAACGATTTTCAAAAAAATGTAAGGGAGGTAATTTGCTATTTCAGAGGTACTGTTCTTAAACAGTGTTGACCGATGTTTCCTAATGATTTCATTAGGAAACCTTGATCAACACTGTGAAAGATCGTGAGTTCAAAAATGTTTCTTAGCTATTGCTTATTCCCTACCTTAATAACTGCACTGAGACCATAATATCTTTCGAAACGGTACTTTTTTCCATGACTGGTCACATAGTGTGAAAAGTTCAAGAAACTATTAAATGACAATACAATATCAGTGCATATTTTAATGACGGAATGTTTGGTGTTTTCTAGTTTGCATTTTATGACTAATATAGTGTGTGTTTCTGATATTCATTTCCATTTTTGTAATGAATTTTATTTCCAGAATCATTGACTTGACACTGATATCATTTTAACATTAAGGTCTTAATAAATTACGCAAATACTTTCTTCAAATCGAAATAGTTTTTTCAGCATGGAAAATTTTAATATTTACCGACTTTACCTTCCAAACAAAAATCAATTAATTTCTAGGAAGATTCTTCTCTTTCTTAAAAACAGTTCTCCTATATGAAATGCCTATAGCAACGAAAACGTACATGTATTTTAGTAACTTATGTCCAAGAGTACAAGTATCTTTATGCTCAGTTTTACCGTGGGGATATCAGATGGCTTTGTATGTCAAGTAAATCTGTCAATTGTGATAGACGCGGATAGATTATTCTAAAATGTTTCAACTATATGAAAGTCGTCGATATCAATATCAAGCCTGAATTTGCTGATACAATTTATATCACAAATAAGCAACCTTCAACTGATTGGGTACAAATCATGCTCCTAAATACAGACAATTTTCAGAGAACATAGTCTTGATTTAAAGAAAAAATGTCAGTTCTTGTTGATTTATTCCCGTCTAATATTTATGTTTTTTTATTTAAACATTTTTCCCGAAGAACCAAACTTATACATGATTTATGTCTTGTTTTGTTTTGTAGGAAGCTTTCGAGGGTTAGACCTACGTGTAAGCTATTTTAACTAGCATTTGTTAGTTGGGTAATAAAATTTACGTTGTTTTTCGAATTAACTCACAAAGAAAAGTAATGCACTAGTAACGATAATATTTTTTTTTTTTCGAATTGTTACAAGATTAATAGTTAATCTGCTGCAATTTCGTGGTTAATTCTTGTGTGCTAGTACCTCGTTTCATGAAAGAGATCAGATTAAGCCAAATATGTTTTGTAACTTTTATTCAATAAAAACACATACAATCTGAATTACTTGTTTTTAAGCATCGTGTCTCGTACATGCAAAATTACAAGTAATAACAAATTGAAAGGGTGAATTATTTTGTTATAATTTCAGAATAAAAAATGAATTAGAGGGTTGGGTGAGCTTGGACTAATATTTAAAAAAAGTAATAAGATATTGCCAAAATTGTTCAAATGAACGAAATTAGTGACAGTTTTTACCTCTCTTTAGAGACACGTACATACAGTCATTAACATCGTGTAACTGTTTGATTTTGGAATGTTTTTGGAATGATATTGAATGAGTCACGTTGTGGATAGAGAAATTTAAAGGGAAATAAATTGGTCGAAATTGGCTATATTTGCTCCCTGCATTTAAAAAATACACGCCCTTTCCTATCTGTGTGACTTCATGGACTAATAGGACAATTAGAAATTCACACTAGCCAATAAGTCGTGGAATGATTTAAAGAACAAAAAACCGGTGAAATTTTGACCGTTTTGAATGATTTCGGACTGTTTTAATGATTCTGGGATTTTTGAATGGTCACAGTAAGTGTTTGGAATGAATGAATGGAGCAATTATTGATTTTGAATGGTTTCGATCGAAAGTGAATGTCAATTTCACGATCTTAATAACTGTACTGTTCTTTGAATATGTCTTCGCGGTCAAGTCAAACACCAAAAAGTATACGCCAGTTAATGAAATATTTTTAAATGAAGTTATAGACAGCGTCATTTTTTTTCTGAGGGTTGCAGTAGCTATATTCTACTTCTGAAATTATCATTAATCATATGTGTGTATTCAAGAGAAATTATCAAATGCTGATGTAATATCATACATTATTGCATAAAATGTACGTTTCCAGGTCGTTATAGGCATACGTTAACGGAAAAACGCGGGCGCTAAGAGAAGAAGGATTCATCAGTAAAATCACGTGCCGCCGTAAAAGCCCGGCTTTTTTTACTTAAATATTCTTGATTTGGGCTAAGTCTCTTTAATGAATTTCAACAATTCTTATATTTTTTCTTCAGTATTAGTTTGTTTCAAAAGAATTCTTCATGCATTCTGTTTACATAACTATAAAGGTTCGATCTAGAAGAATATACATATTGATTAGTAAAATGCTTGAAAAATATTATTGTCCAATATTAATATAGAGCATGACTAAAGACGGTGCTCTAATTCTCGCGTTAATTTTTGTGACGTCATATTTATCAAGCAAGGTCGGTATGAACAAAAGTGACTGTGAGATGGATGACGCAATTCTTCCGGCATATCCGAAGGTTTGTAGCTAGTTGTATATCGTTTCTATAAAATATTTCGCAATCTCTGTATGAATCCATACTCTGATCTTTCTTTTTATGCAATAATAGCATCAATTCATGTTTTTTCAGGCGTTAACATTTGCAAATATCCTCAAAAAAATATTATCATGCCCGCGTACGAAGCATGCGAAGTAAAACCATTTTCTGGTCTCTGCAAATGAGAACACCCTCTTAAACGCGAATTTACCCTATAAAAAAAATAAATATAATATATACTATATAATATAGTTTTCTGCACTGTGTAGTATATGAAATCTTAAAACAAACGAGTAGTTTAAAAACCTAGCTTGATCGAATTTTTTAATATGGGATTTGTAGCTTTTGCTTTGGATTATATTAATACTTGATCGGGTTACTCTCTATTCCAGTAACGAAAATCAGGACAAACCGTACTTCAGCCGTTTTTGTTTACTATAGGGATGAGTGTTTTTTTCACTGCGTTTATTGGGGTATAAAGTGCAATTGCCTAAGCGCATGGCAAATAACTTTCGTAGGGCGTTATGATTAAGTCATGTGCTAAGGCAATTGCACTTTATACCCCAATAAACGCAGTGAAAAAGACACTCGTCCCTTATAATTGCAATCATCTAGATAGAAGAAACTTTTGAAATACTCAGCCAAACATTTAAGCTTAAAGTCTACTTTCTGCGCGTATGAATTACACGATCTATTTTTAGATCGTGTATTGTTTATCTCGCTATCGAAGTGAAATGTCATATAGTAAAACAAATGATACACAAATAAAAGACAACATTGAAATTCGTAGAGGTACTTATGACAAAAAAGCTTGTTTCTGCCAAGTTAGTTTATATTTTTAAACGAAAACGGTGTGGTCGGTCTTAGTTTAGAGGGTTGCTTGAAGGTCTTCGTCGACTCGCTGTTTTCTAAGTTTAGGTCGGCTCAGAATCAAAACTGCATGCTTGTAATCATAAATTCTTTCGAAAATATATTAATTTATAACAGTTCGAATAGCAATGTTGCGTTGATGATCGGGATCTATGTTAATTCGAGTTCCTACAACACAGGACTTGCAGATCGAATTTCGGGGGTTTCCCGAAAGACCTATTGCATTTTGTACAGAAATAAAGTGCAATGGATTTCCCCACGTGATGCGATTTAAACCAAATTTCTTTATTTTATTGGATTGCAGTTATTGGTAAGTATATTGCCCTTATATCGCAGGAGAGACAAAATGGGGTTTGGGGTCATGTTTTTCGTTGCAGTTTATACTTTAGTCGACTTGGGGTTTTATCACATATTTTCATACCGTGCAAGCTTTCGCTTCTTTCTTAAAGCAAGATTAAAGAAAATGTAAACAGAAAATTTCCAAATTTAGATTATTTGTCAATTCTGTTTCAACATAAAAGACAGAGAACTGTTTTAACATACATATAACCTTTACTTTGACAGCGAACACATAGTGTTTTGAAGACAAATAAGGTATATGTTTTGACATCTCTATGTTCTCGGATTTAATATCAACAAGTTAAGGCAATGGAAAAAGCGATGAGCAGTGTACCATAACCACTTCCGTCAATTGTCACAAAGGATTAGTCTAACAACAGACACAGTGTTAAATTATTATTACAATACATTTCACTTGCACATTGCTGTTCATTTATAATGCTTTTCCGCTTTTCTGCAACAGACGTTTCCCCCCAGGGACATAGACTTCCGCTTTACAACGCCCATGAATTTGTAGTTTTGCGACGACATCTAGAAATATTTTCCATTAGAAACCATATTACTTTATTATTCCAAACGGAACAAATTTAGACAGTTTCATAATTTAAAAAAAATGCTGCAGCTATTAAAATATTGTCAAGATTTCCTATGTCTTTGTCAATTTGTCAAAGGACAGCCAAAATAACATAGTTTTAAACAAAATAATGTGACCATGATTTTGGAAATGATGTCGATGGTCTGTTATTTTTGACTTATCAACGATTTATACGTCTAGTAAATTAATTTTAACATAATAAGATAAATATTTATTTTGGAACAATTGTGATTCGATCATATTTGAATTGGTGTAATAATTGAACTACCTAAGGATAAAGGGAAAAAAAGATAATTCCCTGTTTACGTGTAAATTTATCAAGAAAATCTTTTCATTCAGATACATGTAATATCTAGAAATCTACTTACGGGACTTGCAGATTATTCAGAAGCAAATCATTTATAAATTTACGTTTATATGATAGTACTTTTTAGCCCTGTATCAAAGAATCTTGGATTTAGTTCAATCGTGCGAAATTAGAACCTTCTTATATACAAACTTGTCTTTGTCTTTATTCCAAACAAATAAAATATACAAAAAGAAAATATTCAGACATGCCTTTGTGCTCACAGAGTTTGTCCAAAGCCTTCAACGTTTCCCTCTATAAAATATTATTACGTTATGTGCATGCATTAAGTAAAGTAGAAAAGGGGTTATCGAAGGGGTTATCGAAGTTTGTTTTGAAGAATTTAGTTATCTTCCATTCACTCTCATATGTTGCTTCATTGCGTTATAACCAGATTTAAAAACCAAAACATTGAACTTCATTAGGAAACCTGTTTTATGTGTCCGGCAACCATTTGGAAAGCCTACGACTTGTTTTGGTCAATATTTTCTTTGTTTTCTAAGTTCGATGCACAAGAAAAACCTGGGCTTAAAAGTTGATGATACGAAGGGAACATTGCATCACTTTACCCCTTGTTGTTTAATCCCTGCTTTTTACGTGCCCATGATTTTATGATTGAGAAAACATTGTGAAAAAAGAAGACATTGTTTATGACAAACAATGTCTTCTTTTTCTACAAAATTTTCTACCCTACTGAATGGTTATTTTTCAAATTAAATCCACTTTAAATTTTCATCTGCAAAATCTTTGAATTTGAACAGATCCAAAATTTTGTAAAACAGGAAAGTGTTAAACGCTAAAGATGTCGTCTTCGCTAGAACTGTTTTGGTATTCCTGATATATGGCATGGTTCTGGAATTTATTATCATTTACGTGACACATTAATCGTGGCATTGAGTTGGCCCAGATGGCATTCTATCCTTAAAGTCTTAATAAATCACGCAAAGACTTTCTTAAAATCCTAGATTTTTCTGACAGTTTAGAAAATTAGAATACTTGCAGGCTGTGTTCTCCAAACAAACAATATTTTATGGGGGATACCCTTCTGATACTAAAAGTGAAAGATACGAACTCTCCTTTTCAAAAGTTACATGAATCGCATTTATGTGGACATTCCATTTTGGGAGACATTAGCGTGTAATATTATCAAATGGTTATTTTTATCACGTTCCATCTTCAAGCAAATTCAGACCTATCCAAATTTAAAGAAAATTAAAAAAAAAGCAACAAAAATGTAAGACTAAAGAATGGAAATAGAAAATTAAACAAACTTATTGTTAGAAACATTATGAAATTGATATCTATCGAAATCTTTCTTGGTCTCAACATACTTTTCATTCATTCATTCATTCATTCATTCATTCATTCATTCATTCATTCATTCATTCACAACACTCTCTCATGAAATCACGGTTTTCGACAGCAAAAGGTTTGGCTACACGTTTCGCTGAACTATCCTTGTAAAACAAAGAGCTTTAATATGGAAGTAAATAATGCCTTTATTGTTACCCGGAAAATCTTTTTTTCTTTAATTTACCCATCCATCAAGATCGACTTTGATTTTTGCAGCACGAGTTACGAGACTGAGTAACGATTAAGTGAGAAAAGAACTGAAATCTTTTGACTTAGAAATGCACCAAAATCTATAGAGGAAAATCCCCGTTTTCTAGAAAAACTAATACCGCAAGTAAACTAACCCTGACTCACCGGGTACCAATTATGTTTTTAGACGCCTTTGCAGCTTATCTCAAACATTACAAGAAAGAAACTCGAAACTTATTGATTTTTGTTTTTATGTTGAAGATTTTGTATTTACCTGTTGGTTTTGTGGTTTTCATTGATATAAAACAGAGGTCGAATGCAACATTGTTTATTACATTAATTCTCTCGGAAAATTGAAAAGGGTGCTGTCGGCCAAAACAAGTATAACATACTCATCTAAAACAAATTACGAAAAGACTTTTGTCCTTTGGACATTTGGTATTTAATTTAAATTGGAGAAGGAAAACCAAAGCCATTTTCAGTGCTACTTTATAAACATAGTTGATCAATTTTTTATGTTGGTACAATAATTCTCTGAAATAAAATTGAATCCGATAAAACAGTAAAACAATTGCAGACACCATGTATCAGGTTACGGACGAAGGCACGTACGAACTACCAGAAAATACACAATAATCTCATTATTCGTGATAAAAAAAATAGGGAAAAATATTGCTCTCTCAGACCTTGATATTATTCACACTGCTAAAAGGTGTAGATATGGCGTAAAAATCGCAGAATATGGGCAGGCAATTACGAAGAACAATATAATTATCAATAATTGACATATATGCGAATCTTTGAATGATTTATATCGACTTATCGGTTAAACCTAGTTTACATTTAGCTTACAGAGCCCGTACGACACCCGTTACTCGCTCTAACCCCAAAATCGTGCGTGCGGTAGCATACGGTGATTTGCTTAAAAGTTTTAAATGGATCATCCTACGGTCCCCGTGTGGTAACCGTACGATGATTGTTAGCCGGTCGCACTGTACAGTGTATGTAGTTGACAAATCGCACGGTCTCCGCATGGGCACCTCCAAGAGTCTTGTGACAGTTTTATGAAAACAGCGTTTTGACAGCGAACGATTTTGTGAACACACACACACCGTAGTAAACATAATTGTACGATGTCAAAAATATCATGCAAGAAATCACAGGCTGCGATATCGTGCTCTGACCGTGGCAAATGTAAACTAGCCTTTACTGGTCGTCAATGAGTGTAGAACAAAACCCAACTCGGACAAAACCCCACCGGGACAAAACCCCACCAGACAAAAGCCCACCAGGACAAAACCCCATCAGGACAAAGCCCCACCAGGACAATACCCCACCAAATTATATTATAATGTAAGAGTTGAAAGTGTAGACAGATAGACAAATATTAAACCAACTGTAAAGCTAAAGCCTTTTTTAGTTTAAAAGAAATAACTATTAAATTTGTAACGTGAATTTTTCACAGTCACTTTTTCAACAAAGTAAAGAAGGAATCAAAATCTGAAAAAAATAATGCTTTCAAATGGTTTTGATAAATTTATTCACAACTCAATATTTTTCCATTAAATGTATGAAAATATAATTAAATAAATATAGATTTCACTAAGTATATTTGAATATGAAGGTTTGGGTTTTGTCCTACTTGCCAAACATAGTGGTGGGGTTTTGTCCTGATGGGGTTTTGTCCGATTGTCCGATGGGGGTTTTGTCAAGTGGGGTTTTGTCCTGGCTGAGTTTTGTCCATACCCCGTCGTCAATATGTCATCCGCTTTTCGAAGATTAGTCAAAGATAGCTAAATAAACGTCTTAATAGACTAATCGCTAATCTATCGGCTTCTAAAGTTAAAAAACTACATTGTAATTACAGTTAGTTACATCGTGAAATTGACATTCACCTCAACCAAAACCATTCTAAATCGCTCACTCAGCGATCCAATCATTCATTTCAAACACTCACTCAAACCATTCAAAAACGTTCAAACCCATTGAAAAATAAACAATCAAGAAGGTCATTCAAAATAAAACTTTGATAGAGAAAAATCGCGGTTTCACTGACAAAACTCAAATTGTTAGCTCCTCATACGTTCTTGAAGAAATAGGAAGCTATGTATAGAGCTTGTATGCATATTTTATTACAGGGAGGTAATCAATATCGCTAATTTTGTTCACCCTGAAACAAAATTCGCGATATAGGATTACCTCCCATTTATTTCACCCAAAAACTCATTCCACATACTCATTCAATTTCATTCCTAAATCATTCCAAAATCATTCACCTTGTCCATTTCACGGCGATTGTGAACTGTACTTGACTTTACCGTGACTTGAATACCGCAGTTAGGTTCTTTGGGCATGCTCAAATTATATCAGAAGTAATGCTCGGTAATGCTCATATGGGTTAATTCATTCTGGGTTGAGGAAAGTCTTACTACGTTTCTTTGTAAATCATGTATAGTTTAGCAACTTGGCAACATCATCAAACAAAATGTATCAATAATAAGCCGTAATGAGATAACAAAAGGTAAATATATACCAGATTGTGATTCAACTAATACCCTGATAGAAAACTAAAGCAAATATCAGAAGAGAACAGTTCTGTTCTGTTCTATAGCAAATATCAAACAACGTAGACTGAAAATAAGTACTAAAAGTATTAAATCCTGTTTATGCAAAGGATGCGTCCTACTTGTAGGACGAAATATTCGAGAACACGTTTGAGGAATTGTATCGTTTAACATTAACGTCATTTTTGTGTTGTTGTACTGGTCATTAGTGGATTGCGATAGGTTTGTTTCATCATATAGTATTAAGCGACCAGGAAAGGGACTAACAAAAAGTGGTCGTAAAAGCAAATGATTGCTTAATACACGTTTTGATTACAATTGAGGAACATGATTTTGACCGTATATACATATTATTGCGAAATTCCCAAGAATCCTCTGCTGGAAAAACTCAACAGAATCGTCTTATTGAGACGATTCTGGTGAGTTTTAACAGCATAGGATTCATTTACAATATTTTTTTACCAGTGATATCTCTTTTTTCAGACAGTTCGATTTAAAGAAGGGGATTTTGAAAACGGTCGCTTAATAAAAATGGTCGCTTAATAGACGTGGTCGCTTGAGCAAGATTGAATGTATACGTTAAGACATTTTATTATTGAAAGAACGACATTGTTTACCTTTATCTGTATTATACGGTTTACTATTCTTTAAAATAAAGTTTGAAAAAAGTTTTTTAATAATGTATCCTGAATTCCCCATACACATCTACAAACAGCACTATTACTTTCCTCCACACATGAAAAGGGTGGAAATGACAAGCACAGACTCTACTTTACTTCCACAATGCCTTCGTAAAAACTGAAACTGAAAGCAATGTGTATAGGGTCATAAGACAAGTTCATGAACAACTTTTATGACAGACGTTCAAGCTGGGAAACTACAATCTAACAACATTCGCTCCGCCTTGGAAAACTACAATCTTAGCCGAATTTTTGCTTCGTCACAGCAATACTGATGGAGTTGTACTTCAATGTTCAATTAGCATTTCTAACAGGGTAATGTCAGGCAAAGTTGTGCAACGCCGTGTGTAACTTTCGAATTATTATGTTCAAGGTAATTTCAAATTAACACACTACGCACGTGCGTAGTACAAATTGAATTATCTTTCGAGAAATATCGTTGATGAATGAACATATAGCAGCCTAACTTCAGCTCATTGAGGCACCAAGCGTAGAGACCTCCAAGGTCCTTCTGCAGAAAACAACAATTTTATATTAAAAGTCTCGAATCTGTTTTTTATTTAAGAAAGATGCATGCATACGAATCTGTAAGGGGCCATTAGAAGAGTTTAATGCCAACATTTATGGCCGACGTTCATGCTGGTAACCTTTAATCTAACAATATTCTCCCCGCCTTGAATTACTTCAATGTTAGCTACTTTATTGCCTCATCACAGCATGTATTCAGTTATCATTTCTTGGCAATGGATTGTTAAGAGTAACAGGGTGAATATGTTTCAAAAGAGACAAAATAAATTCATAAACGGAACATTTATAGTGTTTATTATTGTTTCTATTATTATTCATTTCTAACAACCATTATCTCAACTAAAATATTCCTGTATTCCATAACCATTTGATCGACGATACAAAAATCAAAATTTCTTGAATTCACATGTAATTGTTTCACATTCTGGTTTTTGTCACAAAGATAACTATACAAGTCTTAATAAATCGGATTATGAAACAATTGTGTATGTATTAATCAGGAAATGTTGCAGTTACATGTACCATTTCGAAATCGCTTAGTAAGCTAAAAGCTGAAAACCCGGATAAAGGATGCCTTTGACTTTCTAACATCAATAAAATTAGGGACACATATAGAGCTTCCTCCTTTTTTATGGCATTTTTATGATGCAGGCAAAGATTATGCCGACACTATAGACGAAGATCAACCTGCACAGGCTTGCAGTCTGATCTTAGCCTGTACTGCTTGCTTCCGACATAATCCATGTGGGAAAAATTAGGCCAAGCTGGAAATAATTTATGTAAAATTAAATTACAAATTTTGAAATCAAGATTCATAATAAATTGCATACATTTGTATTCATGAACATAACCAGTAACGCTTTCATCTGATTTTTCTGATTTGATTTGCAATTGGTTCATAAGATTTTAGCACTTTTATAAACTTGACTGTATGACATGTTATTGTCTTAAATTATAAATGTAACCTGGTGTTGGTTGAGAGAAATTATCATGATCGACAAAGACTCGTTATGTTAAACTCTTTCAAGCTAGATCACATAATATAGATAATATATGATACTAACTTATTGTTCTCTATGTAACTAACTATCCTAGAGAACGATTATTTTTCCAGTTAATCGTTCGAGATTGACATGTTACGACCCATGACAGAGCCATTATCAGAAGTCTATTTTATCTACATTCAACAAACAGTTACTGTCTCTTGTACGATATTAGATGTCGGATATCTGAATGTTGGTGAAAATTGAAGTCAAAGAACTCATTGAGGATATATAACATAGCAGAACTGCAAAGTAAGACAATAGGTACGTTGAAAAACAAGAGGGCCATAGTGGCCCTTAATCGCTCACCTGAATTAACAATCTGAAAATGTTTTACTAAGATTTGACCCCCTGACCTAGTTTTTGACCCCACTTGACCCGATTTTGAACTTGTCTGAGATTTCATCAAGATAATCATTCTGACCAATTTTCATGTTGATTAGGCTAATAAATGTGGCCTCTAGAGTGTCCACAAGGTTTTTCCAAGATTTGACCCCGTGACCTAGTTTTGACCCCACTTGACCCAATTTCGAACTTGTCCAAGATTTCATCAAGATAATCATTCTGACCATTTTTCAGGTTGATTGGGCTAAAAATATGGCCTCTAGAGTGCCCACAAGGTTTTTCTAAGATTTGACCCTGTGACCTAGTTTTTGACCCCACTTGACCCAATTTCAAACTTGTCCAAGATTACATCAAGATAATTATTCTGACCAGTTTTCAGGTTGATTGTGCTAAAAATATGGACTGTAGAGTGTCCACAAGGTTTTTCTAAGATTTGACCCTGTGACCTAGATTTGACCCCACTTGATGCAATTTGAACTTGTCCTAGATTTCATCAAGATAAATATTCTGACCAATTTTCAGGTTGATTGGGCAAAAAATATGGCCTCTATAGTGTCCACAAGGTTTTTCCAAGATTTGACCCTGTGACCTAGTTTTAAACCCCACTTGACCCAATTTCAAACTAGTCCGAGATTTTATCAAGATAATCATTCTGACCAATTTTCAGGTTGATTGGGCTAAAAATATGGCCTCTAGAGTGTCCACAAGGTTTTTCCAAGATTTGACCCCGTGACCTAGTTTTTGACCCCACTTGACCCAATTTCAAACTTGTCCGAGATTTCATCAAGATTATCATTCTGACTAATTTTCAGGTTGATTGGGCTAAAAATATGGCCTCTAGAGTGTCCACAAGGTTTTTCTAAAATTTGACCCCCTGACCTAGTTTTTGACCCCACTTGACCCAATTTCGAACTTGTCCAAGATTTCATCAAGATAATCATTCTGACCAATTTTCAGGTTAATTGTGCTAAAAATATGGCCTGTAGAGTGTCCACAAGGTTTTTCTAAGATTCGACCCCATGACCTAGTTTTTGACCCCACTTGACCCAATTTCAAACTAGTCCGAGATTTCATCAAGATAATCATTCTGACCAATTTTCAGGTTGATTGTGCTAAAAATATGGCCTCTAGAGTGTCCACAAGGTTTTTCTAAGATTTGACCCCCTGACCTAGTTTTTGACCCCACTTGACCCAATTTCGAACTTGTCCAAGATTTCATCAAGATTATCATTCTGACCTATTTTCAGGTTGATTGGGCTAAAAATATGGCCTCTAGAGTATCCACAAGGTTTTTCTAAGATTTGACCCTGTGACCTAGTTTTTGACCCCACTTGACCCAATTTCGAACTTGTCCGAGATTTCATCAAGATAATTATTCTGACCAATTTTCAGGTTGATTGGGCTAAAAATATGGCCTCTAGAGTGTCCACAAGGTTTTTCTAAGATTTGACCCCTTGACCTAGTTTTTGACCCCACTTGACCCAATTTCGAACTTGTCCAAGATTTCATCAAGATTATCATTCTGACCAATTTTCAGGTTGATTGGGCTAAAAATATGGCCTCTAGAGTGTCCACAAGGTAAATGTTGACGACTGACGACGGACGACGCACGACGGACGACGGACGACGGACGACGGACGACGGACATCAAGTAACCCCAAAAGCTCACCTTGAGCACTTCGTGCTCAGGTGAGCTAAAAAAAGACAAACGGGTGAAAAAAAAACAAGCTTCATTTCTTTTGACCAAACTAGTTTGGTTATAGGTATTCAACTACTACTGTAACATGGACACAATAACAAAACATGTTAATGTTTTTTGTTTTTTGAAATTGATAATAACGCAGCTAAAATAACGCAAAATACGCATGTGCGTAATCTAGATGGGATAAAAATATGTGATTGTAATTTTCCAATTCAATACTCATATTAAACACTTTCCTGTTTAACAAAATTTTGGACCTGCCAAATTCAAAGGTTTTGCAGATGAAAATTTAAAGTGGATTTAATTTGAAAAATAACCATTCAGTAGGGTAGAAAATAGTGTAGAAAAAAGAAGAAATTGCTTGCCTGAAGCAATTTCTTCTTTTTTCACAAAGTTTTCTCAATCATGAAATCACAGGCACGTAAAAAGCAGGGATTAAACAGCAAAGGGTTAATCGTATTCGATGACTTATACATAGACACTACGTCTAACTTTAAGCGTTATCAAATTTTGTGTGTATTTCTGTTTATCTATCGTTGCTACCGTAGCACATGCCCATATGAGCGACGCCCCAAGACGGTTAGTTGTTACGGGGGATAGTGCAAGGATACATGACGAAACTACTGCTGAGATCCGCCATGGTTTTCATCCGAAAGACAATAAGGCTGTTAGTGTGCCAGCCCGGGAAATGAACCTACACGTTTCATTGATTTATACTCACCCAGGCGTCATTTACAACCAGGGTATTTCCCGATCCAAACCCAAGCCCATTGCTTATATGCGAATCATGCACGACTTTCGCGCGCGTATAATGTTCAAACTATGGATAAGCATATAAGGAAATAACTTTAAAATTGACTTAATACAAAAAGAAATTGAAAGAATTGCAGACAAAGTAACTCAGTATCAAAATGCTACGAACGCCTGGAACATCTGTGGTCCGTATTAGAACGCTTTTATGACCAGAACTTCGTATCAAAGTTCACAACAGCATGAAGTATGCGTGATACTAATCTTTAATTTCGTGTTACAACAAATATAATCTAAAATGCATCAATGATATACACATGTATAATGTAAATTTCAGAGACATCCCTGCACACTTGTGTTTGGATATCGTCGATTAGCACCAAAATGTCGTTAAAATAATTTTATTCAAACTGTACTTACGACGTTTTCAGTCGCCAAAAAACAACAAGAATTCATTTTTACATAGAACTATGACAATATTATATTTTCCTCGTAAAAGAAATTTTAACTGTTTACAATCAGGCAGTTTTGAGAGTGGTATGGACAGAAAGAGTTCGTAAACGTCGTAGAGGTACAGTTAGCTACATCGTGAAATTGACATTCATCTCAATCAAAATCGTTCTAAATCGCTCACTCTGTGCTACATTCATACATTCACTCAAACCATGCAAAAACGTTCCATATTAAGATAAGATCAACTACTACATTCAAAATAAATGTATCATGAAAAAATCGCGATTTTTCTGACTTGAAATGAAATTATAAGCGTCTGATAAGTTATAATAGAAATTTGTATTGACTGTGATGTGAACTCAAAAGAAAAGAAATTTGAGAAACAAAAAAAGTGAACTCTGGTATGTTTTCCTTATCCAACGATGATCTTACTTAGGGTATGGCGCAGTGAAACTGAAACAGACAAATGTAATTCGCACGGGAATAACGTGGAATTTCATAATTTCCAGTAATGTTTTGTTCAAGTTTTAAATGCTAGTAAAGACATCTAATGTCAAGGTTTACTTCTGGAATTGGCACATGCGTGAATCGATAAATTTCGAATTGACGTAATGTCTTTAAACAACCAATGGGTAAGTGAGAGAAAAGATAAATTCCTAGAAACATTTAAATCATTCTCAAAACATTTCTTGAAGATAATATTTGGCAAACTCTGTAGGGGGGTTATGGTTATAAAGAATTGATTCATTTTAAGATATCTCTGATTGACAGACGGGGAGTTTTTATGAATAAGATAAGCTGTAGTTCTTTAACTCTTTATCAGATTTGTTTTTAATTTTCTTAGAAAACTGTGAAACTTGCGGGTTACAAATTAGTCGGCTAAAATGTGGTAACAATTTTGTTATGCCATAGTTTCATTAAACTATTTCAATATGTCTTTAATTTTGTACTTTTAATGCACATATGTTTTTTTGTATTCGTTTTAACAAATTATCATTTCTATTATCAGTGCCTGTCGTCCAACAGATTAGATGCCATATGCCAGACTTTTAGCTCGATCCTCGGCTATAAAGTTGGCCTGAGCGACCACTTCTATAAAGCTATCAGTTTTATTAAGAGACCATCATTAAAATATTCCTCGTAAGTAAAATCGTTGAAAAGATGTTCATTCCTTAACGCAAAAAATGTTTATTATTTAATCTTATGTTGTTGAAACCCACCAGATTCGTCTCAGAGAGTCAATTCTTTAGGTTCGAACATCTTTGGATTCAGTAAGACTCATCAGAATACCTGTCTCATTTATCATGAAATATTGTAATAAGTGACCATTCCCTATATCTCTATATTCTATCAAAATAGTTGTCTTATTTTTCTTGAAATATTGTATAAAACGACCATTCCCATAAGCGACCGGCTTTTGGTGATCTACTGTGTGGACTCTAAACTCCTCCGCCGCCGCCATAGCGCACTTAGTAGCGCGTCGGACTGTCAATTTAGAGGTCCCAGGTTCGATCTCCGACAGAGCCACTCATCCTTTCCGACTATTTGTCTCTCACCAAAGGGTTGGTAGTAATAGACATATGTAAGATAGCAGTTGGAGGCTAGGAAATGGTGTTATTAAGGTACTGGTGTACCAGGAAATACCAGGAATCCATTGTTATGCCGCGATATAAGTGAACATTTTTTTAAAGCGGCGTAAAACCCCATTTAGACAAACAAACAATTTATCATGAAATATTGTGTAATATTGTGACCTCCTTGTGGTCTCTGAGCATATATCTAACATTACTATGTTTAACACTAATTTCCAACTAGTTATCAGACATCTAGACTAACATTGTTTGACACACGAGCCTTTTCCATAATCTATTTTTGTATTTATTATAATAGTTTATTAAGCATACGACTGAGATATTTGACCTTCGCAAAAAAAAAACCCAAAAAAAAGCCGAATCGTAGAATGTGATTTAAACAGAAATCAGCTGATCGTATGCATGCATGTGGTACTAAACTTAAGCTGTTATTTGAAATGAGTATTTTAACAACAATTCCGAGTATTTGATTTTAATTGCATAGTTACGTAGATTAATATGTTTCCATGACAACGATTTATGTGTAATATTTGTTTAGAAAATAAACTCATTAAAATCCCCCAACTCAAGAATAAAATTACATTACATAATTTGTGCGAAATTCAAAGCCTATTCTCGCCAGGGGACAAACAAACCTGAGAACTAAAGTTTAGACCAACGTAGGGTCGGGGGTTTCATGTGAACCCTTTCATGTATTATATGCTTGGAATCCGAATGAATTTTATTTTAAGGAGGGCAGGCTTTTGTTTTCGATGCAACGATAGTGGTGAACAGGTAAATACGACATTCTTTTCGCACACTAAACACAAAGTTTTTCACCTCTTCAACAACATTTTTGCCAAAATTCTAAGAGGTAGACAAGTCCTGGGGCCTGCTTTACTACACATCTTACGAAAAATTCATCCTTGGTCAAAATTTCAAATCGTACCTTGCGTTTTTATGAATTGTTAGAATCTGCCTAGCAATATCTCATTGGAATCGTCTTTTGAAGACGATTCCAATTGGATGATGCACAGCAGAATTCAAAAATTAAGTAACTACAAAAGAAGCAACTTTAATTTTTGAACTTCACAAAAAATGATCGTTAGATGTTTAGTAAAACAAGCCCCTGGTCTTTACCCCTGGATCCGCCGTATAACCGATTTCGTCGATTGAAGGCCAAAACTTAGTAAAAACAGTTTATTCATCCCAACCTTCATACACAAATATTGATTGAATTAATGGAGTTTAACGCCGCTTTCATCATTTTTTAGTTATATCGCAGCGGCTGGAGCATCTAACAATGGTTTCCTGGTATTTCTCTCACCAGTACAACCATCACATCATTTCCTGGCCTCCAGCTACTATCTCACATAGGTCTACGGTTATCAACCCATTGGTGAGAGACAAATTGTCGGAATGAATGAGTGCCGCCGTCGGGGATCGAACCCGGAACCTTCATACAAAAAGCTCACATAGCTCAGTAGATATCAAAATCATATGTAATCCTTATCTTGCTGATTTAAAATGTCGTTTCAAACAAATGGATTTCTTTAAAAAATAATTGAACCAGTTTTACACAAGGTCGTGTCCAAAATTCTAAAGTTGAGAGCAAACATTGTAAGATATGATTAAACCGCACGTAAGTGCATGTAAATCTCAGTCTATTCTGTCTTCTAAAAGCTTTGAATACAGCTTAAATATGCCGCGAACAATATGAAAATGGTTAAAAGTTTAACGGCAGGTGTAAATTGTTTTTGCTAATGCGTCTAACGAGAAAATCTGTAGAAATTTAGATATATTACTCTAAGGTGAGTCTGGGTAGGTCATTTGGCAACTGCTCCAAAAACAATACAATGGTGGTGATGCTAGATGCAACAACCTTTGCCATTTTTTCAATCCCGTCACTTAATTGCAGCACCTACAAAATCGGAAGCAAATAATATCTGATAAAAATATATATCCATGCGGACTTTTCGCTCACATGGGGCTCATTTTACTAAACTTTTTACCAGGAAATTAATCCGAAGTCAAAATCACAAATCGTTCCTGGTGTTTTCATTCATAGTCAGATTCTGCCTTGCAATATCTCATCGAATCATAAAAGATGATCCCAATCAGATGATGCATGGCAGAATTCCATATTTAGTTTCTACAGTGGAAGCAACTTTAATTTTTAAATTACGCAAAAATGATCGTAAGTCATGTTTAGTAAATCAGGACCCTGGGCATGAAGGGTTCAATGTCAGCTATTGTGATCGCACGGTGTCTGTCGCAAGTCTGTCTGTCTGTCCGTCTGTAAACAATTTTTTAAAAGTCCTCACTGAAAAATACAGGACAGAATTTAACCAAACGAAGCAGATTTTGCCTTTGTGTCTTTTTTTTTTCGAATACTCCAAAGATTCTAAATTTGTGTCGAAATTGGATCAAAAGGGGTCAAAATTACTTTTGCTCTAGACGTTACAATTCTTACTAAATGACTTGGCTTTACCACGACTTAATTTTCGCAGCAAGTATCTTTGGGCATTTTCAACATTTATCAGAAGTGCAAAGTGATGAAAGACTTTGTCGACTTAATTGCACCTTTGCGATCGCAAAACAATTCAAACGCGGTTGTCGAAAAAATGTCTTAGTGGCGCCTTCAGTTAACCTAACATGAGTTAATCATGCTGAATCCATGAAGTCTTACAACATACCTTTTGTAAATCATGTATAGTTTAGCAACTTGGCAACAGGATCAAACAAAATGTATCACTAAATAAGCCGTAATGAAATAACAAAAGTTAAATATATACCAGATCGTATTAGAGCTAAGTAAACTTCAGCAAATATCATATTCAGACTAAAAAATATTTATCTCGGATTAAACATGTTTCTTTGTATTCTATAAAGTACTATAAAGTACTATAAAGTACTAAAAGTATAAAAATCCAGTAAATGCAAAGAATTCGCCCTATTTAAAAGACTAAAGATTCGAAAAAACTTATGAGGAATGATATCGTTTAAAATTAAAATCATTTTTTGTGTTGTTCGGCTTGTCATTAGTGGGTTGCGATAGGTTTGTCTCGCCATAAATGCCCAGTCACCAGGCAACCCCTTCATTACTAACGGAACGACACTGTGTACCCATGTCTGTATTATACGATTTGTAAAGGGTCATCAGAAAAGTTCATCTTGAACAACTTTCATGGCAGAAGTTCAAGCTTGGAAACTACAAAACTACAATCTAACAACATTCGTTCCGCCTTGAATAACTACAATCTTAGCCGAATTTTTGCTTCGTCACAGCAGTACTGATGGAGCTGTACTTCAATGTTCAATTAGCATTTCTAACAGGGTAATGTCAGGCAAAGTTGTGCAACGCCGTGTGTAACTTTCGAATAAATATGTTCAAGGTAATTTCAAATTAACACTCTACGCACGTGCGTAGTACAAATTTAAATTATGTTTCGAAAAATATCGTTGATGAATGAACATATAGCAGCCTAACTTCAGCTCATTGAAGCACAAAGCGTAGAGACATCCAAGGTCCTTCTGCAGAAAACAACACTTTTATATTAAAAGTATCGAATCTGTTTTTTATTTAAGAAAGATGCATGCATAAGAATCTGTAAGAGGCCATAAGAAGAGGTTAATACCAACATTTATGGCCGACGTTCATGCTGGGAACCTACAATCTAACAATATTCTCCCCGCCTTGAATTACTTCAATGTTAGCTAAATTATTGCTTCATCACAGCATGTATTCAGTTATCATTTCTTGGCAATGGATTGGTAAGAGTAACAGGATGAATATGTTTCAAAAGAGACAAAATAAATTCATAAACGGAACATTTATAGTGTTTATCATTGTTTCTATTATTATTTAATTCTAACAACCATCATCTCAATTAAAATATTCTTGTATTCCATAACAATTTGATCGACCATAAAATTCACATGAAATTGTTTCACAATCGGGTTTTTGTCACAAAGAAAACTATAAAAGTCTTTCTTAATAATTCGGATTTTGATACAATTGTTTATGTAATAACAAGAAAATGTTGCAGTTACATGTACCATTTCGAAATCGCTTACTTAGCTCAAAGCTGAAAGCCCGAATAAAGGATCCCTTCGACTTTCTAACATCGATAAAATAAGGGACACATATAGAGCTTCCTACTTGTTTATGGCATTTTCATGTTGCACGCAAAGATTATGCAGACACTATAGACTAAGATCAACCTGCACAGACGTTCAGTCTGATCTTAGCATGTACTGCTTGCTTTCGACATAATCCGTGAGGGAAAAATTAGGCCAAGCTGGTGAAAAAATACGTAGAATGACAAACTTTTCAAAACAAGATTTAGAATAATATGCAAACATATGTTTTCAAAGACATAACCAGAAGCGCTTTCATATATCTTTCTTCATTCTATATTTAACTGTTTTATAAGAATTTCATGAGATTTAAGCACTCAAATTGACCGCATGACAAATAGAATAACAATGTTATTGTATTAAAATATCAATGATATCTGGTCTTGGTTGAGAGAAATTGTCATGATCGACAATGACTCGTCATGTTAAACTCTTCCAACCTCGTGAACATGACATAGATATTTTGAGAAACTAACTTATTGTTCTCTATGTAACAAACTATCCCCAAGAACCATTATTTTTCCAGTGAATCGCTCAAGATTGACATGTTACGACCCATGACATAGCCATTTTCAGAAGTCTATTTTATCTACATTCAACAAACAATTACTGTCTTTTCTACATCTTTATCTCGGAGGTGGTGAAAATTGAGGATATATATCATTGAGGATATATATCATCGCAGGACTGCAAATTAAGACAAAAAACAAAAAACAGAGAGGTACAGAAAAAAGCAAGCTTAATTTTTTTCAACGAAACTAGTTTGGTTATAGTTATTCAACCACTATTATAACCTGGACAAAATAAAAGAACATGTTAATGGTTATTTGAAAATTGATAAGGACACAGCTAAAATATCGCAATATACGCACGTGCGTAATTTATATGGAATAAAAAACGTGTTTGTAAATTTTCAATGCAATACTAATATTAGATCGTACTTGATGACCAAAAGTCAGAACTTCGAGTCATAACGCGTTTAGTGTTCACAACAGCATGAGGCATGCGTGATACTTGTCCTTAATTTCGTGTTGCAACAAACATAATCTAAAATGCATCAATGATAGACACATGCTTAATGTAAATTCCAGAGACATTCCTGCACACTGGTGTTTGGATATGTTTTGTTCAAGTTTTAAATACTAGTTAAGACATCAAATGTCAAGGTTTAATATCTAAATAATATCTTCGAAGATAATATTTGGCAATCTCTGCGTGGGGCCTGTTCGTTATTTAGAACTAAATCAATTTTAAGATAATTCTGATTGACAGACGGGGAGTTTTTAAGAATAAGATAAGTCATGGCTCCTTAACTCTTAATAAAACTCTTTTTGGATTTTCTTGGAATGTATGTATTTCCGTTTATTTATTGTCTCTACCGTAGCACATGCCCATATGAGCGACGCCCCCATAAGACGGTTAAATGTTACGGGGGATAGTGCAATGACACATGACGAAATTACTGCTGAGATCCTCAACGGTTCTTTAACGTGCCCGGTGTAAAGCACCGTCTCACGGGACCTCGGTTTAACGTCTCACTCGAAAGACAATTTGTATGTTGTGCCAGCCCGGGAATCGAACCCACGCGGTCGAATTCAATGGTTTTGAAGTCCGGTGCTCTACCAACTGAGCTAATCGGGCTGATTTTTCTTGGGAGATCTTTCGACCCGTTACGTAACTACAAATTGTTTCTATCACAAATTGAAAACTGCGAAAATCACGGGAGGATACATATCATTGAACATTTAGCTAAAATGTGGTAACATATTTGTTATCTTCGTGCCCTAAAACTGTTAAAATTTGAAATGTCTTAACTCTATTCCTTCATATGTATAAATGTCATTTCAAATTCTTTAGAACATCATTTTTATCATCATTACCTGTTACAGTTAATAACATCATCGCGGTGAAATTGCAATTCATCTCGATCAAAACCATTCAAAAATACTCGCTTAGCGCTCTTGTCATTCATTTCAAACACTTACTCAAACTTTCATAAACGATCCAAAGACATTAAAAAAATAAGTTCAACAACTGCATTCAAAATAAATATAGAAAGACAAAATCAAGATTTCAATGACAGAATTGATTTTTTTTTTAAGAAATGGGACGCTATTCATAAAACTTGTAGGTATGTTTTTTCAAAGGGCTTTAATACATATCGCTTAATTTGCTCACAAAATTAGCGATATTGGATTACCCCCCATTAATTTCACCCAAAAGTCACTCATTACACTCATTCGATTTCCTTCCAAAATCATTCCTAAATCATTCATCTAGTCAATTTCATGAAGTTGTTGATGTTGTATCCAACGGCTCAGATATCATGCACCAGATACTATATATAAGCTCGATCATTAGCCATACAGTTGATTTTGTTCAAGCGACCACTTCTTCTCAGCGATCAATTTTATTAAGAGGTCATCATAAAAAAAATACTGTGAGCAAAATCTTTGAAAAGGGGGTCATTCCTAAAAACAAACATTGTTTATTATTTAATCTTACGTTGTTGAAACCCACCAGAACCGTCTCAAATAGACGATTCTTTAGGTTCGAGTAGTTGGATTTTGTTAGACTCATGCGACAACCTATATATGCTATCAAAAGATAGCCGTTTCATTTATCATGAAATGTATTAAGCGACAATTCGCTATCAAAATAGTTACCGTATTTATCTTAAATATTGTATTAAACGACCATTCCCATAAGGGATCGACTTTTCCTGATCTCTTTGTGGTCTCGGAACACAAGTCTAACTTTACTGTGTTTAACACTAATTTTGAACTAGTAATTAGCATCTAGACAAATATTAACACACCAGCCTATTCCATAATCTGTTTCTTTTTTATACTTCTACTTCTACTTCATACTGCTTCACAATCAAACATGATTATACTAAGCAGGCGCGTTGTCTGGGAATAGAGGTTAATAAATGTTATGTGCATCTTAAAATGGTATATACAGATAAAAGAAGTAACATATTCAGTTTTAAAAGTTGGAGGATAAAAGATAGGATAAAAGATAAAAGTACTACTAGTATTAGGCTTGATAATAGGAACGAAGCTGTCCAGTAAAAGTTTCTATACTAGGACTAGCTTGTAAGTATTCGGGGAGGCTATTCCACAGACGAATGCTCCTTGGGAAATAGGAGTAGGAGTGGTACTGTGTTCTCGAATACGGTATAAGATAATTTAGATCTCTTGTGTGCATCAGGTGGTGGTGATCCACACAGACAAGGTTATGGCTGATTTTGTAGAATATGGCGATGCTTCTGATATTGCGACGTTGTTGCAATGATTGCCATTGGAAGGCATTCAGCATCTCTGTAACGCTACTGGTGTAGCTGTAGTCGTTACATACATACCTGGCTGCAGCTCGTTGGACATACTCAATTTTATTGTTAAGGTATTTTTGCCAGGGATCCCAGACAGAAGAGCAATATTCGAGTTGGGGCTTAACATATGTTTTGTAGGCTAATTCTTTTACCTTTTGGTTGGGAGTTTTAACATTTCTTCAAATGAACCGCAAGGAGTTGCTGGCTTTAGCAGTGATATTATTGATATGTTTGGTCCAGGTGAGATCACTGCTAATTGTGATACCAAGATATTTTGCGGCATTTGTTATTTTTAATTCACTGCCATGGAGTTTGTAAGGATATAAGGTAGGATGTTTTTTACGACTGATTCTAAGAATTTCACATTTGTCAGGGTTAAACTCCATCGACCAATCAGATTCCCATTTTTTAAGACAGGAAATTTTTTTTGAGGGTTTGGTGCGGCCATAGAGGAATGATCTTATCCATGAAATAGTTTCGAGATTTAAACCTAGTCTTCCAAGTTTGAGGAGGAGCTTGTGATGGTCTACTTTGTCAAAGGCCTTGCTGAAGTCCATGACTATTACATCTGTTTGTTGACCTTGTTCCAAGTTGTCATGGACTTCTTGGGAAAAACTTATTAGTTGGGTCTCGCAGCTATGTTTTGACCTGAATCCGTGTTGGAGTGGGCTAAGTATTTGGTGGTTATCATAAAAGGACATGATGTTAGATACAAGGATATGTTCCATTAATTTGGAAGCAATACAGGTAATTGATATAGGCCTGTAATTGCTGGGTTTGCATTTTGGGCCTTTCTTATAGATGGGAGCGATAACAGCATGTTTCCAGTCATTTGGAACAATTCCGGACTTCAAGGAGATCTAAAAAATATGGGTCAAGACTGGAGTTATTTCCTCATTCAGCTCCTTGAGTAACCTTGGCGATATTTTGTCAGGGCCCATTGCTTTGCTGGGGTCTAAACCTTGGAGAAGCTTACTAACTCCATTTTCTGTGATGTAAGGCATTTTGGGCATGTCTTTACTAGTTGAAATGTACTGCTTACAGGACTGGGCCAGGCTAAGTGGCTGAGGTCTGGAGAATACGGACTCAAATTGCTTGTTTAGTATATTTGCCTTTGTTTGGGGGTCTGTGAAAGTTTCGCCATCATGTTTCAGTGGGGCAACTCCACAGTTTTCGGTCTTATTTGACTTAATGAAGGTATAAAACTTATTGCTCTTTCCAGAGTTGTCTGAGAATATGCCCGTCTGATATCTCTCTGGACTCGGGCTCTAACCTTTTTATAAGAGGTAAGGAGATCCGGGGTTTGCGTTCTGGATTTCTTGAGTCTAGAATAAAGTCTATCACGTCTTCTTATCAAACGGATGATAGACTGGTTTATCCAGGGTAGGTCACAGCGAGATTTGGTGGTTTTTGTGGGGATATGGATTGTACTTAATTTGTTAAGTTCATCCTTAAAGGAGAGCCACGCAAAATTAGGGTCTTTATAATTTTTACTTTTGAAGAGTTGGGCAAACTGGTTGAAGTCATTTTTGAGGCCAGTCAAGTTTGTTGCTTTGTAGCATTTGACCTCTCTTTTGGGATTTCATTTCATAAAAAAACAATATCATGATCCGAAGTTCCTAATGGGGGAAGGGTTTGGGTGTTATCGACATGGCTTGGCACATTTGATAACAAAAGATCAAGGGTATTTTCACCTCTTGTGGGGATGGTGACCATCTGTTGAAGGTTATAATGAAGGAGATTTCCAGGAATGAAGTGTAAATATTTTTAGCTCACCTGAGCACGAAGTGCTCATGTGAGCTATTGTGATCACCTTTCGTCCGGCGTCCGTCCGTCGGTAGTCGTCCGTCGTCCGTCAACAATTTCTTCAAACGACATCTCCTCCTAAACTACTGGGCCAATTAACTCCAAATTTTACAGAAATGTTACTAAGGTGGTCCCCTTCCAAAATAGCTAAAAGAATTGAAATCCATAAAATATCCTGGTTGTTACGGCAACAAAATGTGAAATTTTAAGAAAATCTTAAAAATTCTTCTTCTTCTCAACCAGGAGTCCTAGAGACATAAAATTTGGCATGGATGATCAGTTCATAAACCTGAATTAAATAGCTAAAATCATATCTGTTGGGCCACCAGGTGCGGAGCACCAGGGGGGAGGGGGTAGTACTTTGGGTAAATTATGTAATCTTTAACCTTCTTTAACCAAGAGCCCTACAGACTTGAAAATTGGCATGGATTATCAGCTTGTAAACCTTAATTATAACAGTTAAAATCATTATTGTTGGGTCACCAAGTGCACTTCATCTGGGGGGAGGGGGTAGTGCTTTGTTGAAAATTTTGAAATCTTTAACTGTCTTCTTCTGATGAACCAGAATCCCTACAGCCTTTATATTTGACATGAATGATCAGCTCATAGACCCTATCTGAAATAGCTAAAATCATGAATGTTTCGCCACCAGGTGCAGAGCACTAGGGGCGGGAGGGTAGCTTTTCAGAGCAATTCTTAAATCTTTAAAACTTCTTCTTCTAATAAACCATGTGCCCTACAGACTTGAAAAATGGCAAGGATGATCAGCATATGGACCATAATTAGAATAGCTAAAATCATCACTGTTGGGCCACCAGGTGCGGAGCCACTGGGGGGGTGGGGGGTAGTACTTTGTTATTTTTTTCAAATCCATAACCTTCTTCTTCTGAATCAGAATCCCAACAACCTTTATATTTGACACAGATGATCAGCTCTTAGACCATATTTTACATAGCTATAACCATGAATGTTTGTCTACCATGTAAAGAGCATTGGGGGAGAGAGTATAATTCGGGTCAATTTTGAAATTTTACACCTTCTTCTGATGATGAAGTAGGAATCTTACAGGCTCTAAATTTGGCATGAGTCATCAGCTCATATACTTAAATCAAAATAGATATAGCCATGATTGTTTTGTGACCAGGGGCAGAGACCCGAGGGGAAGGGGTAGTGCTTTGTGGTAAATTTAACAATTGTTAAAATTCTGCTGAACCAGAATTCCTAGAGCTTTTTCATTTGATATAGAATAATCAGCTCATAGAACTTAATTTAAACAGCTATTATGATTGTTGGGCCACGAGGTGCAGAGCAACAGGGGGGAGAGGCTAGTACTTCAGGTCAATTTTAACATTTGAACTTTTTTTAAGCTCACCTGAGCACAAAGTCCAGCTTCTGTCCTTTGGTTGTCGTCTGGCGTCCGTCAACAATTTCTCTAAACGACATCTTGTCCTAAACTACTGGGCCAATTTACATCAAATTTTACAGAAATGTTTCATAGGTGGTCCCCTCCAAGATAGCTTAAAGAATTGAAATCCATGAAAAACTTTGGTTGCTATGGTTGAAATTTAAGAAAAGCGTTAAAATTCTTCTTCTGATGAACAAGAAGCCCTACAGCTTTAGAATTTGCCTAGGATGATCAGCTCATAGACCTTAATTATGAGAGCTAAAATTATAACTGTTGGGCTACCACTGGTGCGCATTACTAAAGTTATCCAAGATATTCTCTTGTAAAATGATCATGCAAAAAAACGACTGATAACAGTTCCATTTTGGATCTTGTAATTTCAAACAGAAATAGTAAAACTGAGACTGTAGAATCTTACTGGTCTGACCATAAGAATATTTTCCTTTACACTTTAATTTGTTACAGTTCAATAACTTTATCATCTGAATCAAAAGTAATGCAAGTTACCCTTAGGTGCTTTGACTCAGGTGAGCGGACCAGGGCCAAAGGCCCTCTTGTTAAACTTACAACCTTCATTTATAGATTTGGTCTTCCAATTTATATTTGGCATATTAAAGTCTCCCAAAATCCATATTGAACTATTTTGGGGGATTTGTTTCAGGCTGGACCAAAGGTGTGTTAAGGATTCATCATCAATTTCATATGGCTTATAAAATGATGACAAATAGATATCTCTGACTCCAGTTAATGTGATTTTTGCCAATATAATATATGTAGTTTATTTAACAGTCGCCTGTGTTGTTTGATCTTCGCAAATAAGCGAGTGGTAAATTTTGCTTTGAACTTAAATCAGCTGATCGCATGTAAGCAGGAATTGCATAATCAAAGGCGTCACTTGTAATGAGAATATTTAACATCGATTTTTAAATCGGGCTGCGAAGCAGTCCGCATTTATTAATACCGTTTTTCAGAAATCCAGTCTGTTTGACCCAGTACATTTTTACGTTTATCTTCTGAGCAATGTGTTCAAACCAAATTATGTGTTTTCAAACACCGAAGAAACGGCCTTTTAAGTCACAATCTACAAACTTTTTTTTTATCTTATTTACTTTTCGACAAATAGAGAAGAGGCTAACACAAAATTTGATGTAATTTTCGCTTTTAGTAATTACCAGTTAGTACTTTCAGTGTTTATAACAAGATTTTCGGTTGAGTAAAGGAGTTGAAACGTACAATAGGTTAACTGTATAATAAATTTGTAGCACTTACAATATTACTGCTCTGATTGTTTTCGAACGGCCATTTACCAGTTGTAGGGCTGACAACCAATCAAATTCTGTTATGATTATCACTCGGTCAAAACCCACGCGTAAATTCAGACCACGTGGTAGATGGACATCGTCTGCTCAAAATGTGTCAATTAAGTTGTTTGTTATTGGTCAATGGTCGTCTGCACTCGGACAGGGAGCGTGGAAAGTTTACCTTTTGTTCGCATGGTGGAATATGTGTTAACAAATGGAAATAATTTTGTAATTTTGAAATATTTGATTTAAATGAGCACTATGATCACGCTCCAATCCTATTTTCAATAAATTCAAATTTGAGTATGAAGAAAAATTATTCAACATCAAATAAACCGACAAAAACATACGATAAACTGATATAGGATAGCAGTAAGAGCGATCTATTTTTAGAACAACTCATGAATAATCATAGAGTGCTGCTAGATTTAATCGATTGGTCGGAAACCAAATATATAAATAGCATAGTTGGCGATTTCACGTGTTTCTCGAGGGAAAATGCATTTATAGTATTTAGGAAAACCCAATGCTTGAAACACAAACATGTTGGTAATCAAAATTGTAAATGGTTTAATGAAAAATGCTTTGTTGCTAAACAGGCTTTTAAACTCTATAGAGAGAGGAATAATATTAAGAGACAAGCTTTTAGCCGGGCGCGTGCTCATTATAACAACGTAAAAATATCTGCTAAGGAATAATTTAGACTAGCAGAGGGCTATCGAATCAGCAAACTTTCAAAATCGGACCCTCGAGGTTTTTGGTGTAGGATAAAAGGTACATATACAAAAAATCCACCAGATTCTCTCTCCATAGAACAATTGTTTGATCATTTTAAAAATATAATTGATACATCAGACGAAAACACCCAACACGAACAATATCCACAAAGCAACATTGATATGCAAAACAGTGAAATTAATCCCGAATCGGACATGATCTTCTCAGAAGAAGAAATTAAGAAAGCTGTATTTATGCAAAATAACGGTAGAAACCCTGGTATCGATTAAATTCCTTGTGAAATTATTAAAGTGTCTTACGAAATTATTGCACCTTTCCTCTTTGCTTTGTATAATCGCATGTTTCAAACGGGCGACTACCCGGAGCAATGGGGAAGGGGAATAACCACTCCTATTTTAAAAAGGGTGATCCTAATATTTCGGAAAATCATAGAGGTATTACCTTAATAAACATATTTTCAAAAGTATATTCTCAAATTCTGCTAAATAGACTCACTAGGTGGACAGAAAAGAATAAAAAACTTAATGATAACCAATTTGGATTTCAGAAAGGAAAATCCATTTTAGACTGCATCTTCATTATGAACTCGGTTATATCAAAAGTGTTATCGTCTGGTGATAAACTTTATTGCGTGTTCATTGACTACGAAAAGTGTTTCGATAGTATTAATCAGGAAAACATAAGCACTCATTTTGTAAAATTTTTAAAATCTATTTACACGCCAGTAAAAGCATGTGTTCGTTACGAACATGAGTTCTCATGATGTTCGTCAATGACGTCATCGAACATATAAATTCCGATCTTGATGAATTTTTTTAATTTTGGACCATATGAAATTATTCTTGATATTGTATGCAGATGACCAAGTGTTATTCGCGAAATCTCTAACTTCTTTACAATCCATGTTGAATGATTTACAAGCATATTGTACTTTATCTGGCAAAAAATTAACACATCTAAGACTAAAGCAATGATTTTTGAGAAGGGAAGACATACTAGTTATACATTCCACATTAATAATGTCGCCATTAAAACTGTCAAATATTTTAAATATTTAGGGATTAATCTTTAACGGATTATGGTCTCGTACACAAAAAGATATTGCCAAACAAGCATTATTTTCTCTTCATAACACCAGCAGAATGTCAGTTAATTTAGAATTACCCATGTCGCAACAATGTAAGCTATTTGATAGTCTCGTTGGTTCCATCCTTCAATTTGGTTCACACTTCAAAAGATATTGAAAACATTCATACTAAGTTTTTACGTCTCGCGCTTCGTGTCAAAAAAACGACCCCGTTAGCCACACTATAATGTAGACAGAGGTAGGACACCACAAAGCGTTTCAAATCAATTCAATATGATTAAATATTGGACGCATATAATCACCCAAAATGAAAACAGCATTCTCAAATCAACCTACAATAAGTTAAAATCGGACTGTGAAAATGGAAATACATACAGGGGAAATAACTGGGCTTTCCAAGTTAAAAGTATACTGCAGGATAATGGGTTATCTTTCTTATGAATTAATCAAAGAATGCCCCACATAAATCTCGCATCTATCTAACAACGACTATTTGATAATTATGTTAAGTTTTGGTCCTCAGAAATTAATAATACGTCTAGATTGGCCTGCTACAATCTATTTAAGGAATCCCTTGTACCTGAAAAGTATCTAGATATTGAATATGACGTAAATATTAAGACAGCATTAACAAAATTTAGAACCTCATCACATGATCTTAACATCGAAAAGGGTAGATATACAAACATCCCTCGTGAAAATAGATTATGCTTAAACTGCAATATGAGTTGTATTGAAAACGAATATCACTTTCGATTGGTTTGCCCAAAATACTCAGAATTAAGGAAAAGGCTCATGAAAAAATATTTTTACACTTGGCCATATTTATACAAATTTAAAACACTTTTAACATCAAGCTCTAAAAAGGAAATTATTCACACATCTAAATATATTTATTTCGCAAACAAAATGAGAAACTAAAAAAAAGAAACAAACAAAATTTTATTTAATCCTAATATTCAAGCCACCGTATCCTGTGACTATTGTTTTACATATGTATCGATCTTTGTTAATCGATCTTTGTTAACCTATGTGTGATTTGTACTATGTATTGTAATATGTAGCTAGAAACACGGTAAGTATTTAAAGCTTTTTTGGAATTAAATGGTAATGGTAATAGCTTACCGAGGCTGGACACTTACATTTTGCGTGTTATCCACTGAGCTATTTGTTCAAGACAAACAGCGCAGAAACGGCCTTTTTAGTTACAATCTACATTTTTTTTTCTCTTTTACTTTTGCGACAAAAAAGGAAGAGGCTTATACATAATTTGATGTAATTTTCGTTTTTAATAATTACCAATAAGTATTTTCAGCGTTTTTTACAAGCTTTTCGGTTAAGTAAAGGAATTGAAATTATCATGGTGCTGTTCTAATTTATTGTTCTAAAACCTGTTTAATGTGATCAATGTCTATCCCTGCGGAGGGGATACATTGTGAAAAAGGGGAAACAACTTCTTATATTTCATAAAAGAACAACAACAACAATTCCTTACTCCTCCTTCCTCTCCGTTTTCCTTCGTCTCGAGTTCTTTCTTCATTTTGTCGTCTGTTGGAATCGTCTGCTTCTATAGTTGACATGGTTTAATCCTAGTCTATTTTTGGCACAGATTTCTTTGCCATTGCGTTGATTTTGATCGGTTTATTACGGTTTACACCGTTTTCGACTGATGTGGTCATATTGAGCGGCTGGAGCACCTAACCATGGATTCCTATTGTTTCTTATACCAGTATTACAACAACACCCTTACCCAGCCTCCATCACATAGGTCGCGATATCAAACCATTGATGGACGACATTTTTGCATGAAAGGGTATTTGCCGCGGCCGAGTATCGAACCCGGGACCTCTCGAACGAGAGGCAGGTGCGTTAAAAACTGCGCTAAGGCCTAGGATTGCCGTTACGTTTTAATAAACCGTCGGTGCTGATATAAAATGTCGTAACTACGGCTTTACTGAAGCCATGGTTACGAGATTTATAACAACACCCACGAAATATTGTTTGTCCGATATTGCGTCATTGTTAACTGGATAAAATCGTTCCCCATTGTGTTCTAACTTTTAGCTCTCTGTGCGAAAAAGGCATTTTCCAGCCCACTGGACCAAGGCTAAATAACTTTATTGAAATTTCATGTGCAATTTTGGCATCTCTACCAAATCTGCCGTTATCTGCCTCTATATAAATGCTTCCCTCAGGCATCAATTTGCCGGTTCTACCTCCTTGGCGTTTGACCGTAGAGCGCAGTTGGTAGCATGTTGGATAATAAATCTTAGATGAACTGGGTTCAGTCCCTGGTTGAATGGAAAATGTTTTGTGACATATCTCTCAAGTTGGGTGGATAAAATTCTGCAAACTCCAGTTGGATGAGCTGGCGATGTCCCCGAAAAGATGGAGTGTTAAGACAAAAAACTCACAAATTGGGCAAATATTTTACCAACTTTTATTGTCCAAATTTGAGCCCTTTTGATTGGCGAACTATTGCACTATCCCAGCCTCTCAATGATGCCCGATTTACAGTGCTGACAGCACTTTGATGAGTATTTGATTTTAATTGCATTGCTGTGTAGATTAATACGTTTCCATGACAACGATTTATGTATAATATTTGTTTAACAAAATAAACTCATTAAAATCCCCTCAATTCAAAAATTACATTTCCAAAGTTAGTACATAATTTGAGCAAAACGCAAAGCCCGTTCTCGTCAGGGGACAAACATACATCACAAACACAGTTTGGACTAACTTCCAATTGTTTTCCATTATAAAATTCAGTGTGTTTTTTTTAATTTCCTGCTCACTGTGAGGAGTGATTATAAGTAGGGTCGGGGGTTTCAGAAAGGTGGACAAGTTATTCAGACTGTATTTACGACGTTTTGGTCGCTAAAAATGGTGAAAAATTCATGTTTTACAAAGAATTATGACAATAACACCTTTAACGCTTACAATGGGTTTTTAATAGTTAACCAACAGACAGTTTTGAGAGAGGTATTGACAGAAAGAGTTTGTAAACGTCATAGAGGTACCAATATGACTTTAAAGGTATGGACGCAAAAGACAGAAAATTGGAGAAACACAGATAAGTAAACTCTGGTACAAGTATAAAGAAGTGAAACCGGGTATTTTCTCTTTATCTTACGACGATGTTAATATTATCATAATGATAATAATAATACTTATTATTATTATCATGCGGTTACCGTACGATGATTGTTCGGCAGTCGCCCTGTACAGTGTAAATAGCTGATAAATCGCACGGACTCCACATGGGCACTTCAAAGAGTCTTGTGACAGTTTTATGAAAACAACGTTTGGACAGCGTACGATTTTGTGAACACACACACGTAGTAAACAAAATTGTACGATGTCAAAAATATCATGCAAGAAATCGCAGGCTGTGATATCGTGCTCTGACCGTGGCAAATGTAAACTAGGCTTTACTGGTCGTCAAGGAGTGTAGGACAAAACCTCACCCGGACAAAACCCCACCGGGACAATACCCCACCGGGACAAAACCCCACTAATATATATTGTAGTGTTAGAGTTGAAAGTGTAGACAGATAGACAAATATTAAACCAACTGTGTAAAACAATGTTTACTATTATAAAGTTTAAAAGAAATAACTATTAAATTTATAACGTAAATTTTCACTGTCACTTTTTCAACAAATTTAAGAAGGAATCAAAATCTGAAAAAAATAATGCTTCCAAATGGTTTTGATGAATTTATTCACAACTCAATATTTT
The DNA here is from genome assembly GCA_948146395.1 of Fragum whitleyi. Taxonomy (NCBI): domain Eukaryota; kingdom Metazoa; phylum Mollusca; class Bivalvia; order Cardiida; family Cardiidae; genus Fragum; species Fragum whitleyi. Next base: position 18,408,933 of record OX411559.1, read on the forward strand.
TTACATTAATTGTATGAAAATATATTTAAATGAATATAAATTTCACTAAGTATATTTGAATATGGAGGTGGTGGGATTTTGTCCTATTTGCCAAATATAGTGGTGGGGTTTTGTCCTAGTGGGGTTTTGTCCTATTGTCCGATGGGGTTTTTGTCTGGTGGGGTTTATTCCTGTAGATGTTTTGTCCGTACCCCGTCGTCAATATGGCATCCAGTATTAGAAGATTAGTCAAAGATAGCTAAAAAAAAACGTCTTAACAGACTAAACGGTGATCTATCGGCTTCTGAAGTCTAAAAAACTAATTACAGTTAGTTACATCGTGAAATTGACATTCACCTCAATCAAAACCATTCTAAATCGCTCACTCAGCGACCCAATCATTCATTCCAAACACTCACTCAAACCATTCAAAAACGTTCAAACCCATTGAAAAATAAACAATCAATAAGGTCATTCAAAATAAAACTTTGATAGAGAACAATCGCGATTTCACTGACAAAACTCAAATTGTTAGCTCCTCATACGTTCTTGAAAAAATAGGAAGCTATGTATAGAGCTTGTATGCATATTTTATTAAAGGGAGGTAATCAATATCGCTATTATATATATTCATCCTGAACAAAATTCGCAATATAGGATTACCTCCCACGAAATTCACTCAAAACTCGCTCCACACACTCATTCAATTTCATTCCTAAATCATTCCAAAATCATCCACTTGTTAATCCACGATGTAGTGAACTGTACTTGACTTTACAGTGACTTAATTACCGCAGTTAGGTTCTTTTGGCATGTTCAACTTATATCAGAAGAAATGCTCGGTAATGCTCATATTGAGTTGTTTCATTCTGGGTCCAGGAAGTCTTACTACGTACCTTTGTAAATCATGTATAGTTTAGAAACCTGGCAACAGCATCAAACAAAATGTATCAATAAATAAGCCGTAATGAGATAACAAAAGGTAAATATATACCAGATCGTGATACAACTAATACCCTGATAGAAAACTATAGCAAATATCAAAACAACGTAGACTGAAAATAATTATGTCGGTTTATACATGTTTCTGTGTATTCTTAAAAATACTAAAAGTACCAAATCCTTTATATGCACATCTTCAAGAGTCAAGGGGTATCGAATCGATAGCTTCTTCTCGAATACGATAAGTAAGATAAGTAAAACGTTCGTAACCCTTGGCTCGACAAGATGGTATATGCAAAGGAGGTGGCCTACTTGGACGAAATATTCGAGAACACTTTTGAGGAATTGTATCGTTTAACATTAACAATATTTTTGTATTGTTGGCATTGCCATTAGTGGGTTGCGATAGGTTTGTTTCATCATATACAGTAAAACTTGTATTAAGCGACCAGGAATGGGACTAACAAAAAGTGGTCGTTTAAGAAAATGATCGCTTAATACACGTTTTGATTACAATTGAGGAACATGATTTTGACCGAATATGTATATTATAGCGAAATTCTCAAGAATCCTAAGCTGTAAAAACTCAACAGAATCGTCTTATTGAGACGATTCTGGTGAGTTTTAACAGCAAAGGATTCATTTACAATATATTTTTTTACCAGTGATGAAACTTTTTTGAGACAGTTCGATTTAAAGAAGGGGATTTTGAAAACGGTCGCTTAATAAAAATAATCGCTTAATAGACGTGGTCGCTTGGACAAGATTGATTGTATACGTGAAGACATTTTATTATTGAAATAACGACATTGTTTACCAATATCTGTGTTATACGGTTTACTATTCTTTAAAAAAAAGTTTGAGAAAAGATTTTTAATAATGTATCCTGAATTCCCCATACACATCTACAAAAAGCATTCTTACTTGCCTCAACACGTGAAAAGCGGGGCGGAAATGACAAGCACAGACTCCACTAATCGGGAACCCTCGGCGATTCTACGGAATAGACCTCGTGAATAATAAGGGTGCTGCCATGAAAGCGCGTCACTTTGCATGTGGTTTTATATGACGTCACAAACACCAACGATCCCGCTAAGGGTGACGTTGCATAAGACAAAATTAACGAAAGAATAAAAGGGGGCATACGCTAATTTCATAACAAAACGCGGTGTTTTACTGCGTTTTGTTATCAAATTATAATATGCCAAAAAATTCTCCATAGACGATCGGAAAGATTTTTTTTTAAAAAAATGTGATTTTCTTAAAGCGTAATAAATAACCGAAGTACCACCATAAGCCGTAATACCTACATAATGACCCAAAATTACCACACTTACGTCCGAAGTACTTTCCGGTTTGCGGAAAAGTCCGAGCGATGTTCCGAATGAGACTCTACTTTACTTCCACAATGCCTTCGTAAAAACTGAAACTAAAAGAAACGTGTAAAGGGTCATTAGAAAAGTTCATGAACAACTTTTATGACAGACGTTCTAGCTGGGAAACTACAATCTAACAACATTCGCTTCGCCTTGAATAACTACAATCTTAGCCGAATTATTGCTTCGTCACAGCAGTACTGATGGAGCTGTACTTCAATATTCAATTATCATTTCTAACAGGGTAATGTCAGGCAAAGTTGTACAACGCCGTGTATAACTTTCGAATTAATATGTTCAAGGTAATTTCCAATTAACACACTTCGCACGTGCGTTGTACAAATTGAATAACTGTTCGGAAAATATCGTTGATGAATTAACATTTAGCTGCCTAACTACAGTTCATTGAAGCACCAAGCGTAGAGACTCCAAGGTCCTTCTGCAGAAAGCAACTCTTTTATATTAAAAGTCTCGAATTTGTTTTTTTTTTTTATGTAAGAAAGATGCATGCATAAGAATCTGTAAGAGGCCATTAAAAGAGTTTAATACCAACTTTTATGGCCGACGTTCATGCTGGGAACTTAGAATCTAACAATATTCTCCCCGCCATGAATTACTTTAATGCTAGCTGAATATTGCTTCATCACAGCATGGATTCAGTTATCATTTTTTGGCAATGGATTGTTTAGCGTAACAGGGTGAATATGTTTCAAAAGATACAAAATTAATTCATAGATATTTTTATCATTATTTCTATGATTATTCATTTCTAACAGCCAATATCCCATTTGAAATGTTCGACTGAGTTTGTAAGTTCAGGAAGATTGCAGACTTTGGTTGGGTTTGTTTTCATAGAAATTCGCATTAATATTCGGACAAAGACAAAATCGCGAACGTTAAAAAGTAAACCTTACAGTAAGTATGGCTAAATGAATTAAATATTAGAAATTTGAGCAATATCAGTCATTTTAGTTTGTGCAAGAATTTCTATCTTTAATTCACGGTTTCCTTTTTACAATGAGCTGGTTTTACGACACGAATATTAAGAGCGTCTTCCCGCTTAAGAAGGGTATTGTTGTATTTACTTTCTTAAAGATTATTTGTAACGTCCATTTATTGAGAAAAAAAAAAACCAGGATGACTCGCAACGCTCCTATGAATATACCATTTCACCTTAAGCAATTTGACAGCTTTGTCAAATAATTGTAGCAATGGTGAGTCGATTACAGATACAAGTAATAATAGCGAAACGATTCTACCCTTTAAGATATTTTGCTTTTCTGTCAAGAATTTATCACAAAAAAAGAGGAAAAATATTATCTCCTAAACATAAAGATAAAGTACCAATGACGTTATTACTCTCTGTTTAAAGTTTGTCAAATGTTATCAGTTAATGGTTTGAATCTAGTGATTTATTGTTGCAATTAAGTCTGAAGTTGCAACATACTGAAATCATCTGAACCATAGGTGGCAGTATCAAAACATTTTTACAAGGATTTTTATATATATGCTCAATATAGACAAGGTTTCTTTCACTGAAAATACTCGAGGACATCACTGAGGTAACAATTGGATTCCTTAAATGTTAGGGGAACATGACAAAATTTAAGTAAAAGACATGCAGGAAATGTTCAATCATACAAGGACATGTTATCTAATTAAATTTTCTTGTAAATCAAGTCATCTATATGATCAAAAGAAGTTTAAAAATGTTTCTAACCTTTTAAATCAAAGGCACTGTTGTCAACTTTCACTTTTATCCTCCATATTGTTTTGTTGTAAAACTGGGTCACACCAAATTGGTTCAGCTGATTTGATTGGTTGATAGGCCTGTAAACAATATGATGTAATATAGGAGTGTTTCTTATAGCCAATGAAATTGTGTGAAACTGAAAATTTGAAATGCTTCTAATCAAAGACAAATTGTCACCTCTGTGATGTCCTTGCAAATTGAGGGCGTTTTTTTCCTATTTTTTCACTAACTATAAGGCTAATTTTAACAAAATTTTGCATACATATAGAGATTAACATTTTGATTTTTTTGCATTTGTGCAAAAAATTCTTGGAAATATTGATTTGAAAGTTGACCTGGAATTTTTGAAGGACCCCTTGTCATTATCTAATGATTATTATTCTAAAAATTTCTTTGATACGCCACCGGTGATCTGAACACCTTCAAAAATATCTAAGGATTTTAAACAGGATAATATTCTAGCTTTACTGTCAAATGCGGAAGTCAGTCAAAACTATTGGGAATATGTCTGTTACATGATTAGAATTAATATTATACAGAACTGTGCAAGCGAGATGTATAAACAAATTAATTGCTTGTAACGTTAGACAACTCCTTTGTGACTAAACGAAAACGGATGTGTACACAGGACATCGCTTCTCCCATTGCAATTAACTTAAAAGCATACTTTCAAATTTCAAAATAAATTCTTCATTAGATAGAATTCATTTCGTGTCCTGTGACTTAGACTCTCTGTGGAATATTGGTTTATTTCTTCACCTTTTTTTTTCGAATATTTAAAATAGTTATACTTGAGATGGAATGCAGAAGACCATGAAAAGTACGTAAAAAAAAAGAAGAAAAGAAACCTGAAGAACGACGAAGACACCGACGCTATACAGCCATACTCCGAGCTTTCTCTGAATCAAGTGCAGCTAAGAACACTGAAAATATACAACACACTTGTTTTCAAAATAATCATAAAATATTTTCAGTGACTTAAGTTGGGTCAAAATGTCTTTTATGTGTCCGCATCAAAAGATCTGGGGCAATTCGTTTTTGTCCTGTCTACTTGTCTTTTGTTGTTGTTTTTTCCCCTTTTGTCATGACGTTTGTTGCTTAGTGATAGAGTATTCATATTGCGCATGTGTACTGCCAGTGACAAGGCATTTCCGTTGGTACCAACTTCAAGGTCATAAGTCGATATCAAGGTCATCTTTCAAAGACAAACATGATATGGATTTTCGTTGCGCTGTGGATTTCCGAATCGTCTCAAACTAATGTTTCTTAAAAATTACAGAGACAGTGGCATTGGTGGATTACAAAACGGTTGTAGTTTGTCTATCAATAAAAATGCTAAACACGCTTTTCTTTTTTTGTTGTCATTAAATCTGCAATTGAAACATATTTGAAAAACAAACAAACAAACAAACAAAAGCAAATCGTTTCAATGTCCGTTAAGTGTTCTTGAATGATAATCGGCATGAGTTTTCCGACAGATTGTTTTCTCACGCGTTTTATATACCAGAGCCGTTAGCCCAAAACTCCCGAAAGGTATCAGGAAGCCACTTGGCAACTGCATCAAACAACTTGTAATGAAATTAAGTCAAATGAAACAATACTTGGGTAGTACTAACCAGATTGTAAACTGGATGTTTATTTTCAAACCTACACATATACAAACTTAATAACATTACTTGCAAATAGAAAGGAATAGAAAAGCCGACAATTACAGTCAGAAATGTCGTAAAACTGACAGGTTGAATGATTCTGCAATAATTTTGGAATGAAATTGAATGAGTATGAGGACCTATTTTCAAAAAATTTAAGGGAGGTAATACAATTATGCTCTCTTTGTTCAATGTGAACAAAAAGCTTAATGAAATATGTATACTATCAGCTCTATCAAAAACTTTCTATGCCTTCATGAAACAATAGGACGCTCTCAGATTCAATTTAGCCAATACAATCTTGATTTTTTTCCATCGATTCTTTATTTTGAATTTAGTTGTGAATCTTATCTTTTTAGCGCTTCTAAAGCGGTTTTGAATGAGTGTTGGAATGAATGATTGAATGGAGCCCTGAGCGAGTTACTTAAAATGATTTTGATCGAAGTGAAAATGAATTTGACGATGTTAAAGGAATGGACCCGTAATAGTTCCGCAGCGTTTCAGAGGTACAGTTCTTTAACAGTGTTAACCGAGGTTTCCTAATGATATCATTAAGAAACCTTGATCAACATTGTGAAAGATTGTGAGTTTCGAAATGTTTCTTAACTATTGCTTATTCCCTACGTTAATAACTGCACTGAGACCATAATATCTTTCGGAAAGGTACTTTTTGCATGACAGGTCACGTAGTGGGAAATGTTCAAAAATCTAATGACAAAACAATATCAGTGCATATTTTAATGACGGAATGTTTATTGTTTTCAAGTTTTGCATTTTATGACTTATATATTGCTTGTGTTTGATATTTATTTCCATCTTTGAAATGAAATTTATTTTCTAGAAACATTGTCTTGACACATATGTCATTTTCATTTTTAGTTCTTAGTAAATTACGCAAATACTTCTGCAAATCGAAATAGTTCTAACAGCTTGGAAAATTACAATATTCACGGATTGTAACTTCCAAACAAAAATCAATTCAATTTTAGAAAAAATCTTCTTTTTCGTTCAAATGGTTCTCCCATTTGAAATACCTACAGCAACAAAAAGCATGTACATGTATCTCATGTACAATACTACAGTATCTTTACGCTCAGTTTTACCGTGGGGATATAAGATAGCTGTGCAAGTCAAGAAAACCTTTCAATTTTTGATAGACGCAGATAGATTATTATGAAATCTTTAAACTATATGAAAGTCATCGATATTAATATTAAGCCCGTATTTGCTGATACAATTTATATCACAAATAAGCAACCTTCAACTCATTGGGTACAAATCATGTTCCTAAATACAGACAATTTTCAAAGAACATTTTATTGATTTAAAGAAAATCCGTCAGCGCTTGTTGATTTATTCTCGTCTAATATTTATGTGTTTTATTTAAACATTTTTCCTGGAGAACCAAACTTATTGTTGATCTATGTCTTGTTTGGTTTGGCATGAGGCATTCGAGGGTTAGAATTATTAGTAAGCAATTTTAACTAGCATTTGTTATTATGGAAATGAAATTTACATTTTATTTGGGAATAAATCACTAAGAAAAGGAATTAATTAACAACGGTAATGCTGATTTTTCTGATTTGTTTTTCAAGCATTTATAGTTAATCCGCTGCAATTTCGTGGTTAATTGTTGCATGGTTGTACCTCGCATCATGAAAGAGATGCGATTAAGCCAAGTATGTCTTGTAACTTTTATTCAATAAAAACACATAAAATATGAATTACTTGTTTTTAAAGCATCGTGTCTCGTACATGCAAATTTACAAGTAATAGCAAATTGAAAGGGTGAGTTATATTTTGTTATAATTTCAGAATAAAAATGAATTAGAAGGGTGGGTGAGCTTGGGCTAATATTTAAGAAAAGTAATAAAATATTTCTAAAATTGTTCAAAATGAACGAAATTAGCGATAGTTATTACCTCTATTTAGAGACACGTACATACAGTCATAAATATCATGTAACTGATTGAGTTCGAAATACTTTAGGAATGATACTGAATGACTCACGATGTGGAGCAAGAAGTTTGAAGGGAAATAGATTGGACGAAATTGGCCATATTTGTTACTTGCATTAAAAAAAATACACGTTCTGTGTGACTTCACGAACCAATCGGACGTTTTGAAATTCATACTAGCTAATAGATCGTGGAATAATTTGAAAAATTTCAGTGGAATTTTGATCGCTCTATAAATCGATTTGCATGCCTTCGCGTTCAAGTCAGACACCCATAAATATATGCCAGATGATAAAATAAATTAATATTTAAACAATTTAAATAAAACAATAGACATCGTCAAATACCTTTCTGAAGCTTACAAAAGCTATATTCTACACCTAGAATTATCATGAATCATATGTGTGCATTCAAGAGAAATTATCAAATGTTGATTTAGATATCATACATTATTGCATAAAACGTACGTTTTCGGGTCGTTACAGGTATACGTTTACGGAAAAAACCCGGACATTAACGGAATAAAACATGGATTAATCAGTGAATCTGAAAACTTGAATCTCAAATGAAGCGAGTCATTTAAAAACGTAGCTTTATCAAATTATAATATGGGATTTGTAGCTTTTATCTGAATGATAATAATTGTTCGGGTTACTCTTTACTCCATTAAAGGAAATCAGGACACAACTCAGTCGTTTCTATTTACTGGTAAGTATATTGCCCTTGAATCGTAGGAGGGACAAAATGGGGTTTGGGGTCATATTTTTCCGTTGTCGTTTATACATTAGTCGACTTGGTTTTTTATCTCATATTTTCATCCTTTGTATAGAATATGTTAGAAAATTAGTTTAACATTAGAAGACTTAGAAAAGGTAATATATAGTAGGTGTATCCAGGTATTTTTGCCTATTTGCTTTGAAACTTTCAACCCCCCAAATACAGGCGCTCACCCATTTTCTTATTCTGGTAATAAATATCCATAAGACAAGAGATTTATAACATTTGCTCAAATACAAAACATGTATCTCATTGATATTTACGTAACTGCTGTTTAGGTTTCAATTACTGACAATCAAGGCACGTAGAAAGCAATATAGGCGGACTGGCGGGTGAGGACTCGTTCGTACGGGGTTCTTCTCTCATTACAAGACTAAATAATAATTACTGAGAAGGAAGGGGACTTCTTCTTCTATACTTTTATGAACAAAGGAAAATGCATATGCAATATAAAAATTGTATCTATAATCAGCCCAATCTTCATACATTACAGTCATAAGATGATGCATTTCAGGCAACATACTTAAAGCGTCCATGACATACTAAATATCTAAGTGTCAATTGTTGAATCTTCTAGAAAAATGATTCAAATGACAAAAGACAGTTGAAAGGTATGCAAAGTCACATTATCTTTTTGGAATAAACATGTGGTTGTATACATTTGAATCGAATTTTTCTCAGGTTCTATATATACAAATAGCTTAATAGTTTCCTGTCGTGAAAAAATGTATACTGTAAAAAAAAAGAAAAAAAACAAATAGTCAGACTGCGTGAATGACTAAATTTTGTATGGCGAAATTTTGTAAGTTTTGGGGTAAATTATTATTATTGCTAAAAATGAGCGAAATTTCACTCAAATCAGTCGAAGCTTTCGATCAAATTGCATTATTTTCTGAACTTCGAAGAAGGGCGTTTTTGAAAGTTTAAAAAGAGCCTTGAGCTTGGAATATAGGAATGGAGCGTTAGTAAATTACACAAATACTTTCTGCAAATCAAAATAGTTCTGACAGCTTGGAAAATTACAATATTCACGGATTATAACTTCCAAACAAAAATCAATTCAATTTTAGGAAAAAACTTCTTTTTCGTTCAAATGGTTCTCCCATTTGAAATGCCTACAGCAACAAAAAGCATCTACATGTATCTTATGTCCAATACTGCAGTATCTTTACGCTCAGTTTTACCGTGGGGATATAAGATAGCTGTGCAAGTCAAAAAAAAAAACCTTTCAATTTTGATAGACACAGATAGATTATTCTGAAATGATTCAATTTTATGAAAGTCATCGATATCAATATTAAGCCCGTATTTGCAGATTCAATTTATATAACAAATAAGCAACCTTCTACTCTATGGGTACAAATCATGTTCCTAAATACAGACAATTTTCAGAGAACATTTTATTGATTTAAAGAAAATCCGTCAGCGCTTGTTGATTTATTCTCGTCTAATATTTATGTGCTTTATTTAAACATTTTTCCTGGAGAACCAAACTTATCGTTGATCTACGTCTTGTTTGGTTTGACATGAGGCGTTCGAGGGTAAGAATTACTAGTTAGCAATTTTAACTAGCATTTGTTATTATGGAAATGAAATTTACATTTTATTTGGGAATAAATCACTGAGAAAAGGACTTAGCTTATAACAGTAATGCTGATTTTTCTGATTTATTTTTCAAGTATTTATAGTAAATCCGCTGCAATTTCGTGGTTAATTGTTGTTTGGTTGTACCTCGTATCATGAAAGTGATGCGATTAAGCCAAGTATGTTTTGTAACTTTTATTCAATAAAAACACATAAAATATGAATTACTTGTTTTTAAGCATCGTGTCTCGTACACGCAAACTTACAAGTAATAACAAATTGAAAGGGTGAGTAATATTTTGTTATAATTTAAGAATAAAAATGAATTAGAGGGATGGTGAGCTTGGGCTAATATTTAAGAAAAGTTAAAAAATATCTAAAATTGTTCAAAATGAATGAAATTAGCGATAGTTTTTACCCCTCTTTAGAGACACGTACATACAGTCATAAACATCGTGTAACTGTTTGATTTTGGAATGTTTTTGGAATGATATTGAATTAGTCACGTTGTGGATGGAGAAATTTAAAGGGAAATAAGTTGGACGAAATTGGCTATATTTGCTACCTGCATTTAAAAAATACACGTTCTTTCCTATCTGTGTGACTTCATGGACTAATTGGACAATTAGAAATTCACACTAGCCAATAAGTCGTGGAATGATTTAAAGAACAAAAAACGGTGAAATTTTGACCGTTTTGAATGATTTCGGACTGTTTTAATGATTCTGGTTTTTTAAATGGTCAGAGTAAGTGTTTGGAATGAAGGAATGGAGCAATTATTGATTTTGAATGGTTTCGATCGAAAGTGAATGTCAATTTCATGATCTTACTAACTGTACTGTTCTTTGAATAGATTGGTATGTCTTCGCGGTCAAGTATAAACGCCAAAAAGTATACGCCAGTTCATGAAATAATTTTAAATAAAGTTATAGACAGCGTCATTTCTTCTGAGGGTTGCATTAGCTATATTCTACTTCTGGAATTATCATTAATCATATGTGTGTATTCTAGAGAAATTATAAAATACTGATGTAATATCATACGTTATTGCATAAAACGTACGTTTCCAGGTCGTTATAGGCATACGTTAACGGAAAAACGCGGGCGCTTAGAGAAGAAGTATTCATCAGTAAAATCACATGCCGCCGTAAAAGCCCGGCTTTTTTTTACTTAAATATTATCGATTTGGGCTAAGTCTCTTTAATGAATTTCAACAATTCTTATATTTTTTCTTCAATTTTAGTTAGTTTCAAAAGAATACTTCATGCATTCTGTTTAAGTAACTATAAAGGTTCGATCTAGAAGAATATACATATTGATTAGTAAAATGCTTGAAAAATATTATTGTCCAATATTAATATAGAGCATGACTAAAGACGGTGCTCTAATTCTCGCGTTAATTTTTGTGACGTCATAAATTTATCAAGCAAGGTCGGTATGAACAAAAGTGACTGTGAGATGGATAACGCAATTCTTCCGGCATATCCGAAGGTTTGTAGCTAGTTGTATATCGTTTCTATAAAATATTTCGCAATCTCTGTATGAATCCATACTCTAATCTTTCTTTTATGCAATAATAGCATCAATTCACGTTTTTTCAGGCGTTAACATTTGCAAATATCCTCAAAATATTATCACGCCCGCGTGCGTAGTATGCGAAGTAAAACCATTTTTTGGTCTCTGCAAATGAGAACACCCACTTAACTGCGAATTTACCCTAAAAGAAAAAATTAAATATAATATATACTATACAATATAGTTTTCTGCACTGTGTAGTATGTGAAATCTTAAATCAAACGAGTAGTTTAAAAACCTAGCTTGATCGAATTTTTAATATGGGATGTGTAGCTTTTGTTTTGGATTATATTAATACTTGATCGGGGGACTCTCTATTCCAGTAACGAAAATCAGGACAAACCGTACTTCAGCCGTTTTTGTTTACTGGTAAGTATATTGCCCTTGTATCGCAGGAGAGACAAAATGGGGTTTGGGGTCATGTTTTCGTTGCAGTTTATATTTAGTCGACTTGGGGTTTTATCACATATTTTCATACTGTGCAAGCTTTCGTTTCTTTCTTAAAGCAAGATTAAAGAAAATGTAAACAGAAAATTTCCAAATTTAGATTATTTGTCAATTCTGTTTCAACATAAAAGACAGAGAACTGTTTTAACATACATATAACATATACTTTGACAGCGAACACATAGTGTTTTGAAGACAAATAAGGTATATGTTTTGACATCTCTATAGTCTCGGATTTAATATCAACAAATTTTAAGGCAATGGAAAAAGCGATGAGCAGTGTACCATAACCACTTCCGTCAATTGTTACAAAGGATTAGTCTAACAACAGACACAGTGTTAAATTATTATCACAATACATTTCACTTGAACATTGCTGTTCATTTAGGGTGCTTTTCCGCTTTTCTGCAACAGACGTTTCTCCCCAGGGACATAGACTTCCGCTTTACAACTCCCATGAATTTGTAGTCTTGCGACGACATCTAGAAATATTTTCCATTAGAAACCATATTACTTTATTATTCCAAACGGAACAAATTTAGACAGTTTCGTAATTAAAAAAATGCTGCAGCTATTAAAATATTGTCAAGATTTCCAATGTCTTTGTCAATTTGGAGAACTCGTTCTTTAACATTGCAAAGGACAGCCAAAATAACATTGTTTTAAATAAAATAATGTGACCATGATTTAGGAAATGATGTCGATGGTCTGTTATTTTTGTCTTATCAACGATTTATACGTCTAGTATATTAATTCTAACATAATAAGATAAATATTTATTTTGGAACAATTGTGATTCGATCATATTTGAATTGATGTAATAATTGAACTACTATTAGAAAAAAAAATATTATATATAATTAAAATTATCAAGAAAATGTTTTCCTTTAGATAATATCTAGAAATCTACGTACGGGACTTTCAGATTATTCAGAAGCAAATCATTTATAAATTACCTATGATTACAAGCGTGTTTTGTATGAAACGTTTATATGATTGTACTTTTTAGCCCTGCAACAAATAATCTTGGATTTAGACCGATCGTGCGAAAATAGAACCCACTTAAATACAAACTGGTTTTTGTCTTTATTCCAAACAAATAACATATACAAAAAGTAAATATTCAGACATGCCTTTGCGCTCACAGAGTCTGTCCAAAGCTTTCAACGTTTCCCTTCTCAGCCTCTTTAAAATATGTGCATGCAAAAAGTAAAGTAGAATGTTTGTTGAAGATTTTAGTTATCTTTCATTCCCTCTCATATGTTGCTTCAATGCGTTATAACAAGACTTAAAAGCCAAAACTTTGAACTTCAATTTAGAATGGTTTCATTCCGGCAACCATTAGAAAACCTACGACTCCTTATGTTCAAACCGTCTTTGTTTTCTAAGTTTGATTCCGAAGAAAAACCTGGACTGAAACGTTGATGGTACGAAGGGAACATTTCATCACTTTAACCCTTTGCTGTTTAATCCCTGCTTTTTTCGTGCCCATAATTTTATGATTGAGATAACATTGTGAAAAAAGAAGAAATTGCTCCTGACAAGCAATTTCTTCCTTTTCTACACTATTTTCTACCCTACTGAATGGTTATTTTTCAAATTAAATCCACTTTTAATTTTCGTCTGCAAAATCCTTGAATTTGGACAGGTCCAAAATTTTGTAATACAGGAAAGTGTTAAACGCTAAAGATGTCGTCCTTGCTAGAACTGTTTTAGTATTGCTGATATATGACATGTTTCTAGAATTTATTTCCATTTACGTGACACATATATCGTGGCATTGAGTTGGCCCAGATGGCATTCTATCCTTAAAGTCTTAATAAATCACGCAGTCTTTCTTTCCGGCAACCAATCGTTATGCTCAAACCTTCTTTGTTTTACAAGTTTGATGCCCAAGAAAACCTTGGCTGAAATGTTGATGGCACGAAGGAAACATTTCATCACTTAAACCCTTTCCTGGCCAATTCCTGGTTTTTACGTCCCTAAAAATTTGTAATTTAGAAAACATTGTAGAAAGAGAAGAAATTGTTTGCGACAAACAATTTCTTCTTTTTCTACAAAATTTTCTACCCTACAGAATGGTTATTTTTCAAATTAAAACCGCTTTAAATTTTCATCTCAAAAATCTTTGAATTCGGACAGGTCCAAAATTTTGTAAAACAGGAAAGTGTTAAACGCTAAAGATGTCGTCTTCGCTAGAACTGTTTTTGGTATTGCTGATATATGGCATGCTTCTGGAATTTATTTCCATTTACGTGACACATTAATCGTGGCATTGAGTTGACCCAGATGGCATTCTATCCTTAAAGTCTAAATAAATCACGCAGTCTTTCTTTCCGGCAACCAATCGTTATGCTCAAACCTTCTTTGTTTTATAAGTTTGATGCCAAAGAAAAACCTTGGCTGAAATGTTGATGGTACGAAGGAAACATTTCATCACTTTAACCCTTTCCTGTCCAACCCCAGGTTTTTACGTCCCTAAAATTTTGTAATTAAGAAAACATTGTAGAAAGAGAAGAAATTGTTTGTGACAAACAATTTCTTCTTTTTCTACACTATTTTCTACCCTACCGAATGGTTATTTTTCAAATTAAATCCGCTTTAAATTTCCATCTGCAAAACCTTTGAATTTGGACAGGTCCAAAATTTTGTAAAACAGGAAAGTGTTAAGCGGTAAAGATGTCGTCTTCGCTAGAACTGTTTTGGTATTACTGATATATGGCATGCTTCTGGAATTTATTTCCATTTACGTGACACATTAATCGTGGCATTGAGTTGGCCCAGATGGCAGTCTATCCTTAAAGTCTTAATAAATCACGCAAAGACTTTCTTAAAATGTTAGGTTTTTCTGACAGTTTAGAAAATTAGAATATTTGCAGACTGTGTTCTCCAAACAAACAATATTTGATGGCGGATACCCTTCTGATACTAAAAGTAAAAGACACGAACTCTCCTTTTCAAAAGTTACATAAATCGCATTTATGTGGACATTCGATTTTTTGGAGAAATTATCGAGTAATGGTTATCAAATGATTATTTGTATCACGTTTCATTTTTAAGCATATTCAGACCTGTCCAAATTCATAGAAAATTTGAGAGAAAAAAATCAATAATGAAAGACGAAAGAATGAAAATGAAGCATGTATTGACCTGATAACATCTGTCTGATAACTTAACATGATATCAGATGGTCTATTTTTAGAAACAATTTGCTTACTCTTAAACCTGAATCTCTTTGTTTTTAAGGGTTGATTACAATTAAGCGCTGAAAAAATATTGCATGATAAATAAAATCACATGTAGTGTCTTAAAATATCAATGTTATCTGGTCTCGGCTGTGAGAAATTATCATGTCTCGGCAAAGCCTCGTCATGATTAATTCTCCCAAACCTCAACCAGATAACATTGATATATTTAGACACTAACATATTATTCTCTATATACAAACTTACAGTTCGAAACATTATGAAATTGATATTTATCGAAACCATTCTTAGTCGTACACTCAACTCACTTTTCATTCATTCATTCATTCATTCATTCATTCATTCATTCGTCCATTCGTTCGTTCGTTCTTTCTTTCTTTCATTCATTTATTCATTCATTCAAAACACTCTCTCTTGAAATCATGGTTTTCGACAGCAAAAGGTTAGGCTACACGTTGCGCTGAATTATCCTTGTAAAACTAAAATCTTTAATATGGAAGTAAATAATACCTTTATTGTTACCCGGAAAATCTTTTTTTTTTCTTTAATTAACCCACCCATCAAAATGGATTTTGATTTTTTCAGCACAAGTTACGAGGCAAAGTAACGATTGGGAGAGAAAAGTACTGAAATGTTTTGACTTAGAAATGCACCCAAATCTATAGAGGAAAATCCCCGTTTTCTAGAAAAACTAATACCGCAAGGTATTTAATTTAAATTGGAGAAGGAAAACCAAAGCCATTTTCAGTGCTACTTTATAAACATAGTTGATCGATTTTTTATGGTGGTACAATCATTCTCTGTAATAAAATTGAGTCCGATAAAACAGTAAAACAAATGCCGACAACATGTATCAGGTAACGGACGGAGATAAGTACAAACTACCAGAAAATACACAAAATCTCATTATGCGTGGGAAAAAATAATGAAAAAACATTGCTCTCTCAGACCTTGATATTATCCACACTGCTAAAAGGTGTAGATATAGCGTAAAAATCGCAGAATATGGGCAGGCAATTACGAAGAACAATATAATCACTCACGTCAGTAATTAACATATATGCGAATCTTGGAATGATTTATTATAGGGATGAGTGCACATGGCAAATAACTACGGGCGTTATGTTTCAGCCATTTGCTAAGGCAATTGCACTTTATATTCCGATAAACGAAGTGAAAAAGACACTCGGCCCTTATAATTGCAATCCTCTAGATCTAAGAAACTATTAAAATACTCGGCTAAATATTAAAGTTTCGTGACTTCTTTCTGCACGTATACATATTACACAATTTATTTTTAGATCGTGTATTTTCTTTCTCGCTATCGAAGTTAAATGGCATAAAGTTACACAAATGAACGATAATTTTGATATTCAAAAAGGTACTTATAATCAAAAATGAAGTTATTTTGCAACTATCGTGATCGGGTTAAGTTGAGAGGGTTGCTTAATGGTCCTCGTCGACTCGCTGTAAACATCGATTCAGAATCAGAACTGCATGCTTTTAGGCCCTAACCATAAATTTTTTCGAAAGTATCTGAATTTCTTAAATATTGAATAGCATGGAAGGGGAACGAGGGTTTTCGAGTTCCTACAACACAAGACTCGCAAATCGGCGTTCGGGGGGGGGAGGGGGGGAGACCTATTGCATTTTATAAGGAATTATTCTATGTCAAAAATATCATGCAAGAAATCGCAGGCTGCGATATCATGCTCTGACCGTGGCAAATGTAAACTAAACTGTACTGGACGTCAATGAGTGTAGGACAAAACACCACTCGGACAAAACCCCAACGGGACAAAACCCCGCCCGGACAAAACCCCACCGGGAAAATACCCCACCAATATATATTATAGTGTAAGAGTTGAAAGTGTACACAGATAGACAAATATTAAACCAACTGTAAAACAATGTATTTACAATTATATAGTTTAAGAGAAATAACTATTAAATTTGTAACGTGAATTTTTCACAGTCACTTTTTCAACAAAGTAAAAAAGGAATCAAAATCTGAAAAAATAATGCCTTCAAATGATTTTGATGAATTTATTCACAACTCAATATTTTGTCCATTTATTGTATGAAAATATAATTAAATAAATATAGATTTCACTAAGTATATTTGAATATGAAGGTGGTTGGGTTTTGTCCTACTTGGCAAATATAGTGGTGGGGTTTTGTCCTGGAGGGGTTTTGTCCGATTGTCCGATGGGGTTTTTGTCTGGTGGGGTTTTGTCCTGGCTGGGTTTTGTCCATACCCCGTCGTCAATATGTCGTCCGCTTTTCGAGGATCAGTCAAAGATAGCTAAATGAACGTCTTAGCAGACTAACCGGTTATCTATCGGCTTCTGAAGTAAAAAAAAGCTAATAACAATTAGTTACATCGTGAAATTGACATTCACCTCAATCAAAACCATTCTAAATCGCTCACTCGGCGATCAAATCATTAATTCCAAACACTCACTTAACACAAACTGTGACGTCACAAACATCAACGATCCCGCTAAGGATGACGTTGCATAAAACAAAATCAACGAAAGAATAAAAGGGGGCATATTATAATTTGATAACAAAACGAGGTGTTTTCAAATTATAATATGCCAAAAAGTTCTCCATAGACGATCGGAAAGAATTTTTTTTTAAAAAAATGTGATTTTCTTGAAGCGTATAAAACAACCGAAGTACCACCATAAGCCGAATAATCTAAATAATGACCCAAAATTACTACACTTACGTCCGATGTACTTTCCAGTTTACGGAAAGTCCGAGCGATGTTCCGAATGAGACTCTACTTTACTTCCACAACTGAAACTGAAAGGAATGTGTAAAGGGTAATTAGAAAGTTCATGAACAACTTTTTTGACAGACGTTCAAGCTGGGAAACTACAAAACTACAATCTAACAACATTCGCTTCGCCTTGAATAACTACAATCTTAGCCGAATTATTGCTTCGTCACAGCAGTACTGATGGAGCTGTACTTCAATATTCAATTATCATTTCTTGGCAGGGTAATGTCAGACGAAGTTATGAAACGCCGAGTAAAATTTCGAATTATAATTTTCAGGGGCTAAACTTCCAATAAACAAACTACGCACGTGCGTAGTACAAATTGAATAATCTTTCGAAAAATATCGTTGATAATTGAAAAAAAGCAGGCTAACTCAGCTGATTCAAGCACCCTGCGAAGAGACATTCAAGGTTCTGCTGCAGAAAACAGTACCGTAATATAAGACGTCGGCTTTTTTCAGTTGCGATAAAACTACCTTTAAAATTGTCCAGCATCAAAAAGTGATGATATCAAATTTATGTATTTCTAAAACTTGTTGTTCTCAGAGTACAGGAAATATTGTGGACAATGAAGAAATTGCTTGTGACAAGCCTTTGTTTTCTTTTTCACCAATGTTTTCATTTTTTTTTCTCTAGTGGCGTTTAAAAAATTGGATCGTGTGGGAATGGGCTATGACAACTCAAATCAGTAGCTACCTACAGACTACATGTAGATAGAGATCAGACATATCATTGGCAGAGGCTGATTTGATTTTCATCTTTCCTTTCCAAATTTGAGAAGTTCTGAAATAACTCGTGTACTCTCGGATCTGCGTTTTGCATAAGAAAGATATTTTCATAAGAATCTGTAAGAGGCCATAAGAAGAGGTTTATACCAACTTTTATTGCCGAAGTTCATGCAGGGAACCTACAATTTAACAATATTCGCTCGGCCTTGAATTACTTCAATGTTGGCTGAATTATTGCTTCGTCACAGCATGTATCCAGTTATCATTTCTTGACGATCGATTGTTCAGCGCAACAGGGTGAATAAGTTTCGAAAGAGATAAGAATTAATTCTTAAGCAGAACACATTTATAATGTTATCATGATTTCTATCATTATTCATTTCCAACAACCTACCACTTCAGAAAAATTCTTGTATTCCATTGACAATATATCGGCCATAATAATGAAAAATGTCCTGAATTCACAGGCAATTGGTTCACGTTCCAAATTTTGCTATAAAGTTAATTATTTCAAGTCTCACATAATAAACCTTAGAACGAAATCATGGTCCTGTTTCATCAAACTGTTTAGGACGTATATTTGTCTTACCTATGACTTTCCATATATAAAGGACAAAAATCATGTATCACCAATCTATCAATACCTATGTAAAGAGATTGTTGTTGTGACTTATTCGAAAGTCACCAGTAAGACAAAAATACGTCTTGAATGTTTTGATGAAACTGGCCCAAGATTATGAAACATTTGCGTATGTAAAAACCAAGAAAAATTGAAGTAACACGTAGCATTTCGAAGTTTGCTTCGTTAACTCAAAGCTGAAAGTCAATCAAGGATCTCTCCGACCTTCCAACATCGAAATCACTCTATTGATAAAATCTAACCGGACGCACACAGAGCTTTCAACTTGTTTATGGCATTTTCATGTTGCAGACAAAGATAATGCAGATACTATAGACTAAGATCAGCCAGCAAAGACGTACAGGTTGATTTTAGTCTATACTACTTGCTTTTGACATAATCCATTAGGTGAAAAATTAGGCTGGTAAGAATTGCGTAAAATGACATTTTTTAAAAACAAGATTTAGAATAATATGCATACATATGTCTTCAATGACATAACCAGAAGCGCTTTCATATATATTTTTTTTTTCATTTTATATTTAATAGCCATTCTCTGTAAGCATTTACACTTTTACATAGTGAGTGTGGCACGCCATGTCTCGGATTTACTTGAAACTTGTTTGATTATCAGACCGTATTGCCCTTATGAGTGAATAATAGTTTTTTTGTCAATTTGTTTTTAGGTTGCCATGGAAACCAATCTAAAAGTTTTTTGATAAAAATGGCAAATATAAGCATGAAAATAGGCATTTTTGGAGGATTGCTATCTTGCTTATTTAAAGGTTTACAAAAAATAATCTTTCTCTTATAAATTGTTTTATCCTTACTCAATCATTTGCACTTTTTAAATTTATTTCAATTATTTGTTATATTCGATGCTTTACCATATTAAGGTGGGTGGGGTAAGACATTTTTTTTGAAAATGTCATATTTTGACAATTTCTTGAAGCATTTTTGAAAAAATGCAGCTAGTTTGAAATTATGTGTTCCTACTAAAGAATAAATCAACCATCCCTCTATCATAAAAAAGAAAAAAAGTATTGGGACTTTGTCTGTAAAGGTGGTTTCTATGGTAACCAGACAGGCACCATCAAGTAAAAATTCATTAGTATTTTTCTATGTATTTTCTTCTTAAAAACACATTATTTGCTCAATATAACTGTATTTTTTGATATTCATGTTTTATTAGGTATATAGATGTCATCAATGATAGTCAGCCAGAAGTCTTTCACTTCAGGTCAAGGTCATTCGTTAACCCGGCATTTTTTGCACAAATTTTTGAAAAAGAGATAAAAAACCAGTCAAGATAAACTTTTTTCACCTGTCAAAAAGGAAGATAGGCATCAGAGAAACAGATAATTGTCATATTTTAGTGACAAGATGACTAATATAGTGTTTTGGATTCTATATTGATTTGTAATTCCCACTACCTAGATGTATTTCAAGTGTTGAGTCAGAAAATAATCCCATCCGATGGATATCCCCTGCAAGTGTAACCACATAAATAAATCCTATTCTTATTTAACATGACTTTTTGGCCCTCCTTATACTTTGAACATCGTTTGAGCCTTGTAAATGTCTTGAATTAACACAGGAAGCTTTTTCATGCTGCATATGGTTGACAAATTTTTTATGGTACCCAATTCTTTTCTTATTCAATTTTGAATGTATGTAAAACAACAAAATCAAGGAATGTCCCTTTTCTTGTAGTTTCAGCTTAAAATAGCTTATTTAATTTTTTTATATATTTTTTTAAAATTAATAACAATGATAAGTTTACATTTTTAAATTAGCTAAATTGTTAACAGAATGAATTAATAATTGCGAGTATTGACTGCACATTTTGTTATTTCTATCCGCCATTTTGGATTGTTGCTATGGGATCAAAGGGAAGTAACTCTAAAATAGACTACAAGACTAAATTTAAGAAATTACCCCATTTTTTCAAATTATAATTCTGAAATTATACCACATGAAAACAATATATTCTGATTATTAAAGGAATATTTATAAATTTATCTTTCAATTAATATGGACATGAACTGTAAAATCTTTTGCATTGAATTATTGTAACCTCCTGAAAACAGGGATAGTTCATGTATATTATTGCCATTTTTAAGAGTATGCAATTTTCAATCGAGAATTGTGAAAAATTTAGGGGATGTACCCCATGGGATTTTTAATGTTTTGATAACTAGAACACCTAATCTATTTGCTTTGAACAATTATTTTCCCCATATACGCTGCAAAAATCTGAAATTTGGATCTGAAATTTGGCATTTTTGCAAAATTCTGACTTTCTATGGCCTATTTCTATGGCAACATAGCACCCATTTCCGAATGAGTGATATATTTTGTAATGATCTTATATGGGGTTCAACTTGTGCAAGTTTAATTAAAATCTGTTCTTATGCGTGCCAAAAAAGTGTAAGTGCTTACAGAGAATGGCTATTAAATGTTTTATAAGATTTATGCACTTAAACTGACTGCATGACAAATAGAATAACATGTTATTTTTTTACAATGTAACCTGGAAAAAATACCATGATCGAGAATGATTCGTTATGTTAGACTCTTCCGACCATTACAACATATTGATATTTTAAGATATGAACTTATTGTTCTCTATGTAACAAACTACTCCCAAGAACGATTATTTTTGTAGTTAATCGTTACATGTTAGATTGACATGTTACGACCCATGACAGAGCCATTATCAAAAGTCTATTTTATCTACATTCAACAAACAATTGCTGTCCCTTCTCTATGTAACAAACAATCCCCAAGAAATTTCATTATCCCAGTTAACCGTTCAAGATTGACATGTTACGACCCATGACAGAGCCATTATCAGAAGTCTATTTTATCTACATTCAACAAACAATTACTGTCTCTTCTACGATATAAAATGTCGGATATCTTTAACTTGGATGTTGGTGAGAATGGAAGTCAAAGAACTCATTTAGGATATATATTATCGCAGCCTTGAACTGCAAAGTAAGACAATATGAACGTAAAAAAGACAGAGGGGTGCGGAAAGAGGCAAGCTTTTTTTTTTCAACCAAACTAGTTTGGGTACAGTTATTCAACCACTATGAAATTGGACACAATAAGAGAACATGTTAATGTTTATTTGAAAAATGATATGGGCGAAGCTGAAATATTGCTAAATAGGCACGTTGCAAAATAGGCACGTGCGTAATCTAGATGGGATAAAAATATGTGACTGTAATTTTCCAATTCAATTCTCATACTAGATCGTATTTGATGACCAAAGCATAGACACTGCGTATAATTTTAAACGTTATCAAAATCCGCGTGTATTTATATTTATTTGTTTCATAGGCATTATAAGACTAAGGGGCCAAGTGCAGACTACTAAGTATTTTCGGACTTGAGTTGGTGGGGTGCAGGACAACGAAACTTGTAGGGTCTGCCCTTGGTCCCCGCCTAACTTTGCTGAACTAAGTCAAGACCATAATAATGTTACAATTTTTTTATTCTACTCATTTACACATAATGCTTAAGTTTGGCATAATGGTGGGCGTGAACCTACGATAAATTTCACAAATAAAAGCCAATAAAATCAATAAATGTTTTACCATTATATATACATTTTGTGCTCAGTTAGATCGAAACAAATAGCTCAGATGGAGCTGAAGCAAAAAATGCCCAGATGGGGCCGAACAAATAATTCTCAGATGGAGCGGAACGAATAATGCACAGTGGAGCGGAACGAATAATGCTCAGATAGAACCAAACAAATAATGATCAGATTTAGCAGAATAAATAACGCTCAGATGGAGCGGAACAAATAATGCTCAGGTGGAGCGGAGCTGAATTAAGACAATCAACTTCGACTCAATTGGAGCCCAAAGAATTATACTCCTAAGCACTGTTATCATTAATTCTAAGACTCGTATGGCACCGACAAATCGTCGTAGGGCGCCGAAATGAACACACACAAAAATACTGGCCCCGAAAAACGTGGTGACCCCTAACGTGGTTGAATATATACATGAGATATATAAAAATGATAGATTATTTCAGAGAATTTTGGCTGCTGGTTGGCCTGTTCATGAGGAATGCTGCCGGTTACCGGCCCCGAATGGCTTGGTGACCCTTCCGACATTTGAGTATATACACGAATTTACGAGAAGAATGAAGAATTGCAATATTTTCACAGTGATTGTGTACTTGGATAGCCTCTTAGACAGGCTTAATGAAACACTTTTGATACATCAAGATCGAAATTGGACACTTCATAAACTAGCACTGAATGTGAATTGTTCATTGATCGTTCCATCACTTGGCTGTAGGTTCACACCGGTCTTCTATGAATGGATCGCGAAGAGGTGGCCTTTTCTACAGGTTTTCTCTGATCCCTCATAGTTCTGAAAAGAGATGAAAAGAGCAAAGCAACACAGACCACACAAAAGAGGCAAATAGGGAGGGGAAAGGGAGGGTTCTTTAAAAACTTATTATTAGCTGAAATGTGGTAACAAAAACATTTACCTTTGTTCTATAGCAAAAATGGAGGTGAGTGACGTCACACTTAGACTTGGAGTTTTACTAAACGATCTTATAGACTGGAAGATGCCATGGAAACAACGAGGACTATTAACTAGTAATAGTCCCTATTGTTTCATAGGCATTATAAGACTAAGGGGCCAAGTGCAGACTACTAAGTATTTTCGGACTTGAGTTGGTGGGGTGCAGGACAACGAAACTTGTAGGGTCTGCCCTTGGTCCCCGCCTAACTTTGCTGAACTAAGTCAAGACCATAATAATGTTACAATTTTTTTATTCTACTCATTTACACATAATGCTTAAGTTTGGCATAATGGTGGGCGTGAACCTACGATAAATTTCACAAATAAAAGCCAATAAAATCAATAAATGTTTTACCATTATATATACATTTTGTGCTCAGTTAGATCGAAACAAATAGCTCAGATGGAGCTGAAGCAAAAAATGCCCAGATGGGGCCGAACAAATAATTCTCAGATGGAGCGGAACGAATAATGCACAGTGGAGCAGAACAAATAATGCTCAGATAGAACCAAACAAATAATGATCAGATTTAGCAGAATAAATAACGCTCAGATGGAGCGGAACAAATAATGCTCAGGTGGAGCGGAGCTGAATTAAGACAATCAACTTCGACTCAATTGGAGCCCAAAGAATTATACTCCTAAGCACTGTTATCATTAATTCTAAGACTCGTATGGCACCGACAAATCGTCGTAATGCGCCGAATTGAACACACACAAAAATACTGGCCCCGAAAAACGTGGTGACCCCTAACGTGGTTGAATATATACATGAGATATATAAAAATGATAGATTATTTCAGAGAATTTTGGCTGCTGGTTGGCCACATGAAAGGAAACCAATGGCCTCCATGGGGACAGGGGTTTCGTTTCACCGCCAAAATAGAATTTTGCGCCAGCAAGCCAAAATCTGGTTCACGCCCACACTTAATTATCCATAATATAAGGGCCTGGTTGCCTGTAAAAAAATGACTCGGGCAAAATTGACAATTGGCAAGTGGCCTTGGACACTGTCCTTGTCATATGTATGTAGATTGAAAGACACTAGTCTGAGGTGCTTACTATAAAAGCTGCGCTTAAGCTCTGGTAACCTTATTTCAATTGTGTGAATCTGCTTTCCGGCAGATTTGAGACCCTTGCTAATTAGCACATTAGTTTCAATATGGGATTAAGGCAAATTAAAAATTCGTCAGTGATCGGCATGAATTATTTGCAATGGGACAATGACCTCTTAGGTAGCAAATTGAGTATTTCGATTTGAAAGCCCATGTGGTAATATTGTTACTTTCAACACCGTTTGGCTTTGTTTAGTTTTATTTGATTGAAGCACTGTGCTATGAAAATGCATAGATGGATCAATCAGAGCGAGACGAAAAACACGCTAAATAAAATTTAAGAGACGCCACAGTAAATGATTTCCGAAAAAATTAAGTGAAAGTGTATACATTGTGATGACTGCTGCTTTTAAGCCAATGCAAACGGTGTTCATTTCGTCATGTGAATAAATATTTTAAAATCCTTATTAAGCCGCTTAACAATGTCGCTCTATAAAACACCATCCCAGAAAGCTAATTAGAATCCTGAGAAACTTGCTCCAACGAAGGCACCAAAATTAACATGCACCCATACATATATATCTTCATATATAGATACATGCTTTATTCTCTATCTTGAAACAAAGCCAAACTTAATCATTGACTAGCCATCTTGGTCTTTCATAGTGGTATCCTTACAATGAACAAATTACTGTTCACTCCATGCCATTGAACACTACGTGAAATTGGTTCTACATAATAGAAATGTAAATATTTGTATATATAATAAAATAATGCACTGAAGTTAGAGGAGGGGAAATGTAAATATCCCTTTAGCATTCAATATATATATATAATTTTTTTGTTTGTGTTTTTATTATTATTTTTTTTTTTAGAAATTTATAAAACTTTTTTCTATAAATCCAGATGAAAAAAAACAACTGAACGTTTCTATTTTGTGACTTACTGGTGCCCGCTATATTTCAAGTGCATCATTACCTCAAACTTTATTACCAAGGATGTGGTCGCGAAAACACATTCCATTTCAAGAACATTATTTTCCTCTAGTAATTTTGACTTTACGTAAATTGTGAAAGTGTTTTCTATAGAAATGTGCAAGATAAAATTCAAGGTCCGTGTCATTATTTCTTTTTAAGGACAAGACAGCTCCAAATAAAGGCAAATAAACATGTAATGAGAACTTGTCAATTAGCAATAGCCAGTTCTAGGCCGTCATCTATTTCTAATAATGTTCTTAATAGGCAGATGTTTATTAACGTTTTACTTAATTTGGTTGAGTAAATCTCTGTGATTCAAGATTAGTAAGCATTGTCTTTGATAATTGTAAGTGATGTTTTATCAATCTGAGATTACAATAGATTTTTAATTACGCCTTTTTGTACCAGTTCGACATAGGACATCGAATGGGATAAGGGTGCATACTATCAGTGGATTAGAAGGTAGCTATAGCATTTTGCACGCCTTTTCCAGACACTGATCCTTTGAGGTTTTCAATTCATTGCGGTTTTGAGCAAAACCCATGAATCGTTTGGCCCGACTCTTGGGAATTAGTGTTTGGGCAGAAATTGGTGAGTTGATTGGGACTGCAATGGAGACATACATTTTTTTTTGTAAGAACAGGCAAGATTGTAGCAAAAGCCATAGAAATAATCATAGCATTTTCTTTCTGTCCTTTCCGGCTGGAAGGAGGAGGCACCCATAAATAAAAGCCACAACTTTTGATCTATCTCCCTGGAGGACCTGCTAGGTGAATTGCTCTACCTCAGATTTCAGCTCACATACTCGCATATAGATTGTGCCAACTACAAATTGCACATTGTGCCAATTACAAATTGAAAATCCGCAGTAAAGATAATAGTTTATACTGTAGCAAAGTTTTTCGTGACTAAATCTTGCATTTTACAATTCTTATACACCTGCATAAATGCACAGGAATTCTTTTGTAGCTTCTTTTTAGCTCACCTGAGCACGAAGTGCTCAAGGTGAGCTTTTGTGGTCGAGTGATGTCCGTCGTCCGTCGTCCGTCGTCCGTCGTCAGTCGTCCGTCGTCCGTCGTGCGTCGTCAACATTTACCTTGTAGACACTCTAGAGGCCACATTTTTTGCCCGATCAACCTGAAATTTGGTCAGAATGATTGTCTTGATGAAATCTCGGAAAAGTTCGAAATTGGGTCAAGTGGGGTCAAAAATGGGGTCACGGGGTCAAATTTTAGAAAAACCTTGTAGACACTCTAGAGGCCACATTTTTTGCCCTATCAATCTGAAATTTGGTCAGAATGATTGTCTTGATGAAATCTCGGACAAGTTCAAAATTGGGTCAAATGGGGTCAAAAATGGGGTCACGGGGTCAAATTTTAGAAAAACCTTGTAGACACTCTAGAGGCCATATTTATTGCCCAATCAACCTGGAATTTGGTCAGAATGATTGTCTTGATAAAATCTCGGTCAAGTTTGAAATTGGGTCAAGTAGGGTCAAAAATGAGATCACAGGGTCAAATCTTAGAAAAACCTTGTAGACACTCTGGAAGCCATATTTATTGCCCAATCAACCTGAAATTTGGTCAGAATGATTATCTTCATGAAATCTCAGACAAATTGGAAATTGGGTCAAGAAGGGTCAAAAATGGGGTCACGGGGTCAAATCGTAGAAAAACCTTGTAGACACTCTGGAATCCATATTTATTGCCCAATCAACCTGAAATTTGGTCAGAATGATTGTCTTGATGAAAATTCAGAAAAGTTTGGAATCGGTTCAATTTGGGTAAAAAATGAGGTCACAGGGTCAAATCTTAGAAAAACCTTGTAGACACTCTAGAAGCCATATTTATTGCCCAATCAACCTGAAATTTGGTCAGTGTGATTGTCTTGATGAAATTTCAGACAAGTTCGAAATTGGGTCAAGTGTGGTCAAAAATGGGGTCACGGGGTCAAATTTTAAAAAAACCTTGTAGACACTCTATAGGCCATATTTATTGCCCAATCAACCTGGAATTCGGTCAGAATGATTGTCTTGATTAAATCTCAGACAAGTTTGAAATTGGGTCAAGTAGGGTCAAAAATGGGGTCACAGGGTCAAATTTTAGAAAAACCTTGTTAACACTCTAGAAGCCATTTTTTTTGTCCAATCAACCTGAAATTGGTCAGAATGATTGTCTTGATAAAATCTCGGACAAGTTCGAAATTGGGTCAAGTGGGGTCAAAAATGAGGTCACAGGGTCAAATCTAAGAAGAACCTTTTAGACACTCTAGAAACCATACTTTTTGCCCAATGAATCTAAAATTTGGTCAGAATAATTGTCTTGATAAAATCTCTGACAAGTTCGAAATTTGGTCAAGTGGGGTCAAAAATGAGGTCAGGGGGTCAAATCTTAGAAAAACCTTGTAGACACTCTGGAAGCCATAGTTATTGCCCTATCAACCTGAAATTTTGTCAGAATGATTATCTTCATGAAATCTCTGACAAGTTTGAAATTGGGTCAAGTAGGGTCAAAAATGAGATCATGGGGTCAAATCTTAGAAAAACCTTGTAGACACTCTGGAAGCCATTTTTATTGCCCAATCAACCTGAAATGTGGTCAGAATGATTGCCTTGATGAAATTTCAGACAAGTTTGGAATCGGGTCAATTGGGGTCAAAAATGAGGTCACAGGGTCAAATCTTAGAAAAACCTTGTAGACACTCTAGAAGCCATATTTATTGCCCAATCAACCTGAAATTTGGTCAGTGTGATTGTCTTGATGAAATTTCAGACAAGTTCGAAATTGGGTCAAGTGTGGTCAAAAATGGGGTCACGGGGTCAAATTTTAAAAAAACCTTGTAGACACTCTATAGGCCATATTTATTGCCCAATCAACCTGGAATTTGGTCAGAATGATTGTCTTGATTAAATCTCAGACAAGTTTGAAATTGGGTCAAGTAGGGTCAAAAATGGGGTCACAGGGTCAAATTTTAGAAAAACCTTGTTAACACTCTAGAAGCCATTTTTTTTGTCCAATCAACCTGAAATTGGTCAGAATGATTGTCTTGATAAAATCTCGGACAAGTTCGAAATTGGGTCAAGTGGGGTCAAAAATGAGGTCACAGGGTCAAATCTAAGAAGAACCTTTTAGACACTCTAGAAGCCATACTTTTTGCCCAATGAATCTAAAATTTGGTCAGAATAATTGTCTTGATAAAATCTCTGACAAGTTCGAAATTTGGTCAAGTGGGGTCAAAAATGAGGTCAGGGGGTCAAATCTTAGAAAAACCTTGTAGACACTCTGGAAGCCATAGTTATTGCCCTATCAACCTGAAATTTTTTCAGAATGATTATCTTCATGAAATCTCTGACAAGTTTGAAATTGGGTCAAGTAGGGTCAAAAATGAGATCATGGGGTCAAATCTTAGAAAAACCTTGTAGACACTCTGGAAGCCATTTTTATTGCCCAATCAACCTGAAATGTGGTCAGAATGATTGCCTTGATGAAATTTCAGACAAGTTTGGAATCGGGTCAATTGGGGTCAAAAATGAGGTCACAGGGTCAAATCTTAGAAAAACCTTGTAGACACTCTAGAAGCCATATTTATTGCCCAATTAACCTAAAATTTGGTCAGAATGATTATCTTGATGAAATCTTGGACAAGTTTGAAATTGGGTCAAGTGTGGTCAAAAATGAGGTCACGGGGTCAAATATTAGAAAAAAACTTGTAGACACTCTAGAAGCCATATTTTTTG
This sequence comes from Fragum whitleyi, assembly GCA_948146395.1. Classification (NCBI taxonomy): domain Eukaryota; kingdom Metazoa; phylum Mollusca; class Bivalvia; order Cardiida; family Cardiidae; genus Fragum; species Fragum whitleyi. Next base: position 18,438,639 of record OX411559.1, read on the forward strand.
CCTCATCAACCTGAAAATTGGTCAGAATGATCATCTTGATGAAATCTCGGACAAGTTTGAAATTGGAACAAATGCAGTCAAAAAATAGGTCATGATATCAAATCTAAGAAAAACCTTGTAAGCAGTGTACAGGCATCATTTCTTGCCCAATCAACCTGAAATTTGGTCAGTATTCTTCATCCTTTCTAAACATACTTTAGACAATTTTTGACAGTTCATTCAGGTGAGCGATTCAGGGCCACTATGGCCCTCTTGTTTTGTGTACATGTTTTGAGTGATTGACAAGGGCTTGTCAGCATTTTAGAAAACATGGTTATGGAGAAAAGGATCATTTTTTGAAAGGCTTATTTAACAAAGAAAATTATTAATTATCTAGAAATTCGGAATATAGCTTAGAATAACTGCAAATTTGTTCAAACAAGACTAGGGAAAGCTCCTGTCAAAAGCCGAACTGTACCAGTTACAGGACAAGCATGAAAATAGGAGACATAATTGCTATTTAGCTAGACACCAAAATTTCGATTTAACTGGAGGGAAAAATATTACTTTGGGTAAAAAGGCTCAAGAGTTTGCCAGCATAAATACTTTTTTATATATATATATATATAAATTATTATCATTATTATTTATTTTATTATTTTTTTTTTAAATATATTTTAATTATTTTATTTTTATTTTTTATTTTTTTCTTTTTAATCTACTGCCAAAAAATGCACTAGTTTACTTACTGTTCATTTGATATATTTCTATAAATAATTTATTTTATGTATCTTTTATAGAACTTAAGTTGATGTTAACAGTTATAAAGCTGAAGCAAATGACGCCCAGATGGGGCTGAACAAATAATTCTCAGATGGAGCAGAATGATTAATGCTCAGATGGAGCGGAACGAATAATTCTCAGATAGAAACAAATAAATGATGCTCAGATGGAGTAGAATAAATAACACTCAAATGGAGCAGAACAATAGCCTAACACAATGATTTCAAACAAATAGATGTTTTATGTTTGTTAAAATTGAAATGTCAAAGGAACATAGGCTATGTCAAACAAAGATTCTCAAATCTTGTAAAATACAAAGTATAAGAATATCTCTTTAAATCTTTTAATATTGGATGTAAACTTTGAGTAAGTCTGCCATTTTGGAGATATTTGAGACCTGAACCTCAACCGAACCTGGATATCATAGGTTCTCGAGCATGAAACGAGGAGGCGTTTGGCTACTGGTCTAATGATTTATTTGAGTTGAACTTGAATTAGGTCAGGATGTGCAATCAAGTTAATGTTTACCAAAATAAGAAAGACATTGGCCATTCGTTTCTTGAGGTGATCTATTTGTGTAGGTAGTGCACAACATTATCTTCCAAGTCGAACCCTAAAGGGTTCTTCCCTTTATCTGTTTATCTTTTTTTTTTTTTTGATGGTAAAAGTGAAGTGAGATCCATATGGGGCCCTGGATGTATTTTGACCCGTTGCTTTACTTATGTACTCCAGAGGGCACAATCGATTCTTCGAATTTGGGATAAATCATGTATTTAAACCTTGATGCACCCAGGGATAATTCTAGCTAAGAATATCATGGGGAAAAAACAAAAAATATATATCTCTTTTAGCCAACCATAATGAGACATTCAGGGATTTGTGGCAAGAAATTCCATTTACCTTTTAAATGAATTACAATTTCCCTTATTTTGTGTTTATTTACTTATTTATTTATTTTTTCTATTTATCCCTCATCATCTTGCCCCAAATTGATCCCTGAGCAACATACACATCACCTGATGCACTTGAGGATGGTATTTGGATCAGCCACTTTCCTTGTTATAGTCCAAATAATCTGCTCTGTCAGGTATAATATATACAAACTAGATCATCTTGTGCCTCATTTGCTAGTTTAGACTTGTCGCTTGTGAATGGGTACGGTGCTGGTACTCAGCATGGATATGGGGCACAGCATTCTTTTCCCAGTCTCTTTTGGATATCTTGTGCTCTCAGGTTCAAGTTGACATGGTGGATAATGAAAAGAAATTAAAGGAGATTTCCATAAACAAGTATTCTTAAAATAAGATGAAAAACAACAAAGCCAAATGCAAAATAGTATTCATTGAACTGGGGTTATATGTTGCAAAAAATGTTCTGTAATAAGTACCGAGAAGAAATGCTTTATGCAGCCTGTCAAGATATTGATTCACGGTTTCCAAAAAGAAAAATAAATACGAAGAAAGAGATGGGATTTACGTAGTTTATACGAAAGTTAAGCCTCAATTTTGCGGGGTGCTGTACAGTACAGTAGACGTAGCGAGACGCATTGCCTCAGCAATATCTGCCTATTTGTCATTGAATGCGAGGCCATCCGAGATAATCGTTACGGTAAATCTTCGAAACGAACATCTATTTAACTGTGTGGAACAATGTTTAACTAGAAAACTTCTTTAAAAACTTATTATTAGCTGAAATGTGGTAACAAAAACATTTACCTTTGTTCTATAGCAAAAATGGAGGTGAGTGACGTCACACTTAGACTTGGAGTTTTACTAAACGATCTTATAGACTGGAAGATGCCATGGAAACAACGAGGACTATTAACTAGTAATAGTCCCTATTATCGTTGCTACCGTAGCACATGTCCATATGAGCGACGCCCCCAGAAGACGGTTAGTTTTTACGGGGGATAGTGCGAGGATTCATGACGAATCTACTGCTAAGATTCGCCATGGTTCTCGTCCGAAAGACAACAAGTTTGTTAGTGTGCCAGTCCAATCGAAGTTACACGTATCATTTTCGAGGGAAATGATTTATACTCAAGCAAGCGTTATTTACAACTAGCGTATTTTCCGAGCCCAAACCCGAGCCCATTGCATATTTGCGAATCATGCACGACTTTCGCGTGCGTATAATTTTCGCAACCATGAGTACGCCTATAAGAAAATAACTTTGAAATTGACATAATACAAAAGAAATTGAAACCTCCGTGTCAAAATGCTGCGGAATCTGATTTTGAATCAAAACGCCTTGAACATCAGTAGGCCGTAATAGAACGCTTTTAAAACCAGACCTTGGTACCAAAACGCATATTTAGCGTTCACAACATCGTGAGGCATGCGTGATACTTATCTTTAATTTCGTTTTGCAACAGATATAATCTAAAATGCATCAATGATTTACACATGTTTAATGTAAATTCCAGAGATATTCCCGCAAACTTGTGTTTGGATATCGTCGGGTAGCACCAAAATGTCGCAAATACACTTTTTTCAAACTTTATTTACGACGTTTTTAGTCGCCAAAAAAAAAAACCAACGAGAATTTCATTTTTACCTAGAACTATGACAATTGCCAGTTTTGGGAGTGGTGCGGAAAGAAAGAGTTCGTAAACATCGTAGAGATACAGTTCGCTATATTGTGAAATTGACATTCATCTCAATCAAAATTATTCTAAATCGCTCTCTCAGCCATCCTTTCGTTCATTCCATACACTCACTCAAACCATGCAAAAACAGTCCAAATCACTTAATAAGATAAGATCAACTACTACATTAAAAAAAAAAATATCAAGAAAAAAATTAATTTCAATGTTATGATTGAAATTATAAGCGCCTGATTGGTTAATGAAGAAAGATGAAGCTTTTTATAGAACTTCTGTCCATATTATATCAAAAGGATGTAATAAATATACAAATGGTTTATCTCCCTTTGTTTCTCTCAAAACCCAGTCATCGCACTCTATCAATTTAATTTAAGATTCACTCCAAAATCATACACTTTGTCAATTTCGCGAGGTTGTTTACTGTATTGACTGTAATGTGAACGCAAATGAAAGACATTTGAGAAACGAAAATAAGTGAATACTGGGCCCGAAGTTATAAAACTTTTCTCAGGCTCAGGCTCAATTTTCTCAAATCGTAAACTAAAAATAAATGTATGAAAATAAAAGATAATTTTAATAAGTAGTTATTTATAACAACTTATTAATATCATCTTTTATTATTTTACAATTGAATGAGTAATAAACAGATTAACGGCTTAAATCTCAAAATGAAATTTGCGAAAATTTTGAATTGAGCCTGAAAAAGTTTTATAACCTCGAGCCCTAGTATTTTCTCCAAATCCAACGATGATCTTATTTGAGATGTTGCGCGATGAAACTGAAACAGAAAAAATATATATATAAAATATAATTCGAACGGGAATTACGTGAAATTATATATCTTCCAGGAATTTTCTCCTTTTCCAATGCATTAGGGATGTGGCGAGGTAAAACTGAAACAGACAAATGTAATTCGAACGGGAACAAAGTAAAATTCTATAATTTCCAGGGATGTTTTGTTCAAGTTTTAAATGCTAGTAAAGACATCAAATGTCATTGTTAACAGTCTAGAATTGGCACTTCCGTGATTCGATAAATTTCGAACTGGCGTAACGACCTAAAACATCCAATGGATAAGTGAGAGAAAAGATTAATTCCTAGAAACATTTAAATCACCCTCAAAACATTTCTTCGAAGATGATATTTGGGAAACTCTGTAGGGGGGTATGGTTATTTAGAATTTAATCATTTTTAAGATATCTCTGATTGACAGACGGGGAGAGTTTGTATGAATAAGAAAACTGTGAAACTTGCGGATTACAAATTCATCGGCTGAAATGTGGTATGATTTTGTAATGCCATAGTTTCATTAATAAATGCGTTCAGGATAGAAACGTTAGCGAAACACTTTTAAAATGATACCTCACTTTGCACGTATGTGCACTTGCAAAGCGGGGTATCATCTCAAAGCGCTCGCGAAACGCGTTTACATCCTGAACACATGGTACATTATGAAAAAATTGCGTATGTATTAATCAAGAAAAGTTGAAGTTACACGTAGCATTTCGAAGTTTGCTTTGTTAGCTCAAAGCTGAAAGCCAATCAAGGATCTCTCCGACTTTCCAACATCGAAATCACTCTATTGATAAAATCAAACCGGACGCACACAGAGCTTTCAACTTGTGTATGGCATTTTCATGTTGCAGACAAAGATTATGCAGACACTATAGACTAAGATCAGCCAGCACAGACGTGCAGGTTGATTTTAGTCTATACTACTTGCTTTTGACATAATCCATTAGGTAAAAAATTAGGCCGGTAAGAATTGCGTAAAATGACATTTTTTTAAAATCAAGATTTAGAATAATATGCATACATATGTCTTCAAATACATAACCAGAAGTGCTTTCATATATATGTGTGTGTATATATATATATATATATATATATATATATTTTTTTTTTTTTTTTCTTATTTTTCATTTTATTTTTAAGTGTTTTATAAGATTTAAGCACTTAAACTGACTGCATGACAAATAGAATAGCATGTTATTGTCTTAAAACATAAATGTTATCTGGCCCCGGTTGAGAGAAATTGTTTTGATCGACAATGACTCGTTATGTTAAACTCTTTCAACCTAGAGCACATGACATAGATATTTTAAGATACTAACTTATTGTTCTCTATGTAACAAACTACTCCCAAAGAACTATTATTTTTCAAGTTAATTGTTCAAGATTGACATGTTACGGCCCATGACAGAGCCATTATCAGAAGTCTATTTTATCTACATTCAACAAACAATTACTGTCTCTTGTACGATATTAGATGTCGGATATCTTTAGCTTGGATGTTGATGAAAATGGAAGTCAAAGATCTTAAGGGGGATATATATATATCATTGCAGAACTGCAAAGTAAGACAAAGGGTGCGTTAAAAAAAGACAGAGGGGTGATGTAAAGCACCGTCTAATGGGATCTCATCCGAAAGACAATTAGTTTGATAGTGTGACGGCCCGGAAATCGGACCCACACGTATTAATTTCGAGATAAATAATATATACTCACCCATGCGTCATTTACAACCTGGGTATTTCCCGATCGCAAACCCATTGCGTTTTTGCGAATCATGCACGACTTTCGCGTGCGTGTTAATCGAAACCATGGGTACTTCTACGAGAAAATAACTCTACAAAAATGAAAAGAAATTGATAGTCTTTAAGACATAAGAACCTCAGTATCAAAATGCTGCGAAAACCAGAACTTCGTACCAAAACGCATATTAAGCGTTCACAACAGCATGAGGCATGTGTGATACTTATATGTAATTTCGTGTTGCAAAAATATAATCTAAAATGAATCAATGATATAAACATGTATAATGTAAATTCCAGAGACATTTCTGCATACTGGTGTTTTCGATATCGTCGATTGGCGCCAAAATTACGTAAATACACTTCTATTTAAACAGTATTTACGACTTTTTGTCGCCACATAATCGACGATAATTTCATTTTTACCTGGAACTAGGACAATTACGTCTTTTCCGCTTAAAATAAGTTTTAACGGTTTACCAGTAGACAGTTTTGAGAGTGGTATGGACAGAAAGAATTTGTAAACGTCATAGAGGTACAGTTACTTACACCGTGAAATTTACATTCATCTCAAACAAAATCGTTCTAAACCGCTCACTATGTGCAAAATTCATACATTCCATACACCAACTCAAACTATGCAAAAACGCTCCAATCACTTAATAAGATAGATCAATTACTACTTAAACTTACCAAAACAGACAAACTTTTAAGGTTATTCGAACGGGAACAAAGTCAAAATTTCCTGGGATGTTTTTAAATGCTTGTTAAAGACATTAAATGTCAAGGTTTACAGTCTAGAATTGGCACATGCATGATTTGATAAATTTTGGAATTGGCGCAATGCATGTAAAGAACCAATGGATAAGTGAGAGATAAATTCCAAGAAACATTTAAATCATCCCAAAACATTTCTTCTGAGATAATATTTGGAAAACTCTGCAGAGGGCTTGTAGGTTATATAGAATTAAATCATTTTTTTTAAGATATCTCTGATTGACAGACGGGGAGTTTTTATGAATACGATTAGCTGATGGTCTTTAACTCTTTATCAGTAACTTTTGGTTTTTCAGAGAAAACTATGAAACTTGCGAGTTAAAAATTCGTCGGCTGAAATGTGGTAACAATTTTGTTATGCTATAGTTTCATTAAACTGTTTTGATGTGTCTTTAATCTTGTACTTTTAATGCACATACGTAGTTTTGTATTTAACAAATTATCATTTCTATTATCAATGCCTATCACCTAACATAACATATGCCATACGCCAGATTATTTGCTCGATCCTCGGCTATGCAGTTGATATTGCTTGAGTGATCATTTCTATTAAGCTGTCAGTTTTATTAAGAGACCATCATCTAAACATTTCCCGTCAGCAAAATCGTTGAAAAGTGGTCACTCCTCAAGAAAAAACTTGTTTATTTTTTAATCCTATGTTGTTGGAACCTACTAGAATCGCCTCAGAGAGTCGATCCTTTAGGTTCAAACATCTTTAGTAAGACTCATCAAAAGAGCTTTCTCATTTACCATGAAATTTATCATGAAACATTGTAATAAGCGACCATTCCCTACATCAATATGCTTCTATTAAGCTATCAATTTTCTTAAGGTTCATGTAAAGTGTCTAAGATTTAATTTTAAATGACACTTCATTTGCCAAGAAAAAGCAGTATGTCCAGATATATAATATATCAAATGAAGCTATTTACGAGCACAAGCAGTTAAGCAAAATAAGACTGCCAAAGCTATAGCGATATAGCCAAAACATCGTGGAAAAGGGTCATTTTGTACAGAACAAGCAACTGCGTGACTGTTGGATAAAATTAGCTAATATTTTAACAAACCACAGTCTAAAGTACTTCGTAGGTACTACTACAACCGTTGGTGAATAAACTCGGGCCCAAAACTTAGTTATGCAAGCAATTTATTTTGATTTGATTTGATTAATAAACACATATGTCATATATGTCAATCTAATTTTGTAATTTTGTAAGTAATGGTGTATATCACAACATAAATGGACATTGATAGTTTATATACGTGTAAAGTTACTAAGCAATATATCAATATCTATTTCAAAAATGATAAGTAATTTATTAATTAATTACAGACCATTGAATTGAAAAAAACTATAATTTGAAATATATCACAGGAAATATTTCACAATATTATGGTGTGATGTTGCACCACACGTAACATCTATTTTAAAAACAGACCGAACCGCTTTGACATGTATGTTGACTAAATAAATGGAAATCGATTGTTTCAAAAGAGCCTTTTGAGACTGAGTTTTATATCTAAGGTTGTAGTAGTACCTAGTAGGAACGTTTGTCTACATTCTGATCTAATTTAGGCAAATTTTATCCAGCCGTAATGAAGTTGTTGGTTTTTAACAAAATATCCCTTTTCCATCTTGGTTTGAATATTCTGTTATGAGATGGTGCCTCTAATGTTGTGCAACTGCTTGTGCTCATCTACAGCTTCAATTTGATATATTGTTTAGCTTGGCAAAAAAAAAGGAGTCATTCCTAAACGCCAAAATTATTTACTTTTTAATCTTATATTATTGGAATCCACTAGAATCGACTCAATGAGACGATTCTTCAGGTTCGAACATCGTTGGAATTAGTGAGACTCGTTCGATAATCTATATATGCTTTCAAAAGTATTGAATAGCTGTCTCATCTATCATGAAATTGCCGCCATCATAGCGCGGTTGACATCGCGTAGGACTGTCAGTCTATAGGTTTCGGGTTCGATCCCTGACGGCGGCACTTATCCTTTCCGACTTTTTGTCTCTCATCAATGGGTCGATAATCGTAGACCTATGTGAGATAGCAGCTGGAGACTAGGAAAGGATGTTATGTTTGTACTGGTCTGCGAAATACCACGAGTACATTATCTGGTGATTCAGTCTTTGGAGGACTCTGAATTACGAGTTTCCGTGATCTTTTGGTCTCTGAACACAAGTTTAACTTTACTATGTTTAACACTCATTTCCAACTTGATCTCAGTCATCTAGACAAATATTATCTGACACAGGAGCCTATTCTACAATCAGATATTTTTGTCGTTATTCAAATGGTTTATTTAACAATCGCTTGTGTTAATTGACCCTTGCAAATATTATGTTCTGAACTGAATTAAGCTGATTGCATGTAATGAGAATATTTAACGATAATTTTGAGTATTTGATTTTAATTGCATAGCTGCGTAGATAAATAAGTTTCCATGACAACGATTTGTGTATAATATTTGTTAAACAAAATAAAATCATTAAATTCCCCTCAACTCAAGTACCAAATGACATTTCAAAGTTATGTATTAATTTGTGCGAAATTCAAAGCACGTTCTCGTCAGGGGACAAACAAACATTACGACTACAGCTTGGACCAACTTCCAATTGTTTTCCATTACAAAATTCAGTGTTTTTTTTAAATTTCCTGCTAACTATGAAGAAAGTTTATAAGTAGGGTCGAGGGTTTACCAAAGTCCTTGGGCTCATTTTACTTAACATCTTATGATCATTTTTCCAAAGGAAAAAAATAAAGTTGCTTCTACAGTATTAACTGAATATGGAATTCTGTCGGGCATCTTTTCAATCGCCCAATGAGACATTGCAAGGCAGAATATAAAAATCAAAGGCCTGAATTGAAGACAGGACTGAATATTAACAATTGGAATGAAAATTGTGGCGTTTTGAGAAGATCTCTTGAGTGGGAATCAAAAATTTAAAACAATCATTGATGGTTACATATGGAAACTGCACCTTCCTAACAAATGAATATGCTTTACTTTGAAGACTCATCACTTCCAGATAAACCTATCCCTCTAGCCAATTCAAGCTTAACAAGAGGGTAACTGCATTCATAATCGCTATTCATCCCCAAGTGTAAGTTTTCAATATCCTAAATGAAAAATATTCATTTAACCAACAGAAATATGGTGGCCATTCCTGTATTCTAAAAACTCATATGAATTATTGCAACCCTGTTTTATAAAATTGTATAGATTATCCCCAGCAATCCAATATGATCCAAATCCGATTTTTTTCCAGTCAAACTTATTAAGTGGATGTGTAAAAATCTTAAATAAAATGTTAATCCACATGACACACATTGCTTTCCCCTTGATGAAGAGCTGAACATTTCATTGCCATGGTGAATATTGCCCTGAATTGGAAATTTGTTCAAATTTCTTTTACATTTATCATCTGATCCAGGATTTGACTAATTATCTCCACATAGAAGAAGCAATGAAAGTAATACCAATATTCTTATACTTTTACTAGTCAAAGTCAATACTAAGAAGAAGTATTTTCCCGTACAATAGCTGTAGCTTTTTTTATGAATACCGTTTAAGTTTTCAAGTTCCAGGAGTGAAACATTCTATTTCTATTTTTCCATTGAGATATTTCGATCTCCATTTCAGGTTATTCTCCTTGCATATGGTCTTACTTAGCAGACAATTATTTTTACTACAAAATAATATATAAACCTGTTAAGACAACTAACCTTTCAGGCCTTTTCCACGGGACTGCTTTTCTAGATCAAGATTCGGATTGAACTTTCCGGTGAACTATCAATTTTGACAAAACTGCCAAAATGACAGATCGTTAAATGAAATCCCGAGCTACAGCATTTATCACCTTGAGTAGAATTCTTTCAAAGTCCACTCCAGAATGTTACAAATAAATCCATTCCAGTTTCCAAAACAGTTTCTGTTATTGTCAGAAAATTGTCGAAAACAAAAGCGGAAACTCAAAACCGGGATCGCGCATGCGTGGTACTTCTGTATAGGCCATTCGGAACACCACTCGGCCAATCTAACGTACTCGTCAAAACTCGGCCGATTCCGTAACCTACATTTATCTGAGACTTCGGAGATCGCCCGATGATTGCCGAGTGAATATCACGATCGCGATCTGTTGCCGTTTACGGATATGACCGAGTGATGTTCCAAATGCTGTACAATATGGATAGACAAAACAAGCCTAATAATAGAGTAATTTGATAAGCCATCGAAATTTCTCCGTTAATCCAAGTAAAAATTCAAACCTAGGAAATTCCAAGGGTTTACGAGTTTATTCAAATAGCCTTGTGCTATTTTAGTTTTTATCCATTTACACTACGACTGGCCCGGGAGACGGATAAATAAAGCAACCTGAAGGACACACAAACACACAATTTTACGAGAAATAGGGAGTCTAAAATGGGGAACTGAAAATAGCTTGCCAATGCTATGTATAAAAACAGTTGTAGGATGCAATTGAAAGTTTGGAGCAAATGCAAAAGATTGCAGCCGAAAACGCCCTAAAACAGCACCATTTACGAATGTAAAACACGTTTCTGCAGGCAACTTTTGCATAAATCACGTGTTCACTCCCCTGAGGTCCCGGCCAGAATTTAGGTCAGCACCAAAATTTTACGGTATATTGCTACGCTATTGATTATTTTTGCCGCGTTTATTATTATGAATGGGTCTACTTTTTTGAGCGTAATGACACATGTAGGTTTGTTATCAGAATCCGATGGCGACGATCCCTATATTGAAAGACAGGTAAACCTGTCTTCAATAATGAATGAAAAAAACAGGTACGATTTGTGATTTTTACTAACGATGAATTTTTTCGTAAGAAGTTTAGTACATCGGGCCCCTGTTCTATACCACCGGGGACCGACCGTTTTACTAAACATCTTCCTATTATTTTTGAGTAAGTCAACAATTAAAGTTGCTAGAACTAAATAGTAACTTAATATGGAATTCCGCATGCATCATTTCATTGGAATCGTCTTCTAAAGACAATTCGATGAGATATTGCAAGGCAGAATGTAACAATGAATTGAAACACGATTGGTACGATTTGTGATTTTGGCATACTGGCAAGAAGGCCAATATCGTCGATCGAATACCAAAACGTAGTAACAACAGTTTTTCATCCCAACCTTCATGCTAAAAGCTCACATAGCTCAGTAGAGAGCAAAATCATAATGTAACCCCTATCCTTCTGAATTTAAATGTCCTTTCAAACAAATTGATTTTTTTTAAATACTTGAACCAGATTTGCTCAAGGTTGTACCCACAATACTTAAGTTGAGAGCAAGCAAAGTAGCATAGGATTCGATCGCACGTATGTGCAGGCTGATCTCAGTCTATTTTGTCTCCTAAAAGATTTCAATACAGGTTAAATATGTCATGAACAGCACGAAAAGGATAAAAGGCAACACGCAAAGTGTTAATTTGTTTTTTTTCCCCTCAAGTATCTAATGAGAAACCTGTAGAGATTCTGACATATTACTCTAAGGTGAGTCTGTGTAGGTCATTTGGCAACTGCATCAAAAACAATACAATGGTGGTGATGCCAGATGCAACAATCAACTCCGTTTGCTCAAGCAGTATCAAGGATGTGTTTTTGTTGCTGTTGGCTAACTATAGGAATAGATTTATATTACGTTACACAATACATATGAATATTATGAATAACATTTGTCGATTTTTTCAACCCGTCACTTAATTGCAACACAAATTATATTCAGTTATAAAATTAATTACAATATTTACCTTTTTATTATTTTTTTGTTGGATAATACTAATTATGTATATAGATACATTACCAAAACAACGTAGTTTTAATGCTTGAATTATATACTCGAGAAGAACTACAAATAAGAAACTCATTCATGTATATGCAAATAAATACCATTTTTTATGTCGCATGCTATTTTATGAAATAAACGTTTGTTTGAGTGCGAATTTCATTTTAAACAATTGTTGTATGTGTTTTCTGGGCTATCAATATCTTTCCTTCCATAATAGAAACACGAGAACTCTCCGAAGCTGAACGATGGTAGATCATTGGCATGAGGAATGCGGCCCTACGTTCAGGATGACAAAACAGTGCAAACAGTTTTCCAATTTTTCCACGCTTTGCGCGCATGTGCACATGCAAAGCAGGACACAATTGGAAAACTATTTGCACTGTTTTGTCATCCTGAACGCAGGGCTGGTTTGTCATACCGTGTAATTGCAGGGAGAGTTGGACAACATTTCAGCACCGTGTGTAGCATTGTGAAGAAGCACCAAGAAACACAATCCGACAAAGACCTCAACCGAACCGGACGATCCCGTTGTACATCCAGAAGAGAAGATACAGCCCTGTTGAGAGATGTAAGCGATGCCCATTCTCGGATACCCCGGGGTCTCTGTATTTGCTACGCTTTACCCCGGGGTATCCGTATTTGCTACGCTATACCGACGATACATATATATATATATAGCGTAGCAAACAGGAAGACCCTCGGCTATCCGAGTATGGACGATACCCTTTTAGCACCAGCACTTAATTGCGACAGCTTTGGTTACCAAATTGCCCTATCTCCACTAGAACCATTCGAAAACGTTTAAGGGCTGCTCACGATGACCCATAAAGGGCCTCTGCTCACCCCTGCACACAAAATTGGAAATTTTGATCTTGTAGACGAATACGTTGGTCTTGTAGACTAATACATTGGTCCGTTTGCTTTTTTTGCGTCACAGATGGTCGTCCGAGGGTTTTAAGACAGCCGGGGACAGAATATGAAAAAGAAAAATAGCCTACATGATGTCGTGCCATTTGGGGGTGGACCCGACATGGTGTGGGGGTGTATCTCTCATGACTGTAAAATGGCACTACAGACAGAAGCAGGAAACCAAACAGGACTTTGCTATCAACATGAAATACCTGAGAGGGTTGTTGTTCCACATTTTCACAATCACTCGCTTAGCCTGTGACAAGACCTTTGTTCATGCATGATAATGCTCGGCCATAGGGCTGTCATAGATTTTACATGTATGACGCAAAACGTTAGCACTACCATGACTTGGTCCGCTCGTTGCCCAGATACGAACCCTATTGAACACGTGTTGGACATTCTCACTCAAAGAGTACGTGAACGTACTCTTTTGATGAGAATGTCTCACACGCGTTTAAAACTTGGTACAGCTGGAACAAGCGCTGCATGGGGAATTGCGGTGTTTACCACAACTTCATATCCAGCGTCTGAATCAGGGTATGAGGAGACGGGAAAACCGCCGTGATGGCTGTGGCTGGTGGATACACAAGATATTGACAAAACAGGTTCTGTGTTGGCAACTCTTGGATTAGAGACATTTACCAGTTTAAAATTTAACATCATTTTTTTTGTTGTAGCGATAGTTAATAGTTAAGCAATATTTTTGAAAAAGGCCATATTTTATTAGAGTTAAAAAGCATAAAATAACTTAAAAGGAAACCAAAGGATTCGTTAATGATGGCAATTTTCAATGAAAATACTTTTATTACCTCTTCATTTACTGAATAACCCCGTTTTCACTTTTCCGGGTCTATAATGTTGGAAATCGGGTGCTGCAATACTTTTTTCTTTGTCTATACATGGTCTGCAACTTCTTAGAATCTGGACAAGTCTAAAACTGTGTTGTGTGGTGATGGGTACAGTAAATAACATCGTAAAATTGACATTCACTTCTATCGAAGCCATTCTAAATCACTCCCTTAGCGCTCAATTAAATGCATTCATAACACTCACTTCGATCAATCAAATCGCCCCAGGTTCGTTCAAAGACGTTTTAAAGCATTAACCTTTTCCTTTCAAATAGATCATGGCATTTCACTATTGTTTGGCTTGTGTGGATTTTAAAGCGTCTGACTGGTCCATTGTTTTACCTCCCCTTAAATTAAATCAAAACTAACTCCTTCAACTCAATTAATTTCTTTCTAAAATCATTCATCTTGTCAATCTTACGAAGTCATCAACTATAAAAGTTGCACTCTCTTTGATTTACTGGTCTGTCTGGTCTTTCGGCTATTACTTGTCTAGACCGTTATCGTATGGTAAAGATTAACGGGTCTCGAAAATCTTTTTTCAATTCCATAGAGGAATCGTTACATTTCTTGTAGCATTACATTTAATGAATGGTCGATGACAGCGAAAGACAACGATAATTGTATCAACACTTCGTTCTTACTACATAAGACCATGTTCCGGCTGCCGTCGTACTCTTTACAGTTAATAACATCGTGAAATTGACACTCATATCTATCAAAACGATTCCAAATCACTCGTTCAGCATTCCATTCAATACATTCCAAATACTCTTTCATACCATTCTAAAACGCTCCGAAACTGTTAAAATAAACGCTTCGTTATCGTTTAGGTTTCATGAAAAGAGTTTTTTTATTTACCAAATTCAATGCTGCTTCTATTTAAAAAAAATCAGTTTGCCCAGCTAAACAATATATCAATTTGAAGCTATAGCTGAACACAAGCAGTTGCACAACATTAGAGGCCCCATCTCATAACAGATTAGCCAAATCATTATGAAACATTATGTTCATATCCAACAACTTTATAACGGCTGGTTTAAAATTTGCCTAAATTAGATCAGAATGTAGACAAATGTTCCTACTAGGTATTACTATAACCTTAGATATAAAGTCAGTCTCAAAAGGCTCTTTCGAAACAATCAATTTCTAATTATTTTGTCAACATACAAGTCAAACCGGTTTCGTCTGTTTTTGAATTTGAAGTTAGGTATGGTTCAACATCACACCATAATATTGTGAAATATTTTCTGCGATTTATTTCAAATTATTGTTTGTTTGTTTTTTTAATTCAATGATCTATAATAAATTACTACACATTTATCATTTTGTGATATAGAAATTGATATATAGCTTTAGGTAGATTTTGTGCGGTGAGTCGTAAAATCTATTTTATACCGTTAGATTCCCGCGCCATTTTATTGATTTAGATAAAACAGCTTTGTGCAACACTTTAAAAAAAGTTACAATTTACGTTTCAAATTAAAGTTTTTGATTGTTTTATATCGTAATGTTTACTCGTACATATACTTTCATAATTGAAGCCAAGGGATTAAGTTCAAATTCTATCACATGCTTTTAATTATACCCGATATTCCTATGGCAATGGACTCGGCATCCACGTCAGAGCTCATTTTTGAAAATACACCTATAAACAACTTTACAGGCATATAAACTATTAATGTCCATTTATGTTGTGATAACACATCATACCTTAAATAGAACTACACGTGTACAGAATTAGAATGACATATATGACATAAATGTTTATAAAATAAGTAAAAAAAAAATGTTTGCATATCTTCGCTTTGGGTCCGAGTTTTATACAAACGGTTGTAGTAGTACCTGGGTAGTGCTTTAGACTGTACTTTGTTAAAATATGAGCCAATTTTATCCAACTGTCATGCAGTTGCTTGTTCTGCACAAAATGACCCCTTTCAACAGTGTTTTGGCTATACCGCTATAGCTATGACAGTCTTATGTTGCTTTACTATTTGTGCTAATAAATAGCTTCATTGTGATATATAATATACCTGGACATACTGCTTTCATCTTTGCAAATGAAGTGTCTTAAAATTGGGTCTCCAACACTTTACATGAACCTTAAAACAATCCACATTTCATTCAAATCGATGAAATGATTAAACGATTTTACACATCCGTTTTTATCAACATAAGCTCACTATTTTTGTTCATTTAGCCCTGCTTTTGTCCATTTTCTTTTTCTTTGAGACCCTGAGCTCATCACGGCTAAGCATACTGATACTCATTTTGCTGTAGTATTCACGTAAAAAGGGCCTTTGCATTTTTTTGTTTTCACATTTTCTCATTATTGCATAAGGGCAAAAGAATACTTGAAAACGCTTCTATTACGTCTATTTTCCGTAGTAAAATATATAAAGGACAAGAATTTGTTTTTGGTGTAAAATCGATTTCTATTTCATTGAGTGAAAAACACTCGTGTAAATATAGCTTTTTTTCACGAAATGAACAATCAATCAATCTTAATCCAAGAACAATTAAACCATTACTATTCTATTTCTTTAGTGCAAAAATGAGTCAAAATATCATTTTTAAGGAAAATTTTTCTGAAAACGCGTCATTTTATATTTTACGTCCATGATAAACTCGCTTAATTTGCTTCGCATTAATAACGTCGGACAGGGTAAAATGAACGAAAGCGGGGTATAAGTTTTTTTTTATAATTTCCCTAAATTTTTGGTGAGTTTATCAAATGATAATCTACAGTTACTTCTCGATGATACACCGAAAAGCATTAAAAAATATAATAATTATCGCAATCACAGCATATGTCAGAGATATTAGAACTAATAGGCCTATCCCTCATTTGTTTTGTTCAATATTTATTGATTATTATGCACTGAAATTGTGCACATGCTTTTCGTTCTCAAATACAATTTTACTTAGGTTTGAGAAAAGTCATAGGCATAACTAGGATTTCGAAATTTATAAGCAATCAGAAGGCAACTAACACAGGACTGTGACAAAAGATGGATATCCTCGATCCGTTCCCCTTTTCTATGATAATAGCGATGGTTGATAATCTAAACATCGTAACTACAGCTTTAATAAGCTGTAGCTTCGATGTTATGAGTTTTCAACAACGACATTTTTCGAAAGACGCCCTTGATAGTGTTCTTGCTCGCTGCCATAAAGGGTCAACATTTTCTCAACAAGAGAATCAATAAACTAATGTCCATTGGGCCTTACTAACATTTTCTGTCAATTGACGACTGTAATTCTGATAAACGGGCTCGTCTTAAAAGCTATCTTTTATTTCATAAGATATCAAATGAAGTCCAAAGAGATGCAATAATCTAAAAATGGTGTCTTTAATTGTCGCTCCCTTTTTTAAGGGGATCGTAAAATCCATAAGATGAGTTCGGTAAAGTAAGAGAAGAAGATTGGTAATTTTAAGGTTTTATGCCGCTTTCAACATTTTCTTCAGTTATATCGCGGCGGCTGGAGCACCTAAAATTAAATTCCTGGTATTTCTTACACCAGTACTACCACTACAATCTTGCCTAGCCTCCAGTTGCTATCTCAAATAGGTCTACGATTATAAACCCATTAATGAGAGACAAATAGTCGGAAAGAATAAGTGTCGCCGTCGGGGATCGAACCTGAGACCTCTAGATCGACAGTCCGACGGGCTACCAACCGCGCTTTGACAGCGGCTACTATAGAAGAAGACTACTTGTAATAAAGAGGTTTTTACTCGGGCTCCTGATGGATCCAACATGTAATGTAGACATCTTGACACGGCCTAGATTAGAACTTGAAATATACAGGTCTTGACTCGGGTTTCGGGCGGATCTTTCTTTAAATAAACAGTTCTTGACTCGAACTTCGGGCGGATCCAACTTTAAATATACAGGTTTTGACTTGGGTGTCAGGCTAATCCTACTTGGATTTAACAGGTCTTGACCCTGTCTCCGGGCATGTCAAACTAAAAATTTAGAGGTGCTGACTCGAGCTTCTGACGGATCCAGTTTGAAATGTAAATGGTCTTGACTCTCACAACAGCAGATTCCACATAAAACATACAGATTTGATTCGAGCTATGGGAGGATCCAATTTGAATTATGCATGTCTTACCCCGGCTCCGGGCGGACTCAACTTGAAATTAAGAGGTCTTTACCCGGGACTCTGGCGGATGCAATTTAAAATATATGGGTCTAATCCTTGGCCAAGGAGAGATCCAACTTGAAATATACATGTTTAGACTCGGGCCCCGGGATTTAGGCAGATCTAACTTGAAATATACAGGTATTAACTCGGGGTCCGACCAGATTCCACTTAAATATTGCGTTTAGCTTTATCTCGGGCAACGCGAGGATCCAAATGTAAATAAACAGGTATTGACCTGGACTCCGGGGGCATCTAACTTGTAATATAGAGGTCTTGACTCTGGCTTCAGGCTAATCCTATTTGAATTAAACAGGTATTGACCCTGGCTCCGGGCGGATCATACTTTTAATATAGAGGTCTTGGTCCGGGCTTCTGGCGGATCCAACATGAAATATAAGGGTCTTAACTTGGGCTACGGAGAGATCCAACTTGAAATTTACAATCTGACTCGGGATTCGGGTTTAATCAACTTGAAATATAGAGGTCTTGTCCCAGGCCTCTGTTGTATCAAACTTGAAATATAAAGGTCTTGACTCGTGCTATGAGATTCCAACTTCAAATATACAGGTCTTGAATCGTACTCCGTGCGAATCCAACTTGTGATATAGATGTCTTGAATCAGTCTTCTGGCGAATCCAACTTGAAACAAAGCGGTTTTAACTTGGGCTCCAGAGATATCCAACCTGAAATATACAGGTTTTGACTCGGGCTTCGAGCGAAGTCAATTTGAAATAATGTTATAGAGGTCTTGGCCTGGGCTTCTGGCGGATCTATTTTGAAATAAGATGTCATTTTAAGATTTTAAGGTGAATAAATGCCCTGCCCTGCCACGCTCATATCTTTAACAGAATTTCGTTAGCAACTTTGGAAGACGGTCACCGAAGTAAAACTATGAAAAAATTCATTGAAATAAGTCGAGTGCTTTAGGAGGAGATGGCGTTCAAAGATTTCATAGTGAAAAAATGCCACGCCCATATCTAAGGGCCAACCATTATTTCGCGGACAATTTTGGAAGGGTGACCAAGGAACATTTTGGGCAAATGTCATTGTAATTAGCCGAGTAATTTATAAGATGTCGTTCAGATTTCAAAGTGAAAACAATGCACGCCCTGCAACGCTTATACACGTACTTATGGGAATCCGAATTTTGAGAACGATTTTGGATGAGGGTCAGTCAAGGAACATGCTGGCAAAATTTCATTTAAATCGACCATGTTGTTCAGGAGAAGATGTCATTTAATGATTTCAAAGTGAAAAAAGTGCCACGCCTATAGTTATGGACCAATCATAATTTCGAAAACAATTTTGAAAGAGGATTTGCTGACATCGCACGTCAGACTGCCAAACGAACAACTAGGGTCAACCAGGGCCCGAGATTATAAAACTAAAGTGTCTCACCTAATACCGTAAGTGACGATCTTCTTTATAGTACGCACAATGGATGACAGCGATGTTATCACTCCGACTGCTTGTACTGGAATAGCAGTGCGGGGCCGGTTCGACGCCTCGCTAGACTGGTTTCGCGCGCTTTCGCGTACACGCCTTCAGTACCGGAAGGGGCGTGGTTAGAGCCAAGCTGTGAGCATTTAGGCTCTACCCGGCAAATTTACTACATTCCCCCCAACTTTATTTGAGAGGACATGCCTAAATACCCTTAACGTACCTTTACCATACCATACATTACCAGTCTGCTATTCCACCATTTCGTTTGTTTGGGATGGTCGTTTGTAGCCGGGTCGGGTTGGCACCAGGTTGGAATTTGGAGGAAACCGGGCATACACCGGGTCTCAACCAAAGCGTTGATACAGTAGTTGGGCGTTTGTCGTAGCAACCTCCAGCAGTTTTTTCCAGGTTGTACCACTTTTCTTCGCCACAACGTCTGCTACCATCCCAAGTAAACTAGGTCCTGTGTGGGTTCTTCCTCGCACGGGAAAGTAAGGTGCGTCAGTCTCTAGTAGGATTCTGTCGGAAGGAACCAGTGTGAGCGCTGTAATCTCAGGCTGTCCCATGTAATCCACTAGTTTGGTGAATCCAAAGTATGTATTCGGGAATACTTCCAACCAGCTTTCAACTAGCTTTGGTGATCCATGGTAGCTGTGAAGATGAATCTTCTGTTCTCGTCGTAGAAAATCCTTCGCTTGCCTTAGAACGGAATAGAGGGGCGTGTCGCTATTTGTCCATTTGAATCCTCTACAACGGATCACTAACACTTTCTGACTATCCACCATTTTCAGCAACTCGTCTAGAATGGTTGTCTGTTGGAACCATGTTGCCGCTGGAGTGGAGTAGTCCAAACCTATCTCTCCAATTCCGGAAACTTCGGGAAGTTGGACGAGGCTCGCTAGTCTCTCTTGAACTTCTGGTGTCCACTGATCGAATTTCTTTGGATGTAGACCCACACAGACTGCTACATTCTGACCATGAAGATGCTGTACCTCTTCCACTGTAGGATATGTTTCTGGGTCACAAAAGATCGCTGTGGCACCAATGACGTCGACTTGGAACGCCTTCTCGGCTGCGACAGCTTGGCATGCTGCCTCCAAGGTGGGCAGGTCTTTCGTCATAACCCTTCTCATCCTGTCTAAATGGAAGTGACTGTCAAATGCACAAGGCAACTTGGGTAGTTCTGGTTCTTCTGTTACCATTTTACCTCGGAACGATCAGGATTGATCCAGTTGAATTGATCTATCAGAATAGTTCTGTACCTGGGTTCGAGCTGGGCAATCAGAAGAATCATTGCTCTCCAATGGAATAGGGCTGCTGGGCTAGATAGAGGTCTGAGGGTGAACTTGTCTGGTATTGGTAATGTTGCCTCCTTGCAGATCTCCACCATAGCTTTGTTCTGTTCGTTGGTGAACTCCCTATTCTGATCCTCTGTCAGCAGATCGTAAGCTTCCACATAATCGGCTAACTGCAGAATTGTGGCACAGCTACCAAGCATCCAACTAGCAATCAACTTCAATGCTTACAGGCGTTTCCTTGTGACATCCTCACTCAGTGGAATCATCTCATCGAAAACTCCGGGTAGATGCTGGGTAAGGGCATGAATCTTTTGCTGCTCTACCGGTTTGTTGCAGCCATGAACTATGCAGTTCCAGGTCTTCCCTTCTTGTCTTATTCTACCAGGATGGTTTCGGGATCTTGGTCTACTGTCTCTTTTCTTTCGACTGTCAGTAGATGGGGTCCTGTTGGTGTCTCTGTGTACTACCAAACTGGAGCCTTTCACTTCCACTGTCCTTGCAGACTTCATGGTCTTTCTTTCCACCCGGTTTCCACCGAGGTGCTGGGCTACTCGATGACGGGCGCTTAGAGCCGCCGGACATTGAGCGCTCTTTTGGTAAGGGTGTGGAATGACGCGGTCTTTTACGATGACTACTCCTCGAGGTTGATGCCGTCCTATCTGAGGGCTTGGACCTCTTGGCTTGGTGTTGATCGGACTCCTTGCCTTTTCCACCAGTAGCAGTTCTTTTGTTACCACCATGACCCTTTCTCTCCTTCTCTAAAGAAGTTGGCCGTCTCCTCTCGTCTTCAGACCTTTCTTTTTCACGACCAGATCTCTTCACTGCTGGTTCGTCATGGTGTAGCTTCTTGGGTTCCTGCTTACGTGGTGGCTCTATTTCAGGAAATCTTACAGGGGAAAATACCACTTTGGGAACAATAAATGTTGGTGTTGATTCCACTGTAAAAGTCCTATTGGCGTCGAAGGTTGACCCAGCGAGATCGGCAGACGGGTTAGCTCCGGTCTCCATTGGTTCTGGCTGGTCCTTCTTCTCCGCAGGCGTATCCGATAAACTTCGGAGCAGCTCTTCTTCCTCACTGGCACCAACGGATCCTGACAACTCTCCTTCTTCTCTGGGATGTCGGTCGGTTGTACCAAGGAGATCACTGACATGCTCCAAGTTGGGGTTGGCTTCCAATCGGATATCCCGGCAAGGTCCCTCTGGATCTTTGCTAACGGTCCTTCTCTTGATGTTGAGCTCCGTGATGTTTTTGTTGATCCAGTCAGTGTTCTGGAAATTGAGCTCATAGGCGTCGTTAGCCACCATCTTTAGCCATCGTTTGTCTCTCAGCTGCTTGGCTATCCTAACTTGACCCAACAGGCAATCTTGCTTCTTCTGCTGGTCCATCTCTTTTGTGAGTAGGATAGACTGGACGAGTCCTCTTTGGGGCACTAGTCTTTTGGCAGCTGTAGCTTTAATAATTTTCGACATCTTGTCAGACAGTCTACAATAGAAGAATGACAAAACATATTTTGAGGGTGTGATCCTCCAACAAATACATGAACAAATCACTTTGTCAGTCTGTCTGTCTGTCTAGTCTTGCATGGCCCACACTTGAACTTGTTGATATCGAGGGCTTCTGTCGCTGTCACATCAACACAGGATCCATGATACCACTCTTCGCAGTAGTCACACTGAATCATGAATCTTCCTTGCCATGGCTCTCGACACAAACAATACTTTTCTTTGTCATCTCCCTGATCGCTAGTCTGTCTCTGTACAGGATTTTGTAACCAGTTCTCTAACCATTTCGGTAGTTGGCGATCTTTGCAGGACTTTATTCTTTCATGGTTTACCACAAAGAGACTGTTGCGCAGTTTCACACGGAACAGGCTGTCAGACAGTTTCTTGGTTATCACAGCTGGGCCCTTCCAAGGTGAACATAGCTTCTTGCATTTACCCTTGAGTACGGCAGAATCAAGAATATACACTACATCCCCTTCTTTGTTGGAACGCTGCAAGATCCTGACATCATAGCTTCGTTTCATACGCTTCATGGATGTCTTCAATGTCTTGCGGGCTGTATCATGGGCTGTCTCAATCTTTGTAGTAAGTTCAGCTACCTACGTATCTAGACCATCATGTTGTTTTTTTGGCATCGGAAACATTGGATCAGCTGGTGTGGTGATCTCTCTTCCTAGCATGAGTTTGTTGGGGGTGTAACCAGTACTTCTATTGACGGCGGCTCTCGATGCACCTGCAATTTGCTGTAAATGTAGGTCCCATTGGTTTTGAGATTTGTCAAGAAAACATCTCACAGCATCCATCAAAGTTCTGTTAAACCTCTCCACTTGTCCATTGGCTGACGGTCTGTATGGCGTTGTGCGTGCTTTATGGATCTGTAGGGCATCACACAATGCTGTAAATAGCTTTGAATCAAAGTTCCTGCCTTGATCACTGAATATCTGTAGTGGGTACCCAAACCTAGAGAAAAATTGATCGACGGCTGCCTTTGCTGTGGCTTCTGCGGTCTGTGTCGGTAGTGGAATGCATTCAACCCATTTGGTAAATTGGTCCACCATCATTAACACATATTCATTACCCCTAGGTGTCTTTGGTAATGGTCCAAGGAATTCCAAGTGTACTCTTTCCATTGGAACTCCCGCTTGATATTCATGCATTGGCCTTTTACCATAACGGTCAGACTTCTTGTTTCGGCTACAAACATCACATGTCGAAACGTAGTTTGCAACATCTTGTCCCATACCATGCCAGTAGAACTTGTCTTTCACCCGACTTTTGGTCCTTGTCACACCCTGATGTCCAGCTGACGGAATATCATGGCTGAAGGAAATTGCTCTTGATTTCAGGCTTTTGGGAACTACTAACACAGTATCATCCTGGTTGTCTTTGGATCTAAACAGTACACCACCAATCAATTTGAACATATCCTTGTTGAGCCAATACGTTTTGGAAGCTGCGCTAGCAAGGAACAATTCACTCTCTGTGGGCTGTTTACCATTATGGATCCAGTTGAAAATGATGTCCAGTTCACCATCTTCGGCTTGAGCTTTGACCAATTCATCTATACTGAAACCCCAATGAGACTGGCTGAGGTCTTTAGTGACATTTAAAACCTGGGCTCGTTCGGATTCATGTTGCATCAGAACTTCCACATCTCCATTTTTCATGATTAGATTAATGTGGCCGGGCGTCACTTCTTCACAACATCCACCAGCCTCCCATGGATATATCAAAGTAGTCACATCTACCTGTTCGTACTCTACATGTTCACTACCACGGTTAACTGCTACTAAGGCGACCTTTTCAGTAGTTGTACCATTACCACGCTTGGCGATGACCTCGGCGTTGTTGGATTCTTGCAGAATATCAGGCACCTTTGAAACTTTCTGGCGTAGAGCTGTGGTATTCGACGTCGAACGTGGATCGTTTGTGGTTGCCTCGTCAGGTACCTTTGATGCCAGAGGTACAACGTCATCAACCTCTCTCGCAAAGTCTCCCCATTGGTTGTTGACTCGTCTACAATGATCAAATCCACCACAAGGAAGATCTTCAGGCTTCACACAGGCAGTACAGCTTGCTGTCTGGGCCGGCATTCTAGACAAAGCATCTGCATTAGCATGTTTGTTACCTGCTCGATGTTGGAGAACCATGTTGTACTGGGACAACTCTTCCATCCATCTGGCTAACTGTCCTTGCGGCTCTTTGAATCGTAGTAACCAGGTCAAACTTGAGTGGTCAGTCCTTACTGTAAATGGTCGTCCTAGCAAATAGTAGCGATATTGTCTTGTAAACCTCACCACTGCTAGTAGTTCTTTCCGTGTAGTGCAATAACTTCGTTGATCTTTTGTTAAGGCATAGCTCCCATAGGCGATGACTTTTTCTTGACCATCCTGTACTTGAATCAACTCGGCCCCAATCGCTACATCCGACGCATCCGTGTCCAGGATAAATGGATCACTATGGTTAGGCAAAGCGAGAACTGGCGGCTCAGTCAGGCTTTTCTTCAATGTACAAAAAGACTCATATTGTTCATCGTCCCATTTGAATTTT
Organism: Fragum whitleyi; assembly: GCA_948146395.1. Taxonomy (NCBI): domain Eukaryota; kingdom Metazoa; phylum Mollusca; class Bivalvia; order Cardiida; family Cardiidae; genus Fragum; species Fragum whitleyi. The sequence continues at coordinate 18,463,845 of OX411559.1, forward strand.
TGTTTTCCAACCACACGATACAGAGGTTCAGCCTTTCTGGAAAAATCTTTCACAAAACCTCTGTGGTAGTTAGCTAAGCCCATAAAACGTTCAACTTCTTTGGAACAGGTCGGCGTAGGCCACTCTTTTACCACTTTGACATCTTGCTCCGACATGGCTAATGTGTTGCTGCTCACAATTCTTCCAAGGAATTCTACTTCAGGTTGGAAAAAAGAGCATTTCTTTGGTTTCAGTTTCAATCCATACTGTCGAAATCTGGTCAAGGTCTCCCTCAGATTGGCCAGATGATCTCTAAAATCTTTCCCGAGTACTAGAATGTCGTCGAGGAAGGCTAAAACTACTTTCCAATTTAACCCCCGCAGGACTAGATTCATCACACGTGCGAACGTTGCAGGCGCGTTGCAAAGACCAAACCCCATTTTGACGTGTTCAAACAACCCGTACTTGGTCAAAAAGGCTGTCTTCTTTCTGTCCTCCTCTTTGATGCTGACTTGCCAATACGCTGAGTTGGCATCCAACTTCGAGAACCAAACACTTCCTGCCAACGTGTCCAGGCAATCATCGACTAATGGTAATGGAAAGACGTCCTTAACAGTCACGTTGTTAAGTTGGCGGTAATCAATGCACCATCTTACATTTCCATCGGGTTTCCAAATGAGCACTGGCGCCGAAGCCCAATCTGAAACTGACTCTTGGATGACACCTGCATCTAACATTTTCTTCAAATGTGCTTCTTCCTCCCCCACAAAATGAGCTGGTGTTCTTCTCATCCCCTGTTTAATGGGTTTTGCATCACCAGTATCAATCTCATGTTGTAGTGCAGTAAAACTTCCCAGATCAAATTCGTGTTGCGCAAATACATCTTGGAACTCGATCAGTAATTTGGCAAATTCTGTTTTCTCTACTGCATCCAGTTTCTGGCATGATTTGAGAAACATATCTTGCAAATGATCTGGCACTTTGTATTCACCCTCTTGATTATCATTTACTTCCACGGATTGTACTCTTGGCATGGGCTCCTTTGGGCAGCTACCAAGTACATCGGTGACTGGGAAAGCTCTGGCTATCTGTTTACCTTTCTTCAGCAGACGATATTTGTTAGTTGGGTTAACAACTGCAATGATCGGCTGTGAATTCCCTTTTCGTAATACCCTGGGTATCAGTACCTTCAAACCATCAAGAGGCTCAATACAGTATTGTGGTAAGTCTTCATCTGCACGACATTTGACTTGAATTGCTGTATTAGGAGGTATAACACATCTCTTCACCATGGTCACTCGGGCGACAGTATGATTGACATCATTGGTTTTAGCTTTCATTGGGATAAGTTGACCATCAAAAAGAAGTATGCACTTTTCTAAGTCTATCAGTGTGGCGTTCTTTTTCAATATGTCGGCGCCCAACAGCATTTCTTGGTCGATCGGAGCTACGTGAACTTCATGCGAGTACCAATTTTCACCAATCTTTAGTTTCATTGGTCCAACTACCATTCCCTGCATTGACATTTGTCTTCCTGCAGCTGACAATCTGATTTCACGCAGTTTCTTCGGCTTAGGGTTTAGCGTTGCATACAGTGTATCGGATATTAGGGTCACATCGGCACCGGTATCTACTACTGCCTGAACAACTTGATCTCTCACCCTCACTGGAATGCTGTATGGTGACGAAGAATTCAATTGGCATATCTCCAATTCTGTTTCATTGAATGTCTCTGGCTCCAGTAAGTTTGATGATTTGGGACGTTGCGGACTGGAACCAACAGAGTTTCTCTTATCCCAATGGCCTGTAACATTCTTGTGGACGGATTGCTTTCTGTGCACATCACCACCAGAAATGTTTTCTTCTCTTTCGGGTCTATCACCGGAAAGATTCTGTTTCTAGCATCAGCTGATTGTCTAAGGCCTGACTGCTTTCGGGTCTCCGGTAGGCCTACTTCCTGGACCCTTGGGAGTTTAAATCTCTTCCCTCCCGTTTGTCCCTCTTTTCTTCTTTACATTCTCTTTGGAAGTGTCCAATCTTGCCACAGTTATAACATGGGTCCTTGTCCTTGGATTGCTTCTTCTTCATACCATATTTTCTAGGCCCTCTCCCTCTGCATTTTTTCAAATCAGCAATCTCTTTCTTCATATCTTCCAAGGCTTTTTGCATTGTGGCCCACATATCTTGGCTTGGTACTTGTGTAGTACTGATTGCATTGACCTGTGGCTCTTCCTGGTAATAACTGGTCTTTTTCTTTGATCTGCCATACATGTTCGAATGTACATGTTGGTACTTCATGATCTGGTCTCTAGCATCATATATAGTTTTTGGACTCATGTAGATGGCGTGTCCTGCATCTTTGTCGTACAGTCCTTGACAAAACTTGGAGATGGCTTGCTTGTCGGAGTATCTTCTGGTGCACTCTCTAAAAGCTTTGTTAGCCAGTCTAAGTACTCTGTCATACCAGTCATCCAGGCTTTCATCTTGTCTTTGGGCAGCGTTCTGAAATTTAGCTTGTGAAGTTTCAGACGGCTCCCGACCACCATACCGGGCTTCTAGGCTCTTCATGAGTGATTTGTAGTTGATGCCTCCTTCTCTCTCCATCAGAGTTGCATAAAAATCTGCTGCTTTCCCTGTGAGACACCAACAGAGGCATGTTCGTTTCTCCCTCGGTTGTAGTTCGTACAGTGATGCGTAGTCTTCAAACTTGTTTTTGAATGCAAGCCAACTTCCCTTCCCGTCGAAGTACATACCCCTTGGCATGTGGGTCAGTTTTCTTTGGCTACTTTTTCTTGGATTCTTGACAAACGGCACCACGCTAGTTGGCAGGTAATCGTCATCATCATCCTCGTCATCATCACTACCATCTTCACTGTGGGACGTAGAACTCTCGCTATCGGATTGTTCATCGGATAGTGTATACTCGAGACGTCTACGAAGCTTTTGTCTCACATCTATTGGTACTTTTGTGTCACTATCGCTGTCTTGTGACTGCTGTTCCTGTTGTACCATTTTTGGTTTTGAAGCAGGGGGTTGTGCCTGTCGCAAACCATGCTTCATTGTGTCAACAGTGTTGAGCATCTTTTTGAGCTGTGCCTTTCGCAAGCTATCTTGTATTAAAGGCTTCTTGGTGGGCGTGGCCGTTGGAGCTTTAATCTCGGACGCAGGGCCCTGAACCTTTCTCTTTATAATTGCTTCTGCTGTGTCAAGCAATTGTTTTGCAAATGCAAGGTCTTGTTTATCTTGTTCTGGGGTTGAATGGTCGGCTTTTTGCCCAGCGATTCCCCCATCTTTTGTCTTCCTGTCTTGACCTTGAGATTTTGGAGTGACCTTTTTCTTGGACAAGTCTTTGTTTTTTGTGAAGTCCAGAAAAGCCTTCTCTTCCTCTGAGAATGGCCGTCTGACAATGCCTTGTAATGTATCAAGGTCAAGGTTACCTTGAGCAGACCGTAGTTTGACAATGGCATCTGCGATTGTCACACCTACGCCATGGATTCTTTGTAAATCCTCAATGGATGCAAAGTTTACTGCTACCATATGTTCAGACATTTTTCTGTTCAAGTGTGGGCTCTTGTCTTGTTCAGTCAAATTTTGTCAAAGAATTTCAAAATTTTGATAAATTAATTTCAAAATTATTCAAAAAAATGATTTAGAGAAATTATTTTTCAAGATTCAAAATTTTAAATTGCTTTTTCAGACAAGAAACGAATTTCGTAAATTTACTGAATTGCAGTACTGTACTTTTTTCCAAAATTGCAGCAGACGACGAATTTTCACCCAAAATTTTTTATCAAGACTCAAAATCAGCGAAATTGCAGATAACTAGTAAATAAACAGACTCGGTGCAATATTGAAAGACGTTGCAGCGCACAAAATGACACAGTTAGGCTGAGACTAGTGAATTTGAAGCGAAAAGCATCTAAATTTGCCAAAAAATCTAACTTCCGGTCAGACACGTGCTTCAATTTTCACTCGTTTTTTCAACTTTCAAGTGGACAAATGGGCCAAAACGGGGCTTCGCGATCGCGTTGACAATTCAGAAATTCAATACAATCGAAGACCAAGGCCAGGGGATCCACTTACATCGAATATTTCTCTTTGTTCAATTGCAGAACTCTCGAAGATTTTCAGCAGGTGCTTTCTCTCTCGAATCTGGACTGGTTTACAATCTCTGTAGACTGGAGAGCCTGGCTCACTTTACGGGTACTTGCACCGGCAAATTTGAGCTGTTAATCTTCTTCTGTGAGTTCGTAGATACTTCTGACACCAATAAAGTGTCTCACCTAATACCGTAAGTGACGATCTTCTTTATAGTACGCACAATGGATGACAGCGATGTTATCACTCCGACTGCTTGTACTGGAATAGCAGTGCGGGGCCGGTTCGACGCCTCGCTAGACTGGTTTCGCGCGCTTTCGCGGACACGCCTTCAGTACCGGAAGGGGCGTGGTTAGAGCCAAGCTGTGAGCATTTAGGCTCTACCCAGCATATTTACTACAAAACTTTTCTCAATCTCTATTCAATATTTTATCAAATTTCAATTAGAGATTAAAGCCTTAATTCTGTTGTAATACTCATTGTAATTTATCAACATTAAATATAATATTGATAAGTTGTAATAAATAACAACTTATGAATATCATCTTTTATGATAATACATTTCTTCAAATTCAAAATTTGAGTAAATTCTCAGTTGAGCCTGAGAAATCATTTATAACCTCGGGCCCAGATGCCACCATTCTTGAGAGGTTGCATATTATGAAAAAATGGTTAATCTACATTCAGAAAATATTCTAAAAAAGCGAAGTTTCGATCCTTGTCAGTCTGCGCGAGGCGCGCAGACTGACCAGGATCGACTCTATCTCACTTAGCAGTAGGCTCCTATTCACGAGAAACTCTACATATGCTTCTGGTATATTACAGCTCAGGTAAATGAATAAGGCCGGAATGTCTAGTTTTATGATACCATCTTAATCAGGGAACCCGTTCCCGATACTTTTACATGTCTATCTGTGAGCGGATCAAATTACCATCGACAAATTGGAAACGTGACTTTTTATGGAATGACCTGATTTCTTACTTTGTCTGTGTATTACAAAAACATGTGATCTGCTACCAAGACCTGAGTTCAGGATAACAAAACACCGCAAACTGTTTGCAAATTATATTTCCACTTTCCACGTGTTTGCAGGTGCAAAGCAGTGAATCTTGGAAAACAGCTTGCCAAGCATAACATGATCCGATTTCCTGCGTTCAGGATAACAAAACGCTCCAAACTGTTTGCAAATTATACCCCCGTTTTGCACACATTTGCGCGTGCAATAAAAGTGAATGATTAGCAAACAAATTACCACATTATGTAACCAAGATTGCAGAGACAAATTGGAATCGTGACTTATAATGGAATTACCTGATTTCGAACCTTCTCTGAGTATTACAAATACATGTGATCTGCTTACAAGACCCGAGTTCAGGATAACAAAACGCCGCAAACTGTTTGCAAATTATACCCCGCTATGCACGTGCAACTGAGCAGTGAATGATTTGCAAACAGTTTGCCACGTTTTGTTTTCATGAATGTATAGCTGGAAAAGCGGACTAAATGACATCACCGGCTAATACTGGCAATCAGCTGTCTTACCCACGTCATACAAAAATAAAAACAAAAATAAATAGAATAATCCAAATTCAAAGAATTTCAAACGGACATTGAAAATGCGGGGAAATTGAAAAGAGTGCGAAATATTGTAGACAGCGTTGCGAAAAATTGAGAAAATTCCTGAAATAAATCGAAATATCTTCCCGAAACGTTTTCGGTAACAAATATTTCAGGGGGTCTCTCTTATTGTCGATCTAATACCTTATACTTTGAATTTGAAGTGTGGGAGTTTATTTTGCTTCCATCATGCGAAAAGGGACAATTTAGTGCTGTGTTAATTGTCGACCCAAATTAGACTGCGCGGACTGCGCAGACTGACTAGGATCGAAAGTTTAAACAATTTCCTAATTTTCTGAAACCAGAACGATCTTTCTACCTGCACGTCAAAGAAATTCGAAAATGCTTTCTCCGCTTAACCTCTACTTGAATCAATTTCTTTTCCAAATATGTGACCTGTCAAACGAAAAGGGACCATCTGAAAATTCGTTAAATCAATATCTCAAAAAGAGATTGGGTCAACTCCGACATAGTTCAACCAGAGATCGAATTTCAAAATTTCTTTCACGGGAAGGTAGATTATTCATTCTAGATTCAGAAAACAGACAATGTGCAAAAAGTTTCGACCCTCATAAGTCTGTGCAGTCCGCGCAGTCTGATTGGGACCAGCACTTTACGGACTACCCGGATGATCCCTTTTCGCTTGACGGTCACATTTTTTACGGTTGAGTTCCAAGATAGTCCTTCTTAGCGTCAAGGGTCCCGATTTTATTTTTTCTCGCAACGTGTAAGACTCTGTTTGTCAAAACGTCTCTAGAGTAAGTCTCGGTATAGACAGAGAACTAATTTGGCCGACGTCAATTAAATTTAATGATCCTCATTTAAATCTATTTATGATGGCACATAAGATATATTCAGGTAAATGACTAGTCGTATTTTTCAAGCTAACCTTCTCAAGATATGAAGAGAATATATCGTCGATGTAATTCTTAAACCTCGTAACTTCAATATTTTCAAACCTGTAGTTACGAGGTTTTCGATTAACAACGACGATATTATTTCACTCCGTGCCTGTATGAAACTATTTAGGTTTTTAGTTTAATGGCTTCCAGACGTAAAAAAATCACATTTTATAATTTAATATTATCTTGTTAAAAACAAGAGCTGTCACTGTAAGATGACAATGCCCCCGACACCGCTTTGATTTTAAATTATGGCCAATCTATGTTGAAGGTCAAGGTCATCCAGGGGTCAAGGTCACCAAAGTATGTGCCTATAGAAAGGTAATGTACCAAGGAATGTTGTGGTAAAGTATGATGCGAATATGTTAAGTAATAAGGAAGTTATGGCCAATGTTAAAGTTTTTGGACGGAATGACGGACGGACAGACGGACGGACGGACAAGTCAAATTTATGATGCCTCCCTATCGGGGGCATAATTAAAACTTTCCCCAAAATTAGACAGATTTCTCGTGTAATACTTGTTGCGCAAGCTTACAAAAGATGCCACATTGTGAAATAGCTGCATTCTCAAAATTGTTTTAATTGAGTTATAAACCCCTTTTTCAGCAAATTAGAATGCGAATTTTAATGTTAAACGACTATAATTAATTTCATTCAAGTTGAAAAAACAGCAGATGGTAGCAATAGAAATGAGCAAGCACGTGGCATTTCCAACAATTTAAAACGTGGCGACGCAGATCGAAAGCATTTACTACTATGACTTGAAAGCTACACACGGCATCAACAAGAAGAAGAGAAATAACAAGGAGAAGAATAAGAAGAAGAGGGAGGAGAAGAGGAAGAAGATTGTTATGTAATTTGGACATTGATTGATTGATTGGAGTTTAACGCCACTTTCAACATTTTTTCAGTTATATCGCGGCGGCTGGAGCACATAACAATTGATTCCTGGTATTTTTCTCACCAGTACAACCATCACATTCTTTCCTAGCCTCAAGGTAGCAATTTGGACGTAGAGGAGTATATATTTGTGATGAACAAATGAAACTTGTATATTAATTCACCCTTCCCCAGCATTTTTTTTCAGCATTTATCTGGTAAACACACTGAAAGCTAAAGTATAGACTAAGATCAGCCAGCACATACGTGCAGTCTATTGCACTATCTGCTTTCTACTTAAAACTCAGTTTCGGGAAAGCATTAGAATAACTGATTTCAACAAAAATGCCCCCCAAAATTTGTAATTTATTTGAAACCATTTTTTATTCAACATTATTAGGTTTACTTCCCAATCCTTCCGGTGACAATATTCAAAGCAGCCGCTTGCGTCCAGGATGATAGACTGGCGAACCTGTCCTATCAACGCTACCCTCCGATACTGGCTGTATCGATAGATTGCTCAGACAGGCTCGCCAGTCAACCAGGATGACAGAACAGTGCAAACAGCCATGCGTCCAGGATGACAAAACGGTTCAAACAGTTTTCCACGCAATTGCACGAGCAAAGCGGGGTGTAATTGGAAAAAGGTTTGCACCACTTTATCATCCTGAACTCAGGGCAGTTTGCAATTTATTCCTCGCTTTGCACGCAAGTGAAAAAAAAACTTGTGTTAGCACCCTTTTTGTCATCCTGAACGCAGGGCCGAGTCGCTTGCGTCCAGGGTGAAAACGTTTTTGAAATTATACCCACGTTTTTGCATCCTGAACGCATGTCACGCATATAAATTCTACGTAAAGACATATCTAGACTACAATTCAAATCATGCAATGATTCAAAAGGGCTTTGTTTTATTTACATATCAAGCGGCACAACTCTGTTAGAACTCGGAAAGACGGGTATCCTGAATTACTTCGCTTATTCCTGTCCAAACTCATGATTCACAAGTTTTAGACCTCAAACCGAAAATGAATCCGGTTAAACTCCGGAAACTTTTGTTTTCCATATTTCATGTTGAATCGCATGCGATTGTTTCATAAACTGACTATATCTTCCCTTACCCAGGTCTCTGATTTGCCGATGTGAGCCAAGCTTTTCCAGCTTATGTATAGCGGGCGCATATTAACTTGAACCTGACCTTTATGCAGAATAAATTATTGGGCACATGAATAAATTCCGAAGATACTTCGGCACGTGACGATCAAGCATGGCCATTCCGTTATACTGCACAAATTACAGGTATGCGTGGAGTTAGTAGTTTACCTATATACGGGGCGCCTAGTCACCTAGCAGACGATTCGATTTCAATTACTGCGACTTAGACAGGGGATTTCATTTCATTTCCATTCAAAACACATAAATTGCATTTAAAGAAATTTGAAAATTTATATTTTTCTCACCCGCATCTTAAGATTTTTAAATAAGAAACTCAATTTATGTATTGATTCACTAGTTCATGAGAGTGACCAAATATCGCCGTTGCAGTGAACAGCATGTGCGATAACGGGTTAACAAAGCTAACACGTGCACTCCATATTTACATTTGGATTCCGCAGATAAGTCGTGATTTGCCGAGGCGAAACGACCGGTATTTAATTTATTTAAATCACAAAGGCCAGGTTTAGGTCAATATGCTTCCACTATACATCAACGGTTTACCACTAAATTAGCAGTCATCCAAAAAAATGTATTTGTTCAGAAGCAGCTGAATATAATTGTCAGCCTTCTAATCGGTCTTTTCACTACTATTTCTTTCCGACGGTCTATTTGAATGTAAAATCGATTAGGTTTCATGAGAACGGTACAAAGGCGTTACTAGGATTTTTAAATTCATACGCACTCAAAAGGCGACCAACTTACATAAAATGTAAAGGATAAAAGCGATATATGTGGACTGTGACAAATATGAATGCCCTCCGCCAGCTCCCATTTTCAATGATTTGAGTGAATAATCAAAACATCGTAACCACAGCTTGAATAAGCTGTAGTTTCGATGTTATGATCATTCATCAACTACATTTTTCGAAAGGGGATTTATTTCTTTTACGCACTTGCGTAATGTGCGTAATGGTAGTTACGCCCTTGTCGTGCAATAGCGCAGTGGCCGATCAGGCCCCTATGTTATGGATGACAAGATAGTACAAACATTAGGGGACGACTTGATTGAGACGGTGCATAGCCGAATTCGATCATTTAGTTGCTGCTGTAGGAGCAACTTTAATTTTTGACTTTAAAAAATGATCGTTAGATAGCCTGAGGTGCATTCGGAACATCGCTCGGACATTTCCGTAAACTGGAAAGAACCTCGGACGTAAGTGTAGTAATTTTTGGTCCATTTTTAGGTGATTCGGCTCCTGGTGGTACTTTGGTTAATACGCTTGAAGAAAAGCAAATTCCTTTAATGCCTTCAGATCGTCTATAGAGATTATTTTCGCATTTCATGATTTGTTTTGTTTTCAAATCATAATATGCCCGATTTTTACCTTATGTTGATTTTGTTTTTCGCAGCGTCATTCTCAGTTATATTTGTGACATCATATAAACCCGCGTACGAAATGACGCGCTTTCGTGGATGCGCCCGTATTATTCCCGAGGTCTATTCCGTAGAATCGCCGAGGGTTCCCGATTGCCTGAGGCGTAGTCTCGATCATTCGAAACACCACTCGGACCTTTTCGTAACCTGAAACGTACTATTCCGAAGCCGGAATCGCCGAGTCGGGTACCCCATAATCATTGTCGTTCCGATAATTTTCAAAACCAGTCCGATCTGGGGCTAACCTCTACTGAACCCTGTCATGGCACTTCTTCAAATAGTATGCTGAATCATTTGATGGTCCATTTTGACATGATGCCGATTACAGTTAGTTACATCGAAAAATTGACATTCATCTCAATCAAGACCGTTCTGAATCGCTCATTCGGCGCTCCATTCATTCATTCCAAACACTCACTCAAACCATTCAGAAACGCTCCAAAACCACTTTTAAACAAGAGCTGTCACTGTAAGATGACAATGCCCCCGACACCGCTTTGATTTAGAAGTTATGGCCAATGTTAAAGTTTTTGGACGGAATGACGGACGGACGGACAGACGGACGGACGGACAGACGGACAGACGGACAAGTCAAATTTATGATGCCTCCCTATCGGGGGCATAAAAAGATAAGATCTACAATTGAATTCAAAACAAAAATAGCTAGAAAAAATACGATTTGACCAATAAAATTGAAAAAGCGTCAGATAGGTTGGGAGAAATAGCAAGCTATTGATAGATATTGTATGTAATTTTTTTTTATTTAAGGGAGATAATGAATATAGCTAATTGTGTTCATTTTGAACAAAATTAGCTATATTGCATTAACTCCCATTAATTTCACTCAAAACTCGCACCCACCCATTCAATTTCATTCCAAGATCATTCCTTAATAATAATCATTCATCTTGTCAATTTCACAATGTTCTTTACTGTAACTACACTTTTCGGATTTTGATCTATGGTGACATATGGTTGACATGTGCTGAGCCTAATCTCCTAACGGTGGATCCGGGATTTCTGTAAAGGGGGTTCGAGCGTACAAAGTCCGGTTTTTTTTATATTGCAAGGTAGGTCAATGACAGACTTCTTGACTTCTGATTTCGACCTCGTGCGAACAAAAATTATATTTTTCCAAAATTTCGAGGGTTCAACGCAATACTGTACTATAGTCCAACCGCGGTATTCGAAAACGCGGGAAAATGTAGTATAACCAGTAGTAGGGGTGGTCTGAACTGAATTTAACAAGCGTGAGATAACGGTTCTTAATTACCAATGAAATCACCCATATTCTGATAGATTAAGAAACTCTTCAAGAAAAACATTCTTTTCTTTCTATCGATATTCAATGCTTTTTGTCGTTTCAACATTAGTATCTTCATGATGAAGTCGGGTTCGAAAGCATGATACTTTTACGCTATTACAAATGACGTTTACTGATGTAATTCAAAGGATGGCAGAAATAACAGTAGTTTTGCGTTTCTTTGACCTTTCAGTATATTTAGATACCCTGACAGCGAAAACTTTGTTGGCCCCAGTTTATCGAAATTAACTCGTCGAAAGTCTGTTTATAAACATTCAGATAGCATGGTTTACCTATAAGTATAATCCATGATAAATGCCATGGCAGGGCGGAGCCTAAGTAGCGGGTGATTGCACTTAAAGTTAAGGTAAATCAGCTTTTATCTAAAATACCTACTTCTACAGAGAGTCGACATAGATAACTCGAGACCTTAAATCGTAGATTGGTAACCAAATCCTCGGAACTTCAGCTTAATCAAGCTGAAGTTACGAGACCTTGGTAACCAAACGACGAAATGTGTTCACCCTCTCAAAAACGTGAATCCTTTAAATTTTAGAGTACCATTATTTGCACGCGTTAACGATGATTATCGACTGAAATTTGAAAGAACCCAAACTATTGAAAAGTAAACTCGCCAAATTACGTCATGGTTAAGCCCCGCCCTGCCAGTTCATTAATAACGCAGAATATCTATACAGTTTATAGACACTAAGCAGTCTTGAGCTAAACCCTGCAAGAGCCAAGACCATTACCTCCTAAGAAAAGTTTTGCCAGACACAGATAGGAAGTTTTGGAGTTCATTTCCATGTGCATCACGAGACAAATTTTCAGACATGTCAGAATTGAGAAGTTATAGACAACGGTGTAAGGCGGGCGAAGTTTGAAAACAATTCCTCTTATGTCGATGAAAATATCGTTGGAAGAGGAGAATAAGCTGTAGTTACAACGCTTACGTCGCGCTCCAACAATTAACGATGTTTGTTTCATGTGCCAATACATATCATTCGGAGCACCACTCGGCCAATCTGACGATCAACCTCTGATGTACAAAGACGAACTATTTTCAAAAATTACGGGAAAATCTTTGAAAAACTCGATGACGTCCGTTAAAATGGCGTTAGCCCTCGAAACTTTGAAAGAAAACATTCGACGTCGCCAACGCTACTCGTTTGAAGTCACTGACGTGAAACCAGCGTATCCCTATAAAAATAACTTTAGATTCTTAAATAACGGCCAAAAATCTTTTTTTGAGAATGATGTCATCCTCAAAAATTTAGAATTTTCAGCCATTATCTACTGTCAAAGATATAAATCTACAGTGCTTGATTTTCTTACACCGTTTCAGCCCAACAAAATGCTCGATTTTGTTACATACTCATCCGCCTTACATACATCCGAGGTCTGTTGCAGTTTACGGAAATGGCCGAGTGATATTCCGAATGATTTTGCAGATAAATAGCGTTTTGATTTGTGTCCCGTCTCGCGAAAATGGACTATACAGGTAGTGCGTAAAGTGTCGACCCTAGCCAGACTGCCTGTGATCGAAACTTTTTGCACCGTACTAATTTCCTGAATCTAGAATGACCAATCTATCTATCCTGTTACAGAAATTTTGAAAGGCGACCTATGGTTGACCTCTAATAGAACTAATCTCATTTTCAGATATCTATCTGACAGAGTTCCCAGATGGTACTTTTCTGCGTGACGGGTCACATATACGAGCAATGGGCCGTGACGTATAGTAGGTTAAGGGGCGGGGGTTAGGGATATAAAACGCAGTTTCTCAGGCTCAACTGAGAGCGCCAGTAGTTTGAAAATGCTCATATTGCTACCGCATGACAAAGTGTCTTATTGTAAGTCGCATAGACAGTTTCCCATCTGGGCTTACACGTTGAAGCTATCTAAGAGCTTAGTCTGCATCCAATGTTCTCAGTTGATCATTTGAAACACATGGAACAAGCCACTTGAACAATCGGTGACACAAAGACACCCTAAGCTTATCATCTTGTCGAAATGTTTTCAGTTAAATCATCGGATGCTCGTGAAAATGCTAACAAGAGTGCCATCGTCACAAAATACGCCGCCACTTTGCTGCTGTTTCACGAAAATAATTGTAGACACTACTTATTTTGACAGAACCAAATTGAAAATGACCAAGTTTCATTTAAATCAAGACAAAAAGTTTGGAGGAGTTGCCTTCACAAGGCTACAATTTCAATAAGCCCCAGGCACTAAGTTTTTAAGGGGACATAATTCACGGAAATAAATGAGCCATAAAATCCTTGATCCATGTACATCTACAAATTATGGTGATGACATTGACCAAGTTTCATTTAAATAAAGACAAAAAGTAAGGAGTTGTGTTCAAAAGGCTGCAATTTCAATAGGCCCTAGATACTAAGTTTTAAGGGGGCATAATTTAGGGTAAAATTAATGAACCATAAAATCCTTACTTCATGCTTATCTACCAATTTCGGTTATAACATCCACCAAGTTTCATTTAGATCCAGCCAGAAACTTAGGAAGAGTTGCATTCACAAGGCTGCAATTTCAATAAGCCCCAGAGACTAAATTTTAAGGGGGCATAACTGAGGCAATAAGCCCCAGAGACTAAGTTTTAAAGGGGCATAACTCAGGCAAAAATCAACAAACTGTAAAATCCTTCCTTCATGCACATGTACCAATTGAGGTGATAACATTGACCAAGTTTCAAGAAGATCCAGCTAGAAACTTAGGAGGAGTTGCGTTGACAAGAAAAGTGGACCCAGAGACTAAGTTATCAAGGGGCATAACTCAGGCAAAAATCAACGAACCGTAAAATCCTTCCTTCATGCACATCTACCAATTGAGGTGATAATATTGACCAAGTTTCAAGAAGATCCAGTTAGTAGTTTAGGAGGAGTTGCGTTGACAAGAAAAGTGGACCCAGAGACTAAGTTATCAAGGGGCATAACTCAGGCAAAAATCAACGAACCGGTATTTTAGTCTCAATTTTGAACGTTACATATTTCATTGTAACCAATGCGACCAGTCCAAAAATAGCATCGCATTCCGAGGACAGAAATCTGTACTAGGGGTATTTAAGGGTTGTGTCACCTTTAAAATGACTCTAGGAGCACTGAAGCTGGACTCCAGTGTTGTTAAAACAATGTTAGTCCATTGAAGCAGATTGTAAAGTATCAGAAAAACACAATCTACCATATTAATATTTTCCTTCTTGGTTTGGCATAAACTTCCAACTAAAGACATGAAAATTAGAGGTCGGCCCTTTACGTTAGTTCGGCAGTATATGAAAGCTGACTGCCTTCTGGTTTCACAGAAGAAGATTATTATAGATTTTCGCTCTTTGATTCTATGGTAAAAAGGAAGCGCCCAGAGGGAGCCCAAATATGACCCAGTGTCTTATTATGAACGAACTTCGTAGTGGCCCACTAGATGATGCTACATAACAAATATGAAAGCTGTCTGCCTTCTGGTTTCTGAGAAAAAATGAAGACTTTCCTATTTTTACACTTTTTGTTAAGGGTTAAGGAAGAGCTAATGGTCGATTTCATTTATTTGAACAACTTTGGTAAAGCTTTACCTAAAGAATATAACAATAGCTAAAGGTTCATGTAGGTGTTTGAAACCCAATTTTAAGGGCGCTTCTTTAGGCAAGAAAAAGCAGTATGCCCAGGCGTATTGTCTATCAAAATGAAGCTATTTTTGATCACAAGCAGTTGAGCAACATAAGTTTGCCATAGCTATAGCGGTAAAGCCAAAACATTGTGGAAAATGGTCATTTTGTACAGAACATGCAACTGCATGACGGTTGGATGAAATTGGCTC
This sequence comes from Fragum whitleyi, assembly GCA_948146395.1. Lineage (NCBI taxonomy): Eukaryota > Metazoa > Mollusca > Bivalvia > Cardiida > Cardiidae > Fragum > Fragum whitleyi. The sequence continues at coordinate 18,479,043 of OX411559.1, forward strand.
ATATTTTAACAAAGTAAAGTCTTAAGTACAACCCAAGTACTACTACAACCTTAGATGAAAAACCCGGTCTCATAAGGCTCTTTTGAAACAATCAAATTCCATTTATTTTGTCAACATACTTGTCAAAACGGTTTTGTCTGTTTTCAAAATAGATGTTCGGTATGGTGCCACAGCACACCATAATATTGTGAAATATTTTCCGCAATTTATTTCAAATTATAGTTTTGATTTCAATTATCTATAAAAAATTGCTACATAGTTATCATTCAGTGAAATATAAATTGGTATATTGCTAAACAACTCTACAGGTCTAAAAACTATTAATGTCTATTTATGTTGTGATAACACACCATACCTTACAAAGATCTACACGTTTACAAAATTAGAATGACATATATGACACATATGTTTATAAAATTAGTCAAAATAAGTTGCTTGCATAACTGCGTTTTGGGCTCGAGTATTACACCAACGTTTGTAGTAGTACCTTCTTAATTAACTGATTATGCTAATGAATAGCTTTATTTTGATATAAAATCTACCTGGACATACTGCTTTTTCTTGGCAAATTAAGCGTTTTAAAATTGGGCCTCAAACTCATTACATGAACCTTAATTTGAGCAACTCGTGCTCAGGTGAGCTAAAAATCAACGGCATTCATATTTTGGTGTTGATATCTTGTAAACGTTTTTTCCACATACATTTTGTATTATTGAAAATATTCTGACTCAGTAAAAAGTCTCCAAATGAGCTTTGAAATCAATTAAGATACGGAATTTCAACAAATGTTTCATATAACTTCAGAAAACTTGATTTGATGAACAGAGTTTCAATATTTTTCTCGCTCTACCGCCTTAGCATACATAATAATGTTACTATGGTAATGAATTCTTAGATCGTTATCAAAGATAATCCTGAAATAAAAATACAGTTAGTTACATCGTGAAATTGACATTCACCTCAATCAAAACGATTCTAAATCGATCACTCAGCGCTCAATTCATTCATTCCAAACACTCACTCAAACCCTTCAAAAACGCTTAAACCCATTGAAAAATATAAAATTAACAACGTCATTTAAAATAGATTTTGATAGAGAAAAATCGCGATTTCACCGACATAATTCAAATTGTTAGCGACTCATGTTCTTGAAGAAATAGGAAGCTATTTAAAGAACTTGTTGGCATTTTTTTTATTGTAGGGAGGTAATCATTATCGCCAATTTTGTTCATCCTGAACAAAATTTGTGATATAGGATTACCTCCCGTTAGATCTATTCAAAGCTCGCTCCACACACTAATTCAATTTCATTCCAAAATCATTCTAAATCATTCATCTTGTCAATTTCACGATGTTGTTAAGTTTAACATCTATCTTCTCCATAATGTTTCTTTACTGCAATTTGACCGAATGCAAAAGTAATAAGCCCATTTGACGAATTTCTGGATCATCCCTAATAGTTTTGAGAAAGGTCTCTCATGGAAATTTTGCCAAGTTTGGTTGAAATCCGCCCATTGGTTACTGAGAAGAAAGTGTTGACAGATTTTGGGCTCAAATAAAGTCCCGCCCTGCTACGCCCATATTTGGGGGTCGATGAGAAAGCAACGAACAAGTTTTGAGAAGTCTCACCAAAGGTTACGGAGGAGTATACAAAATCGTTTGCGACTTCAGACGACAGATGTACAACGGACATCAGGTGATTACAAAAGCTCACTTTCTGCTCTGGTGGGCTCTAAAAGATGATTGAAACAATAGTTAACAAGCAAGGCAATACTGTTGGTTTTCTTTAACAAACAAGAGGGCCGTTGGCCCTGGGTCGCTCACCTGAGAAAAAAGCTTCATTACCTAGGTATGTCCATGCAACCAAAGAAAAAGAGATTTTCACTTATTCAATCAGAAAACATTTGAAATAATCCCCCCCCCCTCTGCTCCTCACCTGGTCATTATTTATTTAAGCTTTTTTCATAAAAGGTCTGTGATCAGCTAATCAATGCCAGATATACAGGCTGAGTCTGAGACTTTTAAAGTTTTCTTTAATGAGTTGATCAATCCATGTCAAATATAAAGGCTGTAGGGATTCAAAATTCTCAACAAAGCACTCCCCCTCCCCCAAGATGCTCTGCACCTGGTGAATCTACAGTCATGATTTTAGCTAATTCAATTGATGTCAATATGCTGATCATTCATACCAATTTTCAAGTCTGTAGGACTCCTGGTTCATTAGAAGTTTAAAGATTTCAAAAATGATCCAAAGTACTACCCCCTCCCCAAGACACTCAGCACCTGGTGACCCTACAGTCATGATTTTAGCTATTTTTATTAATGTCAATATATTGATCACCCATTACAATTTTCAAGTCTGTAGGGTTCCTGATCCAGGAGAAGAATAAGGTTAAAGATTTCAAAATTGATCCAAAGTACTACCCCCTCCCCCTTTATGCTCCGCATCTGGTGGCCCTACATTCATGCTTTTAGCTATTATATTTAAGATCCATATACTTATCATCCATGCCAATATTGGAGTCTGAAGGTCTCCTGGTTAGTTTAGAAGATGAAGGTTAAAGTTACAAAATTTTCACAAAAGTACTACCCCTTCCCCCCTGGTGCTCCGCACCTGGTGGCATTACAGTCATGATTTTAGCTATTTTTTTCAAGGTCTATGAGCTGATCCTCCATGCCAATTTTCAAGTCTGTAGAGCTTGTGGTTCAGAAGAAGAAGAAGGTTAAAGATTACAAAATTTTCACAAAAGTACTACCCTCTCCCCCATGGTGCTCTGCACCTGGTGAATCTACAGTCATGATTTTAGCTATTTTTATAAAGGTCCATATACTGATCATCCATACCAATATTCAAATCTGTCAGGCTCCTCATTCATCAGAAGAAGAAGGTTAAAGATTACAAAATTTTCACAAAAGTACTATCCTCTCCCCCCTGGTGCTCCGCACCTGGTGTATCTACAGTCATGATTTTAGCTACCTTCATTAAGGTCAATATGCTGATCATCCATGCCAATATTCAAATCTGACAGGCTCCTGGTTCAGAAGAAGAAGAAGGTTAAAAATTTCAAAATTTTCACAAAAGTACTACCCCCTCCCCCCTGGTGCTCCGCACCTGGCAGCCCAACAGATATGATTTTAGCTATTTTTATTAAGGTCTATGAGCTGATCATCCATGCCAATTTTCAAGTCTGAAGGGCTCCTGGTTCCAAAGAAGAAGCAGCTTGAAGATTACAAAATTTACCCAAAGTACTACCCCCTCCCCCCTGGTGCTCCGCACCTGGTGGCCCAAAAGATATGATTTTAGCTATTTCAATTCAGGTCTATGAACTGATCATCCATGCCAAGTTTTAAGTCTGTAGGACTACTGGTTGAGAAGAAGAAGAATTTTAAAGATTTTCTTAAAATTTCACTGTTTGTTGCCATAGCAACCAGAGTTTTTCATGGATTTCAATTCTTTTAGCTATTTTTGAAGGGGACCACCTAAGCAACATTTCTGTAAAATTTGGTGTAAATCGGCCCAGTAGTTTAGGAGGAGATGTCGTTTAAAGAAATTGTTGACGGACGCCGGACGACGGACGACGACCGACGGACGGACGCCGGATGAAAGGTGATCACAATAGCTCACATGAGCACTTCGTGCTCAGGTGAGCTAAAAATCATTCTGACCATATTATTAAAGGTTGACTGTGTTGACTGTGTTAAAAAGGATCCTTTTGAGAGTTCACAATTTTTACTAGTTTTTGACCCCACTTGACCCAATCCATAGTTGTCCAACTTAAGAAAGGCAACCATTTTGACCAATTTCCAGGATGATTTGGCTAGGAATATGACGTATTAATTGTCTGCAAGGTTTTGTGCCTGGTTTAGCAGGCCATTGGAAATAACCCTGTATCCTGGAAATTGCCTAGGAAAATGATATAAATCGAGTCAAAAACCGATTGCGAAAATAAAATTAAGAAGTCCGTTTTCCTCTATTTTAAAATCCGTAACAAAGCCACCAAGAGAGGGCCAAATCTAAATCTAGGGCTAAATTTGGCATCACCCGGGACAAGCGTTAGGCGCGTGCAAGCTCTGGAAACACTTCCAAAAATAGCCGTCGGCGTCTTTGATCATCTGTTCACCCTCTGCGTGAAATAAACTGTTCCGCGTCCTTTACCTCGCTACAAAACAATCAAAGTGCTGTCAGCACTGTAAATCGGACATTATTGAGAGGCTGGGATAGTGCAATAGTTCGCCAATCAAAAGGGCTCAAATTTGGACAATAAAAGTTGGTAAAATATTTGCCCAATTTGTGAGTTTTTTGTCTTAACACTTCTTCTTTTCGAGGACATCGCCAGCTCATCCAACCTCGTGGGTCCGATTTTGAAAGTTTGCTGATTCGATAGCCCTCTGTTAGTCTAAATTATTTCTTAGCAGATTTTTTTTACGTTGTTATAATGAGCACACGCCAAGCTAAAAGCTTGTCTGTTAATATTATTCCTCTCTCTAGAGTTTAAAAGCCTGTTTAGCAACAAAACATTTTTCATTAAACTATTTACAATTCCGATTACCAACATGTTTGTTTTTCAAGCATTGGGTTTTCCCAAATACTATAAATGCATTTTCCCTCAAGGAACACGTGAAATCGGCAACTATGCTTTTTATATATTTGGTTTCTGACCAATCGATTAAATCTAGCAGCACTCTATGATTATTCATGAGTTATTCTAAAAATAGATCGCTCTTACTGCTATCCTATATCAGTTTATCGTACGTTTTTGTCGGTTTATTTGTTGTTGAATAATTTTTCTTCATACTCAAATTTGAATTTATTGTAAATAGGATTGGAGCGTGATCAGAGTGCTCATTAAAATCAAATATTTCAAAATTATTTCTATTTGTTATAGTGGAAGCATATTGACCTAAACCTGGCCTTTGTGATTTAAATAAATTAAATACCGGTCGTTTCTCCCCGACAAATCACGACTTATCTGCGGAATCCAAAAGTTGGAGTGCACGTGTTAGCTTTGTTAACCCGTTATCGCACATACTGTTCACTGTAACGGCGATATTTGGTCACCCTCATGAAGTAGTGAATCAATACATAAATTGAGTTTCTTATTTAAAAAATCTTTAGATGCGGGTGAGAAAAATATGAATTTTCAAATTTCTTTAAATGCAATTTATGTGTTTTGAATGGAAATGAAATGAAATCCCCTCTTTAAGTCGCAATATTTGAAATCGAATCGTCTGCTAGATGACAAGGCGCCCATATAGGTAAACTACTAACTCCACGCATACCTGTAATTTGTGCAGTATAACGGAATGTCCATGCGTGATCGTCACGTGTAGAAGTATCTTCGGAATTTATTCATGTGCCTAATCATTTATTCTGCATAAAGGTCAGGTTCAAGTCAATATGCGCCCGCTATAACACATAGTCAACAGTACTCATTCCACCAGTAGACTTCCCACGCTCCCTGTCAGAGTGCAGACGACCATTGACCAATGACAAACAACTTTATTGACACATTTCGAGCAGACGATCTACCACGTGGTGTGAATTTACGCGTGGGTTTTAACCGAGTGATAATCATAACAGAATTTGATTGGTTGTCAGCCCTACAACTGGTAAATGACCGTTCGAGAAAAAAATCAGAGTAGTAATATTGTAAGTGCTACAAATTTATTTTACAGTTAACCTATTGTACGTTTCAACTCCTTTACTCAACCGAAAATCTTGTTATAAACACTGAAAATACTAACTGGTAATTACTAAAAGCGAAAATTACATCAAATTTTGTATTAGCATCTTCTATATTCGTCGAAAAGTAAATAAGATAAAAAAACAAAGTTTGTAGATTGTGACTGAAAAGGCCTTTTCTTCGGTGTTTGAAAACACATTATTTGGTTTGAACACATTGCTCAGAAGATAAAGGTAAAAATGTAGTGGGTCAAACAGGCTGGATTTCTGGAAACCGGTATAAATCTCCGATTTAAAAACATTAATTCAATTTGCATTCGTTGCTACTTGGATTTGATTTCGGATATTTGAAACAACTAGAAAGCCATGAATGGCTTGAGTCGCTCCACAGGCTTGAAATTCTTGTAAAGCAATAAAAGTTTTAACTAAACTTTTAGATATTTTGGATTCGACTGATGTTGAAAATGATTTTCAAAGTTTCAACTATGTAACATATAGAGAAATGACATCCGCCCATAAAATGCATATTTACATCTGATCACAATAATTTTTTGTAGACTGATTAAGGGTCACTCAAGGATCATTCCAGTAAAATTTGGTTGATATCCATTGATTAGATTCTGAGAAAATGATTTCCAAAGTTTCCATTATATAACATAAAGAGAAATGACCTCCACCCATAAAATACATAATTTTCATCTGATCACTATAATCTTTGGTAGAGTGATAGAGGGTCACTCAAGGATTATTCCAGTGAAGTTTTGTTGATATCCATTTGTTAGATTCTGAGAAAATGATTTTGAAAGTTTCCACTATATAACATATAGAGAAATGACCTCCGCCCATAAAATACATAATTTTCATCCGATCACTATAATTTTTGGTAGACTGATAAAGGGTCACTCAAGGATCATTCCAGTGAACTTTGGTTGATATCCATCACTTACATTCTGAGAAAATGATTTTGAAAGTTTCCACTATAAAACATATAGAGAAATGACCTCCGCCCATAAAATGCATATTTTTCATCCGATCTCAATAATCTTTTGTAGACTGATAAAGGGTCACACAAGTATCATTCATGTGAAATTTCATTGGTATCCATCAATTAGAATCTGAGAAAACTCACTTTTTACCATATTTGGAAATTAGCCACGCCCATTAAATCCATGTTTTTCATTGGATCAAAATTTCTTGAACAACTATGAAAGAGGGTCACCCAAGGATCATTCCTGTGAAGTTTGGTTGAAATTCATCCAGTAGTTTCTGAGGAGAAGATTTTTAAAGAAAAAGTTTACGACCGGACGCACGGACGCACGCACGACGGACACAACGCCATGACAATAGCCCCAGTGGCTTTCAGCCAGTGGAGCTAATAACACATAGAGAAATGACCTCCGCCCATAAAATACATAATTTTCATCTGATCACAATAATATTTGGTAGACTGATAAAAGGTCACCCAAGGATCATTCATTAAAAATTTGGTTGATTTCTATCAGTTAAATTCTGAGAAAATGATTTGCAAAGTTTCCACTATATAACATATAGAGAAATGACCTCCGCCCATAAAATACATATTTTTCATCTGATCACAATAATTTTTTGTAGACTGATAAAGGGTCACATAAGGATCATTCATGTAAAATTTAATTGGTATCTGTCAATTAGAACCCGAGAAAAATCACTTTTTACCATATTTGGAAACTAGCCACGCCCATTAAATCCATGTTTTTCATTGGATCAAAATTTCTTGAACAACTTTGAAAGAGGGTCACCCAAGGATCATTCCTGTGAAGTTTGGTTGAAATTCATCCAGTAGTTTCTGAGGAGAAGATTTTTAAAGAAAAAGTTTACGACCGCACGCACGGACGCACGGACGGACGCACGACGGACACAACGCCATGACAATAGCCCCAGTGGCTTTCAGCCAGTGGAGCTAAAAATCATTGAATATCGGTAAATTCTTTCTATTCAATTGTTTCTCAAGAATATCGTTATTTAAGATAAAAAGATAGTAACCGTGTTTGGAACATAAACTAGAACTTGTCACAGAATGTGACTTAATACCCCCGCAAGTGCTTTCAGAGAATGAGTTACTTTGACAGGAGAGGCAAAATATGCTTCAAATATAAAAAAAAACTGAAGGAAGAGTTTGCAACACAAGATTTTTGTTGTACATGTGTACAAAAAAAGTCTAAGTTGAAGGGCAGATAATTCTTGAAGCTGGAAAAGTTGAGACTTCAAAATTAGGTCTTGCAAAACTTCAACATGTGATCAATGTTTGTATAAAGTTTCATTACTTATGATTGAAAACTCAAGGAGGAGTTTGCAACACAAAATTTTTACTTGTGTACAAAAAAGCTCTAATTCTTGAAGCAAGGCAGTTGAGGCTTGAAATTTGCATATTGCCAAACTTCAACTTGTGATCAATGTTTGTATTAAGTTTCATTACTATTGATTGAAAACTCTTGGAGGATTTTGCGACACAAAATTATGAGTACATGATAACAATCAGTATATAAATGTCTAAGTTCAAGGGGAGATAATTCATGAACCAGGGGGAATTTAGACTTTAAAATTGCGTCTTGCAAAACTTCAATTTATGATCAATTTTTGTACTAAAAATCTTAACTATTGAATGAAAACAAAAGGAGGAGTTTGCAACACAAAATTATCAGTACATAGTAACAAATAGGAAAAAAATGTCTAAGTTCATGGTGAGATAATTCATGAACCAGGGGGAGTTAAGACTAAAAAATTGCGTCTTGCAAAACACCAGCTTATGATCAATATTTGTATTAAAAATCATAACTATTGAATGAAAACTGAAGGAGGAGTTTGCGACACAAAATTATCAGTACATAGTTACAAATAGGAAAAAAATGTCTATTCAAGGGAGGATAATTAATGAACCAGGGGGAGTTGAGACTTGAAATTTGCGTCTTGCAAAACACAAACTTATATTCAATATTTGTATGAAGTTTCATTTCTAATGAATGTAAACTGAAGGAGGGGTTTGAGACACAAAATTATAAGTACATGGTAATAAATAGGAAAAAAATGTCTAAGTTCAAGGGAAGATAATTCATGAACCAGGGGGAGATGAGACTTGAAAATTGTGTCTTGCAAAAGACCAACTTATGATTAATATTTGTATTAAAAATCATAACTATTTAATGAAAACTGAAGGAGAATTTTGCGCCTCAAAATTATCAGTACATAGTTACAAATAGAAAAAAATGTCTAAGTTCAAGGGGAGATAATTCATGAACCAGGGGGAGTTGAGACATGCGTCTTACAAAACTTCAACTTGTGATCAATGTTTGTATGAAGTTTCATTACTATTGAATGAAAACTGAAGGAGGAGTTCGCGACACAAAATTACTAGTAAAAAATGTCCACGGACGGACAGACAGACGGACGTACGGACAGACAGGCTGATTCCAGTATACCCCCGAAAACATTCGTTTCGCGGGGGTATAAATATTCAATGGGAGATAAAAACGTTGTAGCTGCAACTAACCAGATATCATATATGTGATCTTTCTTTGACGTCCGATTTGAAAATATTTTTGATATTTTTAAGTGTTTAAGATAAAACATAGAAGTAAAGTTATTAAAATCTTAGTAAATTATGCAGTCACGACCATCGCATACATAACTTGATCACTGGCATTTTCCCCCGATCTTCAAGAAATCTCGTAAATGAATCCCAATTCACCCAAATCGTCGAATAATGAATCATCGTGATGTTCGGTGTTCGTCGAATGTGTTGCAAGAATTTTATACGGTTTGATGGAAAAATACGGAAGTTTACACCAAAATTGTCTGTGAATTTTTCTCAAATTGGTGGATGGGCGATTATTAGAGTTGTCAACTTTTTCCGAAAATCGGTCTTAAAATGGCCGATTTTTTCGCAGTATTTGGGGGGGATGGGTGATGATTAGAATATGGGCGATTATTAGAATAAATACGGTATTATCTACCCTTTCTGCTACATATTTTTTCTTATTTGTCCTATCCTTAAACCCTTAAATAGACGATAAAATTTTAGACTGGGTCAACTTGGACCAGGTTGCAGACAATAAATCAACATGAATGTAATTTGATATATATCAAGGGTAGAAATTGAAAAAAATGGGGTATGAGTATAGGGTGGACCATATTGTGGGAAAGGGAGAAATTGACCGTATCAATCTCGTGTTCCCACAGTAAAATACAACTTCTTTGTGGAATTCAATTCAATGTAAAAGAAAGAGCAAACAACCTTAGAAAAACAGCATTACTACGATTGCTACTAGTCGTCCAATTCATCCATTCGATCATTCTGTCTAACAAACCAATCAATTCAACTAAAATTATAACTAGAAAGCCATGAATGGCTTGAAATTCTTGTAATAGCAAAAAATGTTTTGACTAGATTTTTAGATATTTTTGGTTCTACTGATGTTGAAAATGATTTTCAAAATTTCCACTATAATACAAATAGAGAAATGACCTCTACAAATAAAAGATATAGTTTCCATCCTATCACAATTATTTTAAGCTGCACGAAAATGGGTCACCCAGGGATAAAACCAATGAAATTTGATTGATATCCATGAATAAAATTCTGAGTAAATGATTTTCAAAGTTTCCATTATATAACATATAGAGTAATGACCTCCGCCAATAAAATACATGATTTTCATATGATCACAGTAATGTTTGGTAGACTGATATAGGGTCACTAAACAATAATTCTAGTGAACTTTGGTTGATATCAATCAATTACATTCTGAGGAAATGATTTTCAAAGTTTCCACTACGTATACTTAGTACCAAAAGAAAGTGTGCATTTTGAATTTTGAATATCTCTGAAATTACTCAATCTATCGTCATGAAATGTCGTATGACTATCCCCAAGAGTATGTGCAAACGATATTTGAAAACATAAATCACGCGATGAGCAAACATTTTCTACTAAATTGAGACATTTGATTTTGCGTGTGAAGCACACGTAAGACGAATACCGGTAATTGGTCTGAAAATGCATTCAGTTCAATCTTTGTGGCTTTCCTTAGCATAAAATCACATCTTCAATACAGTTGTGCATGATGCTACAGCGTCGTTTAACTACCAATAAACGTCCTTGAATAAAATCGAACCTTGTCAGATTTATAACGACATTAAAATTGGTTGAGCATTCCTGTTCCAATAGAAATAGAGGTCATCATTTTGCAAGGCCTTTAATGAGCAAATCGAGATGTCATAGAACGCCATAGCACCATTCAATGACAAGTTACTAGCCTAACAACGTAGCAATGTCTAACTTTGACGTACACGTAACTTCTTCATAAAAAATAAAACTTTTGTTTGGAAATGGCTTAGAATGGCTTCTAAAACCCTATAAGGCAACATCAACACGTAGCTCTTACCAAAGAAAAAGTTGTAAGGAGGTAAAATCTTAACAAATTAAGTTCTGCCTACGCGTATGCAGCATGCGATACTTTATCCAAATCTGATTTGACTTTTAATTCCAAAAGATCTTGACTTAAGTATGGTATCAAATTTACTCCATAAAATCAAGGGAAATACAACAAGAGGACCGTTGGCCCTGGGTCGCTCACCTGAGAAAAAAGCTTCATTACATAGTAGGTATGTCCATGCAACCACAGAAAAAGAGATTTTCACTTATCCAATCAGATAACATTTGAAATAATCCTCCCCCCCTCTGCTCCTCCCCTGGTCATTATTTATTTAAGCTTTATTCATAAAAGGTCTGTGATCAGCTAATGTATGCCAGATATACAGGCTGAGTCTGAGACTTACAAAACATTACAAAAGTACTACCCTCTCCCCCCTCTGCTCCTCCCCTGGTCATTATTTATTTAAGCTTTATTCATAAAAGGTCTGTGATCAGCTAATCTATGCTATACAGGCTGAGTCTGAGACTTTTAAAGTTTTCTTTAATGAGTTGATCAATCCATGTCAAATATGAAGGCTGTAGGGATTCAAATTCTCAACAAAGCACCCCCCCCCCCCTCCACCAAGATGCTCTGCACCTGGTGAATCTACATTCATGATTTTAGCTATTTCAATTAATGTCCATATGCTGATCATCCATACCAATTTTCATGTCTGTACGACTCCTGGTTCATTAGAAGAAGTTTAAAGATTTCAAAAATGATCCAAAGTACTACTCCCTCCCCAAGACACTCAGTACCTGTTGGCATTTCAGTCATGATTTTAGCTATTTTTATTAATGTCAATATATTGATCAGCCATGACAATTTTCAAGTCTGCAGGGTTCCTGATCCAGGAGAAGAATAAGGTTAAAGATTTCAAAATTGATCCAAAATACTACCCCCTCCCCCGTAATGCTCCACATCTGATGGCCCTACATTCATGATTTTAGCTTTTTTATTTGAGAGTCATATGCTTATCATCCATGCCAATTTTGAAGTCTGTAGGCCTCCTGGTTCATTAGCAGATGAAGGTTAAAGTTACAAAATTTTCACAAAATACTACCCCCTCCCCCCATGTGCTCCGCACCTGGTTGCATTTCAGTCATGAGCTAAGCTATTTTTATTAAGGTCTATGAGCTGATCCTCCATGCCAATTTTCAAGTCTGTAGGGCTTGTGGTTCAGAAGAAGAAGAAGGATAAAGATTACAAAATATTACAAAAGTACTACCCTCTCCCCCCTCTGCTCCTCCCCTGGTCATTATTTATTTAAGCTTTATTCATAAAAGGTCTGTGATCAGCTAATCTATGCCAGATATACAGGCTGAGTCTGAGACTTTTAAAGTTTTCTTTAATGAGTTGATCAATCCATGTCAAATATAAAGGCTGTAGGGATTCAAATTCTCAACAAAGCACCCCCCCCCCTCCACCAAGATGCTCTGCACCTGGTGAATCTACATTCATGATTTTAGCTATTTCAATTAATGTCCATATGCTGATCATCCATACCAATTTTCATGTCTGTACGACTCCTGGTTCATTAGAAGAAGTTTAAAGATTTCAAAAATGATCCAAAGTACTACTCCCTCCCCAAGAAACTCAGTACTTGGTGACCCTACAGTCATGATTTTAGCTATTTCTATTAATGTCAATATATTGATCAGCCATGACAATTTTCAAGTCTGCGGGGTTCCTGATCCAGGAGAAGAATAAGGTTAAAGATTTCAAAATTGATCCAAAGTACTACCCCCTCCCCCGTAATGCTCCACATCTGATGGTCCTACATTCATGGTTTTAGCTATTTTATTTGAGAGTCATATGCTTATCATCCATGCCAATTTTGAAGTCTGTAGGCCTCCTGGTTCATTAGCAGATGAAGGTTAAAGTTACAAAATTTTCACAAAAGTACTACCCCCTCCCCCCATGTGCTCTGCACCTGTTGGCATTTCAGTCATGAGTTAAGCTATTTTTATTAAGGTCTATGAGCTGATCCTCCATGCCAATTTTCAAGTCTGTAGACCTTGTGGTTCAGAAGAAGAAGAATGATAAAGATTACAAAATATTACAAAAGTACTACCCTCTTCCCCCTCTGCTCCTCCCCTGGTCATTATTTATTTAAGCTTTATTCATAAAAGGTCTGTGATCAGCTAATCTATGCCAGATATACAGGCTGGGTCTGAGACTTTTAAAGTTTTCTTTAATGAGTTGATCAATCCATGTCAAATATGAAGGCTGTAGGGATTCAAATTCTCAACAAAGCATCCCCCCCCTCCACCAAGATGCTCTGCACCTCGTGAATCTACATTCATGATTTTAGCTATTTCAATTAATGTCCATATGCTGATCATCCATACCAATTTTCAAGTCTGTAGGACTCCTGGTTCATTAGAAGAAGTTTAAAGATTTCAAAAATGATCCAAAGCACTACTCCCTCCCCAAGACACTCAGTACCTGGTGACCCTACAGTCATGATTTTAGCTATTTCTATTAATGTCAATATATTGATCAGCCATGACAATTTTCAAGTCTGCAGGGTTCCTGATTCAGGAGAAGAATAAGGTTAAAGATTTCAAAATTGATCCAAAGTACTACCCCCTCCCCAGTAATGCTCCAAATCTGATTGCCCTACATTCATGGTTTTAGCTATTTTATTTGAGAGTCATATGCTTATCATCCATGACAATTTTGAAGACTGTAGGGCTCCTGGTTCATTAGCAGATGAAGGTTAAAGTTACAAAATTTTCACAAAAGTACTACCCCCTCCCCCCTGGTGCTCCGCACCTGGTGGCATTTCAGTCATGAGTTAAGCTATTTTTATTAAGGTCTATGAGCTGATCCTCCATGCCAATTTTCAAGTCTGTAGACCTTGTGGTTCAGAAGAAGAAGAAGGATAAAGATTACAAAATATTACAAAAGTACTACCCTCTCCCCCCTCTGCTCCTCCCCTGGTCATTATTTATTTAAGCTTTATTCATAAAAGGTCTGTGATCAGCTAATCTATGCCAGATATACAGGCTGAGTCTGAGACTTTTAAAGTTTTCTTTAATGAGTTGATCAATCCATGTCAAATATAAAGGCTGTAGGGATTCAAATTCTCAACAAAGCACCCCCCCCCTCCACCAAGATGCTCTGCACCTGGTGAATCTACATTCATGATTTTAGCTATTTCAATTAATGTCCATATGCTGATCATCCATGTCAATTTTCAAGTCTGTAGGACTCCTGGTTCATTAGAAGTAGTTTAAAGATTTCAAAAATGATCCAAAGTACTACTCCCTCCCCAAGACACTCAGTACCTGGTGACCCTACAGTCATGATTTTAGCTATTTTTATTAATGTCAATATATTGATCAGCCATGACAATTTTCAAGTCTGCGGGGTTCCTGATCCAAGAGAAGAATAAGGTTAAAGATTTCAAAATTGATCCAAAGTACTACCCCCTCCCTGGTAATGCTCCACATCTGATGGCCCTACATTCATGATTTTAGCTATTTTATTTGAGAGTCATATGCTTATCATCCATGCCAATTTTGAAGTTTGTAGGGCTCCTGGTTCATTAGCAGATGAAGGTTAAAGTTACAAAATTTTCACAAAAGTACTACCCCCTCCCCCCTGGTGCTCCGCACCTGGTGGCATTTCAGTCATGAGTTAAGCTATTTCTATTAAGCTCTATGAGCTGATCCTCCATGCCAATTTTCAAGTCTGTAGGGCTTCTTATTCAGATGAAGAAAAAGGTTAAAGATTACAAAATTAACCCAAAGAACTCCCCCCTCCCCAAAAGTGCTCTGCACCTGGTGACCAAACAGATATGATTTTAGCTACTTTTATTAAGGTCTATGAGCTGATCATCCATGCCAAATTTCAAGGCTGTACCCTTAGCTCAAATTTCTGCATTCAATCTGAAGTTGTGGACAAAGTTCGGAAAAAGTGTGGAAATTCTGCGGAAATAGGAAATTTCTGAAGATATTCCGCAAAAGTGGCTCCACAAAATGCAGATATTTTTCCGAAAAACGGAAAGAATGCGGAAAAATGGATCTCTAGTTTTCTTGCCTGCGTAAAACATGTGGAAAAATGGAACTTAGTTTTTTTGTACTGCGGATAAGATGCGTAAAATGGAACTTAGACATTTAACAAGTTTTTACCTTGCGGAAATTTGGACTTAAACTTTTTGTTCATGTGGAATAAAATAACTTAGAAATTTTAATCTCTTTTTTTCTGTTCATAGCCTTCTTTAAATAGAATAGAACACATTTGCAAAAATTATGACATAAATGGCCTCAGTTAAATCAAATCTCTTTTTCAAATATTCATTTCATAGAGTTCAAACTGGTGATTTTTTTCAGTTCTTATGAAAATAAAGGTATTAGAGCAAAACTACTGTAAGTGCCTTAATATCTATCAGCATTTACAATAGTTTTGTGATGACCTCTCAAAATGGCATTAGTGTTAAGCCACCTGATAGTATGCTGATGCAGTAAAATGTCTTTGCATCTTTAAAAGACATGTTTTAGACTATATATCATGTATGAAAATTATCTCCAGCCATAACAGGAATACTTTTCATCTGATCACTATCATCCTTTGCAGATTGAAAAAAGGCTCACACTTAGGACCATTCAAGTGAAATTTGGCTGATATCCATCAATAAATTTCTGAGAAAATTATTTCTAATGTTCCCACTATATTGCATATAAACCTCTGCAAATTAAAGTAATATTTTTCATCTGATTACAATCATTTTTAGCAGTCTGTTAAAGGGTAAACCAAGGATTATTCCTGTAGAATTTGCTTGATATCTATCTGTTAATTTCTGAGATAACTCATTTTTACAATATATGGAAATTTAATCCTACCCATTAAAGCCATGATATTCAACTGTTTAATTTCCGTAAGAAATCTGAAAGAGGGTCATCCAAATAGGTTTCCTGTTTGAATTTCATGAAATTTATCAAGTATTCTAAGAGGAAAAGATTTTCAAAGTAAAAGTTTGTGGACTAACACATAATCCTTGGACACATCACCATAACAATTAAGCCCGCTGGAATTGCAGCCACTGAGGAGCTAAAAATAATATCATACTAATAGTTTTGTAGGACACAATTTATTGCCTGTTTAAAGTTACTTACAATGAAAGACTATAGTAATACTGAGACAAAAATACAGCCCTGCATTCAGGATGTCAAAACGGTGCAAGCTGCTTGAAAATTATACCCTGCTTTGCACGCAAATGCACATGCAAAGCGGGATATTATTTGTAAACAGTTTGCACCGCTTTGTCATCCTGAAATCAGGACAGGCGTAGAAGGAATTAATACTGTACAACAATTATTTTCTGTGTTATTCTGTTATATCTGCTACATCGTGTCAAGGACACTTCCACAAAAATATATATCAGTTATGCATCACTTAAATGGCCTTAACTGTTGCTTGACATTAACAGAGTTTCTTGAAAATTCCTATATAATATAGCACAATTGTGCATAGTTAGTTTAAAAATCTTCTAAAGATTTAGGATTTATGCTAAAGAATAACTAAATATTAACAGCCTTACAGCTTTCTGAAAATTGGCAAATGGTACATCTATTCATGACTGAGAACAATAAAATAATTGTGCAGTCCTTCCGTTACTATGGAAGCTATGCGACTAAAACAGCCTAACAGAACAATTCATATACACTGTCTTGTCACAATAACAAGTATGTCTCATAGAACGAGCTCAATAAAAAAAAAAGAAACAGCAAACAAGAGGACCATGATGGTCCTAAGTCGCTCACCTGAGTCAATTGCTAATTGATGTACTTTTTGAGTAAAAAATAAGGCAACTGGAGCCAGATAAATAAAACAAATACTAGGGAAAGGCTGTTTTGATTCCAGGGGCATAATCCCTGTCTATCCATTAGCATTGTATGTTTACTTTATAAAAGAAGGTGTCTGTAAAATTCTTGTTGCAAAAACTCCTACAATAATTGATAGATTTGCATGAAACTTTCACTGAATGTTCTTTATCATGCTATAATATGCATAATTATACTACTAGATAGGCAATAAAAATAGTAGTAGTAGTATGAATATTATACTTGTGTCAATGAAATTCATAAATGATCCCAGGGCACCTCTATAATTGTAAATGATATTAAATAATTTGCAGCAAATTTCTATTACCCCTGCGAAATGGAATTCATGAAATCATGAATATTTCACTACCATTAAGAAGTGTTCATGAAGCATTCTTGATCTCTTCATAACCTTACTTCATGAAGTTTTATGCATGAAGTGTGCTGTTGTCCACTTCATGAAGAAATCAAGCATTTTAAGACATTCATAAAATCTTCATGAACATATCTAAAGGATGGATCAAGAATCTTTTATGAATCATACAATTCATGAACTTTGATAGAAAAATGCTTCTGTTATGTGATGATTTTTTTATGAAGTTTTCAGTAATGTGAAATTCTTGAAAAAACTGTAATTCATGATTGATTTTCTTTAAGAAACAATCAGGAATATTAACGAGAGTTCTGGACTTTTAACTTCATTGATTTCTCTTAACTCTTCAATGCCTGAAAACGCATTTAAGTGTTCTGCAACAGACAACTTCGGAAAACATTGAGACAAAAGCAGAAAATGCTCATTATTTATTGTTTTCCAAAGTTTTTCTCTTGTGTTGGAATGGGTTAAACTTGGAAGATCTTTTTTCACTGTTTTGCTCTTCAATATCAACACTCAGGTCTTTATTTAGAAAGCCTTTAAAACAGAACCATTTTGGGAAAAAACACACACAGATGTTGCTTTCCTATCCTTTCAGTTATTGAAGTTCTTCATTGGATCTCTATAAAATACAGTCACATCACACTCTTCTTTCAACTCTTTGTGTAAAAAGGGGTAGCAGATCTTCTCTGATAATGCTGAAATATTCACATGAAAAAGTATATTACTGAATATGATGACCACTTTTATGGAAATGCAGACAAACACAAACCATTGAAATAATCTGAATTATATCTATTTTCCTAAATGTGTGACCAAACATGCTTAATATGGCTTTCTTGGAAGAAATAAAATTAATCAGCCAGGAAATATTTATTGTCTTTGTAGTACTGTAAAATTTTATAAAGGTGTAAATGTTGTTAAATGTTACTAGAAAATCAAAATCTGTCCTACTTGATATCTGCTTTGATCAACAACTCTGACAAGTATAGACCATAGTTATCACAAACAGGATAAACAGATAGTTAGGACTTATTATTTACAAAAAGTGATAAAAAAGACTTTTTCATTTGATTACTTATTAGATCTCTAACCCCTTTTTTACCTATGATATTTGTATGAAGATATTCTTAACACAAATATACATGAATGCATGCCTTTAAGAACATGTCTTCTACACAAATTCAACCTATCAAGCATCTAGGCAATATAGCTTTTTATCTGAAAATACAAACCTTTTAACAATCAGTACTGAAAAACCCCATCAAGTTGAAATAGTGATTTGAACCAACAACCTCTTGTAGCCTCTCCTGGTCTCATCAGACTTGAGAGGTGTTGGGTTTATTAGGATAACTTGTTCGGATGAAAACATTCAACAATTACAAGGTATGGAACTTCGGCTGCAAAATGAAAAGAAAAAAAATCTTTTAGCAAAATGAAAATATTGAGGAAAGGCAATTCAGTATCAATTATTCAAGATGTGAATCAAATACAGCTACAAAGATTGTTGTCTAAGAATTTCTTCTTTAAAAGTAACAAAATAGACAGAGACGTCAAACAATTAGTTTTCCAAATCCATCCTTAGTCAGTATTTCATAAGTCCTAACATCTCATCATAACATCCCATCCTTAAAATACATTTTTTGATTTTAATTTGCTATACATAAATTAAAAAATAAGAAAATACCAACTAATAGAGGCAGTACAGACATTGAGGAAACCCGATGTCTGGTTGTTCAAAAATTTTTTACTTACTTTCTAATGTAGGATCTAACAAAAAATATAAACTGGTTGATTTCTAACTTATTTCTCAGCTGTAGTTACAAAATTTTTCTTACCCTCCAAAGACTTTGATTCCCAGATATTTACAATCTGATTACATTTTTTCATCGATTTTTCAGAGGTAGCATGTTCATTGAGATTCAGTAAGAATTATTATGGTTTAAATACTAGCATTCATACCCATATCCGAATTGGTATTTAGAGTAAAACAACGTGTCAGGCTGTTTTAATGTGTTACAGTATCCAATGCCAGTTTTCCTTGTTCTATGCTGACAAATCCATTTGTATAGTCATGGTTCTCTTCAAATCCCTTCCACAAATCACGTGTACAAATTCCTGTTGTTAGAAGAATTTGGTCAAAGTTCTGAACGTGATCGGAGATTGACAGGAACATTCTAGACTTCTCGGGATACTTAAAACGATAATTCCGTCTTATAATTCGATTCTCACTTTAAATGACTAGCCTCCGAACAAACAGTTCGACAAACAATGGCAGAACTAGGGTTGACACGCTATCGTCCTTCTAAATCATGGATTCTTGACATTTAATCGGTAAAATAGGTTCGACGATGACAGGTAACGATAAATATTGGTTTCCACTTTCTTGCGTTTCGTATTCGAGTAGACCGGGAACCAGGGCAACATTTCCGGTTTATTTAGGTGGCAACATACAGTTCTAAGCAGTATTTCTTGCAGCCGACACACAAGGCTTCACAAGTCTATTCCAAGGCTGTTGGAATTACAGTCTGGAATGAAACGAAATGCATTTATGCTTTAATTAGGTCCAAAGCTCTCGGGCAGTACTAGAGACTTGCATAGACACATCCTCAAATACATGGCATAAAAGTATTTCTTGTCCTAATGTCAACAACAAATTGGGCCTAATTTCAGCAATTTGGCGCTATTTCAATGATACCCCACAGACATAATGCAGTATTCTTTACAAAGCAAACCATGATGAATAGAAAGCAAATTTAATATGCATTGAACTAGTGTTGTAAGAGGCATACCCCATCCATTCCGATTATCAGCTATTTTGGAATATCTTACCCCACCCACGATTCTGCGCTAAATTTTGACGCCTAGCTCTACCAGCCATGTACTCGAATTTTCAGTCTGCATCAATGAAACAAAGAAGAAACGGTTGAGACCTGGATTCTCAAATCGCTCATTCTGGCATTATTATTTGATTTAAGTGAACAAAAACATTTTTTATTCCTCATAATACCTTTGAAATGCTGTTTATTTCACTATTTCATTTTTTGACCATGGCCAATTCGAATATTTTTAGACTGGAACTGTATACTGCGCCCTTAAGAAAAATATCATGTCACAGGCAATTGTTTCATTTTCTTAATATAGGCATGGGACATCAAAATGATCAGTTCTGTGTTAGGATTCCATCGGGAAAAAGCTTTAAATGTTTTTAAAGGCCAAAAAGACACCACCAATCCACCCCAAGGAATACCGCATTTTACCCCCATTTCACAGCACATAAAGACCTTAAATCCGAAGCACCATAGCCGTCTACGGCTCACGCGAAAATTGCCCACGATCTATATATGGTATTTCACTAAGAACAGTGCAAGCATTTATGGAATTAATTCCAAGACATTTATATTTAATTTCCATAAACATTAATTGCGAAAATTATGTGTTTGTAGAAATATTTATTTAGCGAGATTCTATTTTTGACAAGTAGTCACGTGAGAAAGGATGACGTTATTAGTGACGTAACGGGGGCAATCCACTGATTGCCTCGTTCTGCTTTCAAAACTGGTTCTCGCTTCATTCCTCGGCGTATTGAAAGAGCTTTAATGTAATCCGAGAACCAATTTAAACGGACGGTTATGCAGGAGGGCGCCAATGGAAGCAATGGCTGGCAAAAATATCGTGTACTTTCTAATCCAGTGGGAGGACAGGTTCCTATCTGTCATCCGATCCAATGATGTTGTCGAACCGAAAGAGGAGGAATGTCACTTTAGAGAAGGCCAACTAATTACTGCTAAATACGGACAGCAAACTTACGAGGCTGTTATTTGCGAAATCCACGTTAAGTTCACATTTTTCTTAAATGCATTTATAAACTCGACACTACTTTATAAACGTTATCAATTACTCGTGTGCCTGCATACCATGAACTATTATTTTAAAAAGCCCAGTTAATATTCTGCAAGGGTGGTAATTAAATCTGAAACTTGATGAAGACCTTTCTTGGTTGTAAGCACGGACAATCCTGAGTTAACACGAAACATTATTCAACGACCCAGAGGACACCCACGATTTAGAAATCACTTTATTTACCCTTCTCCCATCCCAATCATTGTTTCATAAATTGGATTAAATCAATAAAAAGGAACTCCAAGACAAAATGTCCGCTCATGGTTTGAAATCCGACTGCGTCGTTTGACATCGGCGTTGGGCGTTAGTAGACTTGAGTTTCCCCTATTCGATCAAGCTCCTGTATTCGATCATTCTTATTTTTGGGGATATTCTGATGTCTCATGATTTTTTAACAATTTGCAAATTGTCAGAAATATTTTTTCAACAAACTTATATGGGTAGACAATGCTACAAAAGTGCTAAATTCTCTTTAAATAACAATTTTTCTGCTCTACTATTTGTTTGATCAGCCATTCTTAAAATTTTTGGGGCCCTTACGTTGAAATTTGTGTGGTTTGACTGGCGTCATGTAATTGGCTTTAAAAATGATTCTAGGTTAAAAGAAAGACATCTCTTTGATTTTGTAAGTCATTTTCAATAGTGTGTAATATGCGAATTTGATCTCTGGATGAAAATTGTCAAGGTGCTCAATTATGGGAGACTGTTTTTGGGCCTTTCTAGTCAGTTTACCTTTGCGCAAACATCACACGATGTGACTACAGACTATTGGGTGTATTTTCAGGAAGTAGACATAGAGTGATTATAAAAAATCAGTACTGTATGTATAGGAATGAATATTCTACGAATTCTCCCTTGATTTCACACACACAAATTTCACGCACAGTCACCGGAATAAGGTCATTGATTCAGTATATATGGAAAACTTTTTTCACACTGTTCATCAATTTGACACTTGTGATTGAAATAATTTTGTAACTTTGCATTTATTTGGGTTAAATGCTTGATGAGATATTTTTCTATAGAAGGTAAAATATTTAGACATATACATATATATAGAAGATTAGTTTCTTATATCAATCCTTAACCCATTACCAATCAGGCAATTTTGGACTTTAACAAATTGAAAGCTGTTAAATATTGCTTCTGGTTTTCTGATAGGACAGAAAACATTGTGGGAAAAGGAGAATGGCATGTTCTGTGCAATTTCTCCTTTTGTCACAATGTTTTCCCATTCTATTCACGGTAGAGTCGTACAAACAAGGTATTGAGTAGGAAAGGGTTAAGGGCCAGGTACATGGATCCCTGAGGATACTGAATTGAATTGATTGAATGGAGTTTAAACGCCGCTTTCAACATTATTTCAGTTATATCGCGGCGGCTGGAGCACCTAACAATGGTTTCCTGGTATTTCTCTCACCAGTACAACCACCACATTCTTTCCTAGCCTCCAGCTACTATCTCACATAGGTCTACGATTATCAACCCATTGGTGAGAGACAAATAGTCGGAAAGAATGAGTGCCGCCGTCGGGGATCGAACCCGGGACCTCTAGATTGACAGTCTGACGCGCTACCAACTGTGCTATGACGGCGGCCCTAAGGATACTGAAACTAATGAACCAAACTGAAAAATTTATAAAATATTAATATGTGCCTAAACCGACTGTAAACAAATATATAATTAGAATACCCCCTTGTATTTTTTCAGCTGACAAGAAGTTACTGGAAAAAAGGGCAGCATTACCACAGAAATACTCTTATGATGTTGTTGAAGACGAGACTAAAGGTAATGTTATAATTTTCATTTTGTATACTGTACAGCATACTATTGAAAACACCAAAACCTGTTTTTATAGGTATGAAGTGAAAGAATTGTAAACGTTCTGGTGAAATGCTTGCAACAAGCAATTTCACCATTTTCGTAAAGGTCCATGAATAATTTATGCATCATCATCACCTAATGGACCTTTACAAAAAAAATATGTCTCACCACTCCAAATTGTTTTTGCCTTGGTTGTCTGTCTGTCCATCTATTTGTCTGTCCGTCCACTTTTCTTGTCCGGATGAAATCTCGGGAACTACTGGGCCGATTCTGATCAAACTTCAAACATGTGTTCAGTATCATCCCTAGTAAGGCTTTGAAAGAAAGTACAAGAACTTGTCCTGAGATTGTCTTAACCCTTTCCCACTCAATCCCTTGTTTTTACGGGTCTACAGCAGACGACTTTAGAAAACATTGTGGGAAAAGAAGAAATTGCACAGAACTTCTCCTTTTCCCACAATGTTTTCTATCCCATTAGAAAAAGGAAGTAATTTTTTAACAGTTTTAAATTTGTCATCTGAAAATTATTTCAATTTTGAAAAGTCCAAAATTGCATGAGTGGTAATAGGTTAAGTCATATCAGTTGATGCAATAGGATTCCAGAAGACTTTACAAAGATGGACAGATGAAATGGAGGCTTATTTAGGGTTTTGTACAGTCTTGCATTAAACCATCATATTATTATGCTAGTATAAAAATGTGCTTGTGTTCTGCGCAATTACTTGTATTCCAATAAGACTTCTACATTAGACCTGAAAACAAGGGATTGAATTTGTTGGGTAAAGGGTTATGTCAATGAGATAAAAGAGCCTGACCAGAGTATAATGTCTGAGGTGTGTAATTGAATTATTTATTTTTTGTCGTTTTCAACAATATTCCAGATAAACCACTGTGATCATATGGTCTTGGTATTTCTCCACCAGTACATAACTACATCTTACCAAGTCACTGTCAGCTTTTTTCACAGAGTCATTTGGTAAAAGAGAAACAAATTGGGTTGCTTTCACTTTCATCTATTGTTGGAAAAGGTTTGGCCAGAGGCAGACCAGGGTTCCAATCAAAGCAAACTGGAATATTAAATGCATTATAATGATTTTAACCCTTGTCATGCTGAATAAATTTTGGCTAAAAATTTGAATCAAAATCAAAGGGCAAAAAGCACTGAAAGTACCAACTGTAGGTCAATTTTTATTTGAAAACTAAATCTATTGACAATTCTGGTTTGAGAGTTAGAAACAGGTGGTGTAGACTAACATCAGACTGCACATATGTGCAGGCTGATGTTTGTCTATAGCTCCTGCCAACACAGGAATATTCCGGGTTCAGCATGACAAGGGTTAATAATCATATAAACCTCTAATAATGAATGATTTTTATATATTCATTAACAGATTCATCCTCAAGCAAAAGAAAATCTGATACAGATGATGGACTGGCTGAGTAAGTTATAATATATATTTTTTATCTCGCCTGAGCACAAAAGTGCTCAAATTGAACTCTTGTGATTTTCTAATGCCTATTTGTCGGTCAGCATTATCTAAGCCCATTACCATCCGAGCAATTTTTGGACTTTTCAAAATTAAAAAAAATTGCAGACAATGAATTTTATTTTTAATAACTGATTTGTTGTAAAAAACATAGTGAGAAATGGTGAAACTGCATGTTTTGTGCAATTTCTCCTTTTCCAACAATGTTTTCAAAAGCCTTTTACGGCAAAGGTGTTTGTGAGTGGTACATATCTTCACTACAACAAAAATCTTTGTAGCATAAGATCCAGGTCTGTGCCTCAAAGTTCAAGGGCACTGTGAAATGTTAAAGGTCAAATACATATAACATAAATCATCTTTTTTCTATGCCCCCACATCAAAAGATCAGGGGCACATAGTTTTAGCATTGTCTGTCTTTCCATTAGTCTCTCTGCACAAACTTAATATGGTAACTTTAAATTTTGCAATTACCCTTAAACTAATTCTGTTACAAGCGACCACCCTGGTGGCGCAGTTGGTAGAGCGTCCGCCTCGGTGTGGGTGGTCTTGGTTTCGAGCCCTGGCCGTGTCATACCAAAGACTTTCAAAATGGTAGTTATGGCTTTCCCTCTTTCAGGGGTGTGGAAATACAAGTTTTCTCCACTTGTACCTGGACAAGTAAAAGCCTATTTTCTACTTGTCCAGGATCAAAATGAACTTGTCCACTAAAGGGTAAATAGAAAAATTAGAAAAAAACATTGCCTTTTGATGAAGAGAATGCTGGTATCCAGCATTTTGTTCATTAAAAACAATGTTTTCTACCCTATGATATGAACATTTGGATGATTTCTCTCTTAATTCTTTTAAGTAACATTCCAAGATTTGCCCTGGTATTTACTTGTCCTTGGACAAGTGGCTTAGAAAAATTTACTTGTCCGCAAGTACAAAAGCCCGAATCGAACAAGTTGGGCATGGGAATTCCACACCCCTGCTCTTTGGTGCTCAAGATTTAAGGGTAAGCATAACGACTGGTTTGTCAGTATCGGAATAAAGTGACTGACCGGGTTCAGACCCCTGTGTATCAGTGCTATACACTGGGCACATAAAAGAACCAGGGAGCTTTATCATATAAGAGAAGGGGTAAAACCCGGGCTCCCTGTATCCGCTTTCCTCTCTCTGGGACATCCATTAGCCCTAGATGGCAAAACACGGACAAAAACATACAAACAAACAAATCACATTTAGTAATTAGTATGGAGGTTCCTGTGATCAATGTAAGTCTGCTGAATGGCGCATGACCTAGGTCAAAGTCAAATTATGGGGGCATGTGTTTCACAAACACTTCTTGTTTTTATGCCCCTGAATTGATAGATCGAGGGCATATAGTTTTACTGTTTGTCCGTCTGTCTGTCTGCACAAATTCAACTTGAAACCCAACATTTTCCCATTACTCCTAAACTTATTCAGTTACAAGGTTCAAATTTTGTATGTAGGTGCATCTGCTGAATGGCACATTACCTTATTCAAGGTCATAGAACCTAGGTTAAGGTCAAAGTTTATGAGAGAGCTTTTGTTTAACAAACAGATCTTGTTTTGTATTTTTACAGGTTGAAAGAAGATATTCAGCGCCTGAAAAGGCATCGGGGGAGATTGGAGGAAAGAATAGCTGAACTACAGCTGAGGATGGAGAAATTGAAAAAATGTAAAAACTGGTAGAACACATGGCAGAGATAGATGTACAAAGTAAACTTAATCAACTGTTCATGAGTTTTTAGTGAATTGTCTCATTTGCTGTTCACTTCTTATTCATGAAGTATTCAAGAATTCAACTAATGAAAACTTCATATTGTTTACATGAATACATCATGAATAATTCATAAACATGACACAGGGGTTTACAGATATAGTTATGGAGCACTTCAAGGACGCTACAAAATCAAAGATTAACAGGAAGTTGGCTGAAATCCTTAAACCATCAAGACCCTCAACATAGACAAATTTAAATTACTTCTTCTAAGTGGAATTTCAAAAGAATCAAGGATAATTCCTTGTATAAAATGAACCCCCTATTTTTTCATTTTCCTTTGTTTATAGCGTATTAGCTTGGCTATTTGAGAATGAAAAGTGGGTCTTGTCATTAAACAGTGTTATTTACATTTATATGACTCATTGTAACCATGATTTGCTTATTTCTGTAGAAATGCATCAGATTGTTATAATGAAAGTTGACACTTTCTAACTACAAGTGAAAATGACATGGAATTCTTAGGGACTTAGAATATTCCTTGTATAAAATGAACCTTTTTAAGTCTAATTTTACTTATTTTATATGCGTTCTAGATTGGCTATTTGAGAATGATAAGTGGGTCTAGTCATTAACCCATCCAACACATCAAAATTTTAGACTGGTCCATATTGAAAGAAGTTGCGAACAACATTTCAAAGCGCAATTGAATTAAATATAAATGTCATTTGGGATAGAAAACATTGTGATAAAAGGGGAAATTGCTTATTACAAGCATTTCTCCTTTTCTCACCATGTTTTCCAAATCTTGATTTCCCCGGTGCGTAAAAATGCGGGATTAAGTCGGAATGTGTTAAACAGTGTTATTGACATTGAATTGATTCATTGTAAGCATTTATTGCTTATTTCTGTAGAAATGCAGCAAATTGTTATAATGAAAGTTGACAATTTCTTATTAAAAATGAAAATGACCTGGAATTCTTTCAAATGGAATTTAGAATATTTCTTGGATAAAATGAACCATTTTTTTAGGTCTTAATTTTACTTATGTTATATGTGTTTTAGCTTAGCTATTTGAGAATGATAAGTGGGTCTTGTAATCAAAACAGTGTTCTTGGGATAAGCATGTTATTATACCTCCATAAACAAATCTTTGAATACACACCTGTATTATATGCTTTCATAAAATAGTTCTTAATCCATAAAAAAATGTGGATTTTCTTTTGCCCCCTAAAATTAGATTTTAAGAAATTTAGTGATTGTTTTGTGAATTCTTGGAGACATGAAATTAGAAAAACTTATCACACTTTCATATGAAGCTGCTTGCATTCTTAATAGTGTGAGTATGTTTTCAGCTTCATACCTCCATTAAATAATTAAAACATCTCTTAAACAGATTTTATAAAGTTGATAGAACAACCTGTAGCGAAGAAATGGCACTCACATCAGTTTTCAATCTGAGTGCAAAGTGTTAAAGCTAATCATTTGTGAAGTAACTTTGATTGTTACAGGTCATCATTTGTATGCCAACAATTATTGGTAATATGTGCAGTCAAGTTTGTGACTAGATATATTGGGTCAAAATTATAAATTAGTCAGAAATAAAATCTTGGGTTTGGAAATGACTAAACTATCTTGACTCAAATTTTGGTAATGCCTTTATTGTTACCATTCTCATGCTATTTAAAACATATTAATGCAGTACATAAACCTTTGACAGATAGTAAAGACTAAGGTCAGCCTGCACAGAGTCTAAACTTAGCCTTTATTGCCTGCTTCCTCATGTATCATCATTTGAGAACTTGATCCTGACCGAATATTGGAAATTTGTGATCCATAAGAAATTTAAAGTCAGCATTCAAACATCTTTAGCTTGACTGTTTTGGATCAAATGTTGGGCTATTGGCATCACCTTGGCACCGTTGGTGTAGGCATTGGGGATTGCAAACTTTAACCTTGGTCATATCTCTATTGTAATGTCGACATCTTCTTGAAACTTGGAATGTGTGTTTACCATCACAAGAGCTATCCAGACTATCAAGGGGATAACTCAAGATGCATTTTTGAGAATTGTGCCCCTTTGGTGACTTAGGTTTTTTCTTTTATATGAAATTTATAATACCCTCTCTCTGTAGCCCTGCATTTGTCTGTTGCCTTTTATGTTTTTTTTTAAGCATTTTAGCCTGTGCTCGACATTTAAACTATTTCATGAGTACATGATAGACAGCCTGGGCAAGCACAAAAAAGTATAAAAAGTAATCAGTAATTGTGAACAAAGTGCATTGAAATGATCTGGAATTGTGAACATTGGCTAAAGGTCCATATACTGTCATCTATTGATTGTGTAGTGAAGACTGATTAGACTGTGTGGATGTACAGGCTGATGTGAGACTTCAAAGTACACACTTGTTAAATTGTTGGAAATGTCATGTACAGGCCTGTTATGAAAATCTGCTAAAACCAACCCAGTTGAATACAGCACAAACAATTTTATGTTGAGCCTTTGCAATCATTTGTTGACTACAGTTTTTGTACTTAAGATTTCGCATTAAATTCGCAAATGCAAAGATCCATGTTAAAATCCTCGACTGTCAACATTCTATTTCCGCATTTCCAAATGCGTACATTTTTACGGAAATGCGAATTTTTCAAATGCGGAAATGTCCGAATACTCCGCTTTCCACATTATATTTCCGCAATTCTCATTGCGAACATTTTTACGGAATGCGAATCTTCAAAAGCGGAAACGTCCGAATACTCCGCTTTCCGCATTGATTTTACGCATGTCCTTCAGTCTACTCATTTTTCTATAAATGGCTTTAAAATGCGGAATTCCGTGTCCGAATACTCCGCATTTTATGCGAAAAATTTTCTGCGGAATGGTTGTGGAAATCCGCATTATTTGCGGAAATTTGAGCTAAGGGAGGGCTGCTTGTTCAGAAGAAGAAGAATTTTAAAGATTCTCTTAAATTTTTAACTTTGGTTACCATAGCAACCAGAGTTTTTCACCGATTTTTTAAAGCAATTTTTAAAAGAGATCACCTAATGAACATTTCTGCCAAGTTTAATTAAAATTGGCCAAGTAGTTTAGGAGGAGATGTCGTTTAAATAAATTGTTGACCGACAACTGATGACGGACGACACATGGACGCCGGACAAAAAGTGATCACAATAGCTCACTTGAGCACGTTGTGCTAAGGTGAGCTAAAAAGTGAAAGTGCACACTTTCTTATGGAACTTAGTACATCATAAAGAGAAATGACCTCAGCCCATAAAATACATATTTTTCATCCGATCACAATGATTTTTTTGTAGACTGATAAAGGGTAAGCCAAGGATCATTCATGTAAAATTAAATTGAATCTGGAAAAACTCATTTTTTACCATATTTGGAAATTAATAAGCCACACCTTTTAAATCCACGTTTCTCATTGGATCAAAATTTCTTGAACAACTTTGAAAGAGGGTCACCCAAGGATCATTCCTGTGAAGTTTGGTTGAAATTCATCCAGTAGTTTCTGAGGAGAAAGTTTACAACCGGACGCACGCATACACAGACAGACAGATGGACGGATAGACGCACGACGGACAAAACGCAATGATAATAGCCCCAGTGGCCTTTGGCCAATGGAGCTAAAAACACAAATTGCACCTGTTTGCAATGAGGTATCAGGCTAAGTGATCTATACCATAGGTATAAGTTGTTTTTGGCGCACTCAGCTCTATATAGTGAGCATACCGTTCTACATTTTGCCTTTGAAGTGAGTTCGGGATGTGGCTTACTATCCCTATAGGTAAATGAAACCATTGGTTTCACTTGCTTAAAAAAGCATTGCTAAAAAGATTCAAAAATTGGAGTGCATACCTTCAAATGTCACCCTGCCTCTTCATAAACCAGGCCTTCAGTGCTTTTAGCGCTTTGATTCTTTACCCTATGACATAGTTTTTGACCCAAAATGATCGATTTCAAACTTTGACTAAGTTTAATAAAGACAAGAGGACCATGATGGTCCTAGATCGCTCACCTGAGTCTCTTTGATCACTTGGAAATCACATCAAGTAAAAAGGCAGATGTCATAAAGAAGACTACATAAAACCAAGTTTCACAAAGTTTGGGCCATATTTGTGGCCATTAGAGTTATTTCAAGTAAATTATCATTAAGACTACTTTTCCTGTGATATGGCATGAATCCTTCCTATTTTCAACAGACTTCATTCTTAAGACCTGGCAAACATTTTGACCAAGTTTCATGATGATTGGACCATATTTGTGGCATCTGGAGCTCTTAAAAGAAAATTGTCATTAAGGCCCCTTTTCCCGTAACATGGCACGGATCCTTCCCATTTTCAAAAGAGTTCATCCTCTTGACCTAACAAACATTCTGACCAAGTTTCGAAATGATTGGACCATATTTGTGGCTTCTAGAGTGTTAACAACATGAGAACCTTTGGTCCTGGTCCGCTCACCTGAGTCAAAGCACCTAAGGGTAACTTGCATTTCTTTTGATTATGATGATAAAGTTATTGAACTGTAACAAATTTATGTGTAAAGGATTAAATAATAAGACCAGTAAGATTTCACAGTCTCAGTTTTACTATTTCTGTTTGAAAATACAAGATCCAAAATGGAATTGTTATCAGTCATTGGTTTTTGCATGATCATTTTACAAGAGAATACTATAGTATCTGGGATAACTTTAGTACAACATTTTTATGCTTATCTTTGATATCAAGATTAAAATCGCCCGTGATAAATAAAGGTTTTGTTATGTCTACATGAGAAACAGCTTGAAGAAGGCATATTTGGTGCTTTATACAGAACAACAAGCTGTATTTGGTTTAGAGTAAAATCCAGGCATAATATTGTAAACTCCAGTTGCTTAGAGGTGCTCAGGTGAGCTTAAAAAAAGTTCAAATGTTAAAATTGACCTGAAGTACTACCCTCTCCCCCCTGTAGCTCCGCACCTGGTGGCCCAACAGTCATAATAGCTGTTTAAATTAAGTTCTATGAGCTGATTTTTCTAAATCAAATGAAAAAGCTGTAGGAAATCTGGTTCAAATTTACCACAAAGCACTACCCTGTCCCCTTGGGTCTCTGCCCCTGGTCACAAAACAATCATGACTATATCTATTTTGATTAACATATATGAACTGATGACTCGTGCCAAATTTAGAGCCTAAAATTTCAAAATTGACCGAAATACTACCCTTAGACTCCCCAAGTGCTCTTCACATGGTAGCCAAACATTCATGGTTATAGCTATGTAAAATAGGGTCTATGAGCTGATTATCCATGTCAAATATAAAGGTTGTAGGGATTCTGGTTCATCATTTTAACAAAGTACTACACACAGTGTCACCAACCGTTGCCGAGCAGCATGGGGAAAATTCAGTGAGCTACTACCAATCCTAACACACCGTTCCCTCAGCCTTCCCACCAGGGGACACATATACGCAGCATGTGTGCGAAGCGTGATGCTATACGCCAGTGAATGTTGGCCAATGAGAAACCAGGAACGGGTACGCTTAGCACAAAATGAGCGTGCAATGATCAGATGGATATGTGGTTTGAGGATGGACTCTGAAGTGGATATAACAACACTTTATGAAAAACTCGGCATCATCCACCTGGACACCATCCTGAGATGCAACAGACTGCGCTGGTTCGGACACGTCCAACGCGGTCAGTCATGGACCAGCAGATGCCAGAATATGGATGTTGAGGGAAGAGCTGCAAGAGGTAGACCCAGAAAGACCTGGAAGGACAACATCACGGAAGACCTTCGGACCTCGAACCTCACAGCTGATATGGCAAGAGACAGGGACGAATGGCGAGCACGACTAAG
Source organism: Fragum whitleyi (assembly GCA_948146395.1). NCBI lineage: Eukaryota > Metazoa > Mollusca > Bivalvia > Cardiida > Cardiidae > Fragum > Fragum whitleyi. Next base: position 18,511,163 of record OX411559.1, read on the forward strand.
AGCGGCAACATGACGGTCCAACCCTCAGGACAGAGGAACAACGGACCTTAAACTGCATGATGATGATGATGATGATGATGATGACACACACCCCAGCCCCCTCCCACCCCCCGGTGGCTCCGCACCTGGTGGCCCAACAGTTAATATTTAAGCTATTTTAATTACGGTAAATTTCCCAAAATTTCGCACGGAAAAAAATATTTTCATTTTCAGCTATACGAACTATTGGAAAAAGCTCCCGCCAAAAATCGGCTCCGTACAAAAAATTGGAAATTGCATTGAAAGCATGGGGTCTTCCATGCGAAATTTTGGAGACAAATTTTTATTTTTCTATTTTAAAGAGAAAGCAGTTGGTTTTTTTTTTCGGTGTGGAAATACCAGGTCATCCCACGCAGACTACCATCAAATTTGGTTAGGCACATAATGAGACTCATTGATGTTTTAGCAACGTCCAGAAGTAGTAGTCTGTCTCGCGGTTTATTATTATTATTTTTAATCTTTGGTAAAAAAAAATTTGTTAAGTCATAATTCGTAGATTCCATTACCATTAAGGCCTTTGTTCTTCCTAGTCGTATTGAAGACAAATTTATGTACTCATTAGATCTAGATCTATCAAAGCCTAAATAATTTCAACCATTTCAAGCAATTTGAATTCTGAAGCTGGGAGTTAAATATTAATAATCTACTTAAATGTCACATATTATCCATTTCAGAAGTTTGTTTTTTTAATCTTAAGTCAAAATATTTCCGTAAATCCGTTAATGATAAATATCGTATTCCATTTTGAGAGTTGTCGTATGATAGGCCAAACATACACGAGAACGTGTTGACACAAAACTAAAAATAGTTTTCTTTTTTCCGACGCACTCAATATGAGTCGTAATATTGTGGTCAGTTTCTAACAAAGTTTTGAAATTCCGTAGTGAATAATCTGTAGTTTCAATGTTTTAGCACGATTTTCATTTCATATGAAGGCAGTTTTTTTATCGGTATATAATCCATAATCAAAGGCCTGAAAGGCCTGAATTGAAGACAGGACTGAACATTAACAATTGGGATGAAAATTGTGGCGTTTTGAGAAGATCTCTTGAGTGGGAATCAAAAATTTAAAACAACCATTGATGGTTACATATGGAAACTGCAAAACTGCACCTTCCTGACAAATGAATATGCTTTACTTAGAAGACTCATCACTTCCAGATAAACCTATCCCTCTAGCCATTTCAAGCTTAACAAGAGGGTAACTGCCTTCATAATCGCTCCTCATCCCCAAGTGTAAGTTTTCAATATCCTAAATAAAAAATATTCATTTAACCAACATAAATATGGTGGCAATTCCTGTATTCTAAAAACTCATAAGAATTATTGCAACCCTGTTATATAAAATTGTATAGATTATCCCCAGCAATCCAATATGATCCAAATCCGATTTTTTTCCAGTCAAACTTATTAAGTGGATGTGTAAAAATCTTAAATAAAATGTTAATCCACATGACACACATTGCTTAACCCTTGATGAAGAGCTGAACATTTCATTGCCATGGTGAATATTGCCCTGAATTGGAAATTTGTTCAAATTTCTTTTACATTTATTATCTGATCCAGGATTTGACGAATTATCTCCACATAGAAGAAGCAATGAAAGTAATACCAATATTCTTATACTTTTACTAGTCAAAGTCAATACCAAGAAGAAGTATTTTCCCGTATAATAGTCCACTCCAGAATGTTACAAATAAATCCATTCCAGTTTCCAAAACAGTTTTTTGTTATTGTCAGAAAATTGTCGAATACAAAAGCGGAAACTCAAAACCAGGGTCGCGCATGCGTGGTACTACTGAATAGGCCATTCGGAACACCACTCGGCCAATCTAACGCATTCGTCACAACTCGGCCGATTCCGTAACCTACATTTAGATAGATCTGCCCGATGATTTCCGAGTGAATATCACGATCACGATCTGTTGCCGTTTACGGAAATGACCGAGTGATGTTCCGAATGCTGTACAATATGGATAGACAAAACAAGCCTAATAATAAAGTAATTTGATAAGCCATCGAAATTTCTCCGTAAATCCAAGTAAAAATTCAAACCTAGGAAATTCCAAGGGTTTACGAGTTTATTCAAATAGCCTTGTGCTATTTTCGTTTTTATCCATTTACACTACGACAGGCCCGGGAGACGGATAAATAAACCAACCTTAAGGACATACAATTTTACGAGAAATAGGGAGTCTAAAATGGGGAACTGAAAATAGCCTGCCAATGCTATGCATAAAAGAAGTTGTAGGATGCAATTGAAAATTTGGAGCAAATGCAAAAGATTGCAGCCAAAAACGCCCTAAAACAGCACCACTTACGAAAGTAAAACACGTTTCTGCAGGCAACTTCTGCATAGATCACGTGTTTACTCCCCTGAGGTCCCGGCCAGAATTAAGGTCAGCACCAAAATTTTACGGTATATTGCTACACTATTGATTCTTTTTGCCGCGTTTATTTTTATGAATGGGTCTACTTTTTTTAGCGTAATGACACATGTAGGTTTGTTATCAAAATCCGATGGCGACGATCCCTATATTGAAAGACAGGTAAACCTGTCTTCAATAAAAAAACTTACTTCGTCACGTAAGGGTGTCAAAAACATGACAACTACAACTTGAACATAGGCCTATCTAGGATTTTGAAATTTAAACGCACTAAGAAGCCGACCACCAACGAATATATACAGAATAAAGGCAATAGGGCCTATTTGGACTGTGACATGAAAGTTCACTTGGTGAATAATCTGGCAGAACATCATGTTATGATCATTCATAAACGAATATTTTTCGAAAGACGATTTATTTCCATTACACACTTGTATTATGTGCGTAATGGGAGCTACGCCCTTGTTGAAAAGACGTTAGTCAGTGACAAATTTCTGTTGTTTATAGACGATATGCCTTTACAGAAATCGATAGCTCAGCACGAAACAGTTGTAACTCCCTATAAACATATAGTGATTTACAACTGTTTTGCGCCAGGCCATCGAAATGTGTATCATTACAGACCATCCTCTTAAACAGAATGGGCACTTATAATTGCCTTTTTTTGTTTTAGAACAAGTATGAGTAGTTTCAGAATCCAGCAATTTAATTGTTTGAAATAAACTGATCAAAGTAATTATGCATCTTCTGCATACATTTGTAGCAAAGAGACGGAAATTAATTAATATCATTGTCACAAGACCCCTAAAAAAATATTTCGCACATAATTTCAAATTGATAAAAAGTCAAGACAGACAACGATATCCACACGAACTCTTTATTGATACCTACGTTAATTGGTTCCATGCACCACAGAGTTAACCACATGCTGTTACTTCCGTTTAGTTTGAAGAGGGTTATTCTTATCAATATCTTTATAAACTAAGTTATAATTCATTTGTCAATAAACATAATTTCACTGCGTCCGATATCATCTGTCTGCATTTACAATGCATCGATTCACTTACAGTTCAATTGTTTGTGGTTTTCAGGTATACAAACTTTACTGGACTCCAGTTATAGGAGAAAAACTTTTGACAGAACCCGATAAAGAGAGCAAGAAATATGGCGATAGCCACGCTGTTAAGCTAAAAAGGGTTCCAAGACGGTAGGCCACGTACCAAAGGAAATTTCTCGCTTTGTGAAATTTTTCATATTACACGGGGGCAAAGTTTTCTGTAAAGTAATCGGAAATAAACAGCAATCGAAGTTAGCCAAGGGTGGATTGGAGATACCTTGCAAATACCACTTCAAGACAGAAAACAAGAGCTGTCACTGTAAGATGACAATGCCCCCGACACCGCTTTGATTTTAAATTATGGCCAATCTATGTTGAAGGTCAAGGTCATCCAGGGGTCAAGGTCACCAAAGTATGTGCCTACAGAAAGGTAATATACCAAGGAATGTTGTGGTAAAGTATGATGCGAATATGTTAAGTAATAAGGAAGTTATGGCCAATGTTAAAGTTTTTGGACGGAATGACAGACGGGCGGACAGACGGACGGACAGACGGACGGACGGACAGACGGACGGACGGACAGACGGACGGACGGACGGACAAGTCAAATTTATGATGCCTCCCTATCGGGGGCATAATAAGAAGATGGTGGAGGCTTTGGAAAGAAAATTTAAAGAAACAGAGGTCTTTTGGTAGAGCAGTCTATAAGCTCCTAGATATTAATGAAACGGCCCTTATCAGGGCCAACCATCAAACCAGAGATTCGTTTCTTTTCATCAAAATTGTCAGCTTTTGAGATACGTATAACTTATTATCTCTTATCCATAGACCTGCACTAATCTGAATACTTAACAATTAAGCAACAAATCAAATGGCTTTTTATTTTTTATATAATTTTGTGATGTACAGTTCTTATGCTTATGCTTGAAAGAAATTGAAGTAAGGAACATGGTTGGTCCTCGCGGTAGACGAACGTTTCATTGGGAAAACATATGCTGGAAAAGTTAAGTTTTTACCAGACGACATTAACTTCCACTGTCGAGTTCAAATTCAAAGACACTGTAAAAATGAATTGCAATTTAAAGTAACATGTATTCAGAAAAAAATATTGATTATGAAACCAAACTATAAATAGAGAATTTGCTTGGGAGTGATATTTCAAAACGTTACTAATTAATAATAATTATTATCACTCTCATTCTCCCCAACTTTCAATTGGATATATTCAGTGATAATCAAAATGGACCTTGTGATTTTCATATTTATGTACTAATAAAATTTCAAAAATTAAAATCTCAAACACAAAGCATTTTATATTAAAATGACATCTACCTTCACATAATCAAGAATTAAGGGAAACTTCTTATGGCGATCTGTTTTTCGTTAAAATTGTCACCAGTTTTAACCAGATGCCCCCCCTCCCTCTTAGGATATAACTTTGAGTTTCTGTGTGGATAATTCGAACTGTGTTTCCTGTATTTATTAACGAATTGCTTCAACAGATGTGTCATTGTATATATGAAATACGCGCATTGAATTATTTTACTCAATCTAAAGAGACAAACTTGAAAGTTGTTTCAAAATTATTAAGGAGATTATGTGATTTTTTTACGTATTTGTGTGGCGAATCCTGCAAAAATGGACTCTAGTGAGTTGGACAAAAACAGAAAGATAACTTCTTTCTTCAAACCTGCCACAAGCACTGATGATATTATTCCGCCAAATTGGAAAAATCCACCACCAACACCCCAATCAGTAAAAAAAGCCAGTTGGGAGACCCAGAAGCTTGAAGAAAAGTAAGCATGTGAGTGAGGCGATTGTGATCGACAATGACTCAGACTACGAGTCAGAACTTTTAAGAGAAGATGATGTCTTACTGAGGTAAGTATCGGAAAAGCGAGGGAAAAGCGAGGGAAGTACAAGTCATATACCCTATCAGAAAAAAGAGAATTGGTAGAACTGGCGTCGTTACATGGCACTAACTGTATGGCTGCTAAATTCAATGTTCCTCCAACTACCCTTTCCACTTGGAAAAAAAACACTAGATGTATCTGCACCACACATGAAAGGTGGTCGTAAAATAGGGTCCGGTAGACGCCTGTCCTACAGCCAGGACACAGACACACAGATATGCACCTGGATTCTTAAACAACGCGATTCCCAGCTTCCAGTGAGTAGAACTACCATCCGCAAGTACGCACAAAAGCTTGTGCCCAAACTTCAAAGTATCCGTTGGTTGGGTAAATAAATTTATGACTAGACATGAACTTTCAGTTAGAGCTAAGACATCGCTGTCACAGAAGTTGCCAGGAGATCTTGAGTTCAGACTCAGGTTTTTTTATGATCACTTGAGGGAACTAGCCCTTGACATAGAACTTGACAATGACAATCTCATTATTGATATGGACGAAGTGCCAATGGTGTTTGAATTCGTTCCAGGCAAGACCGTTGCCCCTACAGTTAGCAAAGATGTTCGAGTAATTACAACTGGGGGTGAAAAGAGGCACTGCACTTTAGTCCTTGCTGTTACTGCATCAGGGAAATATTTACCCGGAATGGTCATCTTTAAAGGTAAAATCTGTTTTTATGATTGAATTGAATGGGGTTTTACGCCGCTTTCAACATTATTTCAGTTATATCGCGGCGGCCGGAGCACCTAACAATGGATTCCTGGTATTTCTCACGCCAGTACTACCATTACATCCTTTCCTAGCCCCCGACTGCTATTTCACATAGGTTTACGATTATCTACCCATTGGTGAAAGACACGTCGGAAAGGATATTTGCCGCCACCGGGGATCGAACCCACGACTTCCAGATTGGAAGTCTTATGCCTAACCAACTGCGCTATGGTGGCGGCTTCAATCTGTTTTTAACAATTCCCTAACACATCATACATAAACATGAATTCTAGGTTTGCATATTTTCTGTGTATTGACTCGAAGGTGTTTATTTATTTATTTTTTATTTTTTTTTCAATAGAGGGTAATCAGAGGTAGCTTTTAATATACGGGAAGGTAGAATGACCATTTTAAATTCAGACAAAAATACAAATTGTGTTTGGTATCGATCCCAGGCAGGCTGTACGGATTGCGTAGTCATTACCTTCCGCACATCATAAACAAGATCGATACTTTTGGCCCGTCCAAGAAAGTCCCTTTTCGCATGTCTGTCGCATCTATATGAAAATTTCACGAGTGGAAAAAGAATATGCCATGGTGATTTTTTCAGATTGAGCAGGTTCACTAGGATTGAAGCTTTCCATCCTACCAAAATGATCATATCAACTAATCTGAATACAATGAAACATGAATGCCCCCATAACGGCATTTTTTTTTCAAAGTTTGACCTTGACAGATGACCTTGACCTTGTCACATGACCTTGACTTTGGTACCAGCGGATGCGGATCATTGAGATCTATCATCATGCCAAATATGAGCTTTGTATCTTGAATAGGCTTGAAGATATTGGCAAGGTTAAGTTTTCGGACAGACGGATGGACAGACAGACAGACGGACAGACAGACAGACAGATGGACAGACAGACAGACGGACATGAGTAAAACAATATGCCCCGGATCTATCCATGCGGGGGCATAAAAATGTATGTTATGCGAAAATGGACTTTCTGGGTGGTTTGTAAAATATCGACCCTTCAAACTGCGCGGACTGCGGAGGCTGACTAGGGTCGAAACTTTTCGTACTTTTTTGGACTCGAGAAGAATCGTTTTATAATTCTGTATAAGAATTTTAATATGCGATATGTCATAGACCTCTGATGGACCCTAACTCTTTTTCACAGACTTATTTCGTATGGTCCATATGCTGATCATCATTGCCAGTTTTCAAGTCTGTAGGGCACATGAATTATCAGAGGAAGAAGGTTAAAGATTTAAGAATTGCTCTGAAAAGCTACCCTCCCATCCCCTGGTGCTCCGCACCTGGTGGCCAAACATTCATGATTTTAGCTATTTCAGATAGGGTGTATCAGCTGATTAATCATGTCAAATATAAAGGCTGTAGAGATTCTGGTTCATTAGAAGAAGACAGTGAAAGATTTCAAAATTTTCAACAAAGCACTAACCCCTCCCCCCCAGATGCTCTGCACCTGGTGGCCCAACAGTCATGATTTTAACTATTTAAATTAAGGTTTATAAGCTGAGCATCCATGCCAATTTTCATGTATGTAGTTCTCCTGGCTCAAAAGAAGAAGAAGGTTAAAGATAACAAAATTTACTCAAAGTACTACCCCCTCCCTCCTGGGGCTCCGCACCTTGTGGCCCAACAGATATGATTTTAGCTATTTTAATTCAGGTCTCTGAACTGATCATCTATGCCAAATTTTAAGTCTGTAGGACTCCTGGTTGTGAAGAAGAAGAATTTTTAAGATTTTCTTAAAATTTCACCTTTGGTTGCCATAGCAACCAGGGTTTTTCATGGATTTCAATTCTTTTCCCTATTTGTGAAGGGGACCACCTAAGCGACAATTCTGTAAAATTTGGTGTTAATTGGCCTAGTAGTTTAGGAGGAAATGTCGTTTAAAGAAAATATTTACAGACAACGGATGACATCCGACAGCTGGACGAAAGGTGATCACAATAGCTCACATGAGTATTTCATGTTCAGGTGAGCTAAAATTCATTCTGACCAATTTTCAGGTTGATTTGGACAAAAATATTTCCTCAAGTGCACACAAGGTTTTTCTAAGATTTGATCCTGTGACCCACTTTTTGATTCCACTTGACCTAAATTCAAGCTTAACCAAGATTCCATCGCCAAGATTTCATCACGGCAACAATTCTGATCAATTTCCAGGTTGATCGAGATGGAAATGTGGCCTCTAGAGTGTCCATACGCTTCTCTAAGATTGTCTATGATTTCTTCCAGATAAAGACCAATTTTCAGTCCAATTGGGATACAAATTTGGTTACAAGGGTAATCTGCATTTTTTTCACAGATTTTACACAGTAACGCCATTTAATTCAAATTCGAACTTGTGCAAGACATCACCAATACAATCATTCTGACCGATTTTCAGGATGATAAGCATGAGAATATGGCCTCTAGAACATCCACAATGTTTTTTTAAAATTTGACACCCTTAATATCATTTTGGTAAAGTTTCATTGAAATCAGCCCAATGGTTCAGGGGAAGATGTTGTTCAACGATTTCAGGCTCAAAATAAGCCCTACTCTGCCAGGCCCATATTTTGGAGTTAATCCAAATTTCTTGAATAACTATAGAAGAGGGTCACCCAAGGAACATTCTGGTAAAGTTTCAATTAAATCGGCCCAATTGTTCAGGAGATGTCGTTCAGATTTCGGACTCAGCAAAAGCCCCACCCTGTCGCGCCCATATTTGGGGGGATCAATCAAATTTCTTCAACAACTTTAGAAGAGGGTCATCCAAGGAACATTCTGGTAAAGTTTCATTAAAATCAGCCCAATGGTTAGTAGGAGATGTCATTCAAAGATTTTGGGCTCAAAATAAGCCCTGCCCTGCCACGTCCATATTTGGGGGGGTCAATCCATAATTATTTCTTGAACAACTTAAGAAGAGGGTCATCAAAGGAACATTCTGGTAAAGTTTCATTGAAATTAACCAAATGGTTAAGTCTGAGATGTTGTTCAAAAATTTTTGGCTCAAAATAAACCCCACCTGCCACGCCCATATTTGGGGGGTCAATCAAAAATTCCTGAAGAACTATAGCAGAGGGTCACCCAAGAAATGTTCTGGTAAATTTTCATTGAAATCGGCCCAATGATTCAGAAGGAGATGTCATTCAGAGATTTCATGCTCAAAATAAGCCCCACCCTGCCACGCCCATATTTGGGGGGGTCAATCCATAATTATTTCTTGAACAACTTAAGAAGAGGGTCATCAAAGGAACATTCTGGTAAAGTTTCATTGAAATTAACCAAATGTTTAAGTCTGAGATGTTGTTCAAAGATTTTTGGCTTAAAATAAACCCCACCTGCCACGCCCATATTTGGGGGGTCAATTCATAATTATTTCTTGAAACACTTAACCATTTGCTGTTTAATCCCTGCTTTTAAGGTGCCTGTGATTTTATGATTGAGGAAACATTGTGAAAAAAGAAGAAATTGCTTCTGACAAGCAATTTCTTCTTATTCCACACTATTTTCTACCCTACTGAAGGGTTATTATTCAAATTTAATCCACTTTAAATATTCGTCTGCAAAACCTTTGAATTTGGACAGGTCCAAAATTTTGTAAAACAGGAAAGTGTTAAGAAGAGGGTCACCCAAGTAAAAATTCTGGTAAAGTTTCATTGAAATCAGCCCAATGGTTCAGGAGGAGATGTTGTTTAAAGATTTCGGGCTCAAAATAAGCCCTGTCCTGCCTCGCCCATATTTTGGGGTCAATCCAAATTTCTTGAATAACTGTTGAAGAGGGTCACCCAAGGAACAATCTGGTAAAATTTCATTTAAATTGGCCCAATGGTTCAGGAGATGTCATTCAAAGATTTCGGGCTCAAAATAAGCCACGCCCTGCCGGCCCATATTTTGGGGTCAATCCATATTTCTTTAACAACTTTAGAAGAGGGTCACAAAAGGGACATTCTGGTAAAGTTTCATTGAAATGATTGAGGTGGATATGTTGTTCAAAGATTTCAGGCTCAAAATAAGCCCGCACTGCCAAGCCCATATTTGGGGGGGTCAATCCATATTTCTTAACAACTTCAGAAGAGGATCACCCAAGGAAAATTCTGGCAAAGTTTTATTGAAATCGGCCAAATGGTTCAGGAGGAGAAGATTTTTAAAGAAAAGTTTCACACGCACGGACACACGACAGACACCCAGCCATTACAAAAGCTCGTAGGCCTTCTGCCAGTGGAGCTAAAAACGGTCTTCTGCGATGGAGGTTGCTCTACTCCTACCTCAACCATGTCTCCTTACAGGTGTACCATACTGTTGGTATCGTACATACGCTCATGTTACAACAGTATGTTGTACCCCCATTACCATGCCAACATCACAGTGGGAAGCCCCTTGCTACATCATACCTACAGCATGCCACAATTGTTCGACAGATATATGTCGTCTGACATTTGGATTAGCTATAAGTAACAACTTAAAAGTCAGTAAAGAACTGAAAAACAGAAACCAAGCATCTACACTAAACCTGTACATGTAGAAAATGAAAAAGGACCGGTAAGAAACTGGGGTTCCTCATTTTGCATGAGTCTTGCGAGAAAATTGCTTGTCAAATTTGGTATTGTATACATTAGATATATTGTCAATACATTCTTGTACAATTTTAAACATGTACACAAATGTTTTTTTTAAATCAGCTCCCGTAGGACAGCAAAAAATTTGGTGCTTAGTAATCTTTGAGTAGTATATATTACCATAAAATCAAAATTAGCCACACCCATTGAAGCCTTGTTTTTCATTGAATTAAAAATCCTTGAGCACCTTGAAAGAGGGTCACCAAAGGGTCATTCCTGTGAAGTTTGGTAACAATCCATCCAGTAGTTTCTGAGGAGAAGATTTTTAAAAAAAAAAAAGTTTACAATGGCAGATAGACGGATGCATGACAGAGACAGCACCATGACAAGAGCCCTAGTGGCCTTTGGCCAGTGGAGATTAAAATGGTTTTGTTCTGTAGGAAAAGTTTCTAAATATCAGAAAATCCCGAGTTTCCCATGTGCTAATAAAGGAATTCTACTGTACTTATACATCAGTCTGAACTTGTGAACAGAGATACTAGGCTTATATATTCCACCTGTTTTACCCTTATTTAACCCTTTCCTGCATAAACCCTGCTTTTAACGTGCCTGTGATTTTATGATTGAGAAAACATTGTGAAAAAAGAAGAAATTGCTTCTGACAAATTAAATGCAGTTTAAATTTTCTTCTGCAAAATCTTTGAATTTGGACAGGTCAAAATTTTTGTAAACAGGAAAGGGTCAAGGTACCCAAACAACATTTGGCACTTGTTTCAATGTTTATTAAATAAATATTTTGTAGAGTGTACCTTTACGATAATTTGACTAAAAATTCAGCATATCTTTCCGTGCGTTTTCAGAGAAAAATTGGGATTTTGGAAAATACCATTTTTTTCCTGAAAAATGCCAAGAAACTGGCGATAAGGAACTAAATGATGACCTTCAATGTAAGTAAGTTGGTATACATAATTAATTGAACACAAGGAATAGTAAAATATTGGATTCAATACTAACATTTAGAGAAAATGCAGGAAAAACACTCTCGAAAAATTTCTCTTCTTTTATTCAGCGAAATCTAATTATTTATTTTAAAATCAACAACTAGAAAGCCATGAATGGCTTGAGTCGCTCCACAGGCTTGAAATTCGTGTAATAGCAAATCTAAGTTTTGACTAGATTTTAAGACATTTTGGGTTCTACTGATGTTTAAATGATTTTCAAAGTTTCCACTATATAACATAAAGAGAAATGACCTCCGCCCATAAAATACATTTTTTTTATCCAATGACAATAATTTTTGGCTGCATGATAATTAGTCATATAAGGATCAAAATAAATAAGTTTGATTGATATCCATCAATTACATTCTGAGAAAATGTTTTCAAAGTTTCCACTATATATAATATATAGAGAAATGACCTCCGCCCATAAAATCCAAATTTTTCATCTGATCACAATACATATAGGTCAAATGACAAAGGGTCACTCAAGGATCATTCCAGTGAATTTTATTTGATTTCTATCAATTACATTCTGAAAAAATGTTTTCAAAGTTTCCACTATATATAACATAATTATAGTGAAATGACCTCTGCCAATAAAATATATATTTTTCATCTGATCACAATAATTTTTTGTAGACTGATAAAGGGTCACCCAAGGATCATTCATGTAAAATTTGGATGATATTCTGGGAAAATGATTTTCAAAGTTTCCACTATATTACATAGAGAAATGACCTCCGCCCATAAAATACATATTTTTCATCCAATCAAAATAATTTCTTGTAGACTGATAAAGGGTCACCCAAGGATCATTCATGTAAAATTTGGTTGATTTCTATCTGTTAGATTCTGAGAAAATGATTTTCAAAGTTTCCAATATATAACATATAGAGAAATGACCTCGCCCATAAAATACATATTTTTCATCTGATCACAATAATTTCTTGTAGACTGATAAAGGGTCACCCAAGGATCATTCATGTAAAATTTAATTGGTATCCATCAATTAGATCCTGAGAAAAGTCACTTTTTACCATATTTGGAAATTATCCATGCCCATTAAATCCATGTTTTTCATTGGATCAAAATTTCTTGAACAACTTTGAAAGAGGGTCACTCAAGAAACATTCCTGTGAAGTTTGTTTAAAATTCATCCAGTAGTTTCTGAGGAGAAGATTTTTAAAGAAAAAGTTTACGACCGGACGCACAGACACACAGATGCACAGACGGAAGCAACGCCATGACAATAGCCCCAGTGGCTTTCAGCCAGTGAAGCTAAAAAATTACACCTACATCAAATAATAAGGATATGATAGAAAATTAGTTTAACATTAAGAGATTTAGAAAAGGTAAAATAAAGAAGGTGTATTCGGGCATTTTTGGCCACTTTGCATTCCATGAAACCAGTCATCAACCCTCAAAATTCAGGCGCTCACCTATTTTCGTATTCTCTAAATAAATATCCTTAAGACAAGAGTGTGATAATATTTGCTGTAATGCAAAACATGTACCTCATTGATTTTTTTAACTGCTATTTAAGTTTCATTTACTGATAATCCACTGGAGCATAGGAAGCAATTTAGGGTTACGGGTAAGTTAGATAAAGACATTCCTTTGGGGTGGTTCTTTCATTGCAAGATGAAATTAAATTTCAATTTCTACACCTGTAATAATTACTGAGAAGGAAAGGGACTTTTTCCTCTATACTTTTACCAAGCAAAATACAATGCAAGAAAAAAAATTATATTCAAATCAGCTCAATCATGATGCATTTCAGTGATACGATTATGCATTTCAGGCAACAAAATTAAAGCGTCCACGACATACTAAATATCTAAGCGTTATTTGTTGAATCATCTAGAAAATTGATTGAAATGATAAAAGACAGTTGAAAGGTAGGCCTAATGCAATGGCAGAGAAAGGTCTAGTTATACCATTAATTAAACAAGAGAACCATGATGGTCCTATATCGCTCACCTTTGTCTCTCTGACTCCTCCCTTAGCAAAATTAAAGGCTTAAGTGATCATTAAAAGATCATTAAATTTTTTCAAAGAAAGACAATATTCTATTCCTATGATCCCTGCTTAAGTTTGTAGCTTTTTCTATACAAGTTTCATGTGACCTGGCAAACATGCTGACCAAGTTTCATGAAGATTTAACCATATTTGTCGCCTATAGATACTAGAGTATAAAAGGAATACTGTCATTAAGGTCCCTTTTCCCTTGATATGGCATGATTCCTTCCGAATTTCAAAGGGGTTCATCCTTGAGACCAAACCAATATGCCGACAAAGTTTCATGAAGATTGGGCCCTATTTGTGACCTCTGGAGTGTAAACAAGAAAATTGGCATTAAGGTCCCTTTTCCGGTGATAGAGCATGGATCCTTACCGTTTTCAATAGGGTTCATCCTTGTGACCTGGCCATCATTCTGACCAAGTTTCATGAAGATAGAAGCATATTTGTGGCTTCTATTGTATTAACAAGAAAATTGTCATTGAGGACATATGTTTTCCGTGATATAGCATGGATCCTTCCCATTTTGAGTAGGGTTCATCCTTGTTACCTGGCTATTCTTTTGATCAAGTTCCTTGAAGATTGGGCCATATTTGTGGCCTCTAGATTGTAAACAAGAACAAGAGGACCATGATGGTCCTAGATCGCTCACCTGAGTCACTTTGACCCCTGGGACATCACATTTATTAAATAGGCAACAAGGAGATTATTTCTACATAAGATCAATACCATGGATTTTTTCAGCAAAGAGCAAGATGGATATGCCTTTTCACTCTATGATTCTATGTAAAAAGGGATGCACCTTGGTTGAGCCCAAATATGACCCCAGGATCTTGACATGAACAAACTTGGTAGAGGTCCACTAAATGATGCTACATACCAAATATGAAAGCTGTCTGCCTTCTGGTTTCATAGAAGATTTTTAAAGATTTTCGGGGTAAAGGGAAAGTTGAGGGTGGATTTCATTTATTTGAACAACTTTGGTAGAGCTTGACCCAAGGAAGATCCCTGCCAAGTTTCATCATGATTGGCCCACTGGTTTAGGAGGAGAAGATGTTTACAGAAATTGTGGGCGACGCATGACTGACATTCTACGATCACAAGAGCTTACCTTGAGCACTTCGTGCTCAGGTGAGCTAAAGAAAACCCACGATAGTCCTATATCACTCACCTTAGTTTCTTTGTCTTACGTAACAATTATCAAATTTTCCAGCAAATGTGATAACTGCATTTTTATGATTTTAGGTCTTGATAGTGTAAACAAGAAAATCGTCAATAAGGCCCCTTTTCCTGTGATATCATGTGAATCCTTCCCATTTTCAAAAGAGTTCATCCATGTGAATGACAAATATTCTGACCAAGTTTCATGAAGACTGGACCATATTTGTGGTTTGTAAATTGTGAACAAGTAAAATTGTCATTATTAAGGCTCCTTTTCCATGATATCATATGAATCTTTCCCCTTTTCAGTAGGGTTACGTAGGGTTCATCCTAGTGACCTGACAAATATTTTGACCAAGATTTGTGAATTTTGAACTATATTTGTGGTCTTCGGAGAAAAAACAAGAAAATTGTCATTAAGGCCCCTTTTCCTGTGATATGACACCAATCCGTCTAAGTTTTAAAAGGTTTCATCATTGTGACTTGACAAATATTCTGACCAAGTTTTATGAAGATTGGACCATATTTGTGGCCTCTAAGAGTGTAAACATGAACATTTTCATTAAGGCCCCTTTTCCTGTGATGTGGCAGGGACCCTTCCCATGTTCGATAGAGTTCATCCTTGTGACCTGGCCAACATTCTGACCAAGTTTCATGAAGCTTAGACCATATTTGTGGCCTCTAGAGTGTATACAAGAAAATTGTCATTAAGGCACCCTTTCCCGTGATATGGCAGGAACCCTTCCCATTTTTAATAGAGTCACCTGGCAAATATTCTGACAAAGTTTCATGATGATTGGTCCATATTTGTAGCCTCTAGCGTGTTAACACTTGAATTGTTGACGTCTTACAAGGATGACGCACGACATACAACATTCAATGATCACAATTAAAATTCACCTTGAGCAAGATGAGCTCAGGTGAGCTAAAAATACAACAGGAGGCCCAAGAGGGCCTGTATTGCTCCACTGGCTTTAACATCTTTAGACTTTCATTTAATGAAGCTTTCTTTGAATGAAAACAACACTTTGAAATCTCTGAAAAAACCTATTTTGTGTATTAACTGGGTATGGCCCACATTGCACCAAAATCCTCAAGGTTCATTGAAATCTGCCCATCACTTCATCAGGAGACTGATGTAGTTCAAAGATTTTGGGCTCAGGAGGAGTTGTTGTTCTAAAGTTTCATTAAAATCAGCCCAATGGTTAGTAGGAGATGTCATTCAAAGATTTCGGGCTCAAAAAAGCCCCGCCCTGCCACGCCCATATTTTGGAATCAATCCGAATTTCTTGAATAACTTTAGAAGAGGGTCCCCAAAGGAATAATCTGGTAAAGTTTCATTGAAATCGACCAAATGGTTCAGGAGGAGATGTCGTTCAAAGATTTCGGGCTCAAAAAATTGCCACGCCCTGGCACGCCCATATATGGGGGCCAATCCAAATTTCAGGAACAATTTCTGAAAAGGGTCACTCAGGATATATTCTGGTAAAGTTTACTTGAAATCGGCCTGGTGGTTCAGGAAAAGATGTCGTTCAAAGATTTCAGGCTAAAAATAATCCCCACCCAGCCACGCCCAAATTTTGGGGTCAATAGAATTTCCTTGAACAATTTAAGTAACCCAAGGAACATCCATGCCAAGTTTCATTGAAATCGGCCCAATGGTTTGGGGGGAGAAGATTTTTAAAGAGTTCAAAGTGAAAAAAATGTACTGCCCTGCCACGCCCATATTTGGGGGTCAATCAAAATTCTTTTAACAATTTTAGAAGAGGGTCACCCAAGGAACACTTCTACCAAGTTTCATGAAAATCCGCCCATTGGTTTGGGAGGAGAAGATGTTTAAAGAAAAAGTTTACGCACGCAGGGACGCATGGAGGGACAGATGGACAGACGCACAACGGACACACCGCCATGACAATGGCTTACTGGCCTTCGGCCAGTGGAGCTAAAAACTATAAACTTTTATTAGAGGGCCGTAAATATTTTTCGTTATTTTTGCTTCTTAGAGTTAGGTTTCCAATGGTATCCGATAGCCCTAATCTACATTATTTTCATCATCATCAGACAAAGTCAAACATCAAGATCACATTAACTAAAATTTGCAAGTTTGGAATGGATTTGTTTATTTTAATGGGGTTTCAATGGGCATTCAAGAATCTTTCAGTTATAAAGCAGAGGCTGGAGCATCTTACAATGGATTCCTGGTATTTCTCTCACCAGTACTACTATCACATCCTTTCATAGCCTCCTGCTGCTATCTTACATAGGTCTACAATTCCAAAGTTTGGAATGGAGAAATCATCATGAACACAACAGGGTTCTGCTCAGGTAGCGCCCTTGCACCATTGGCACTAAAAAGTAGCAGATAGTGCAGAACAAGGGGCTAAAGAGGGCCTGTAGCGCTCCACTCTAACATCTCAAGACTTTAATTAAACTTACTTTCATCAAAATCAAAGGACAAAAAACACTGAAAGTACCAACTGTAGGTCATTTTTTATTTGAAAAACTAAATCTATTGACAATTTTGGTTTGAAAGTGAGAAACAAGTGGTGTAGTCTAACATGTTGGTCTATAGCTCCTGCCAAAACAGGAATATTCAAGGTTCAACATGACAAGGGTTAAACAACACTTTGAAGTCTCTTTAGTATTTTTAAATCGGACTGTGAAGCAGTCCGAATTATATATACCGTTTTCCAGAAATCCAGTCTGTTTGACCCACTACATTTTTATCATTATCTTCTGAGCAATGTGTTCAAACCAAATTATGTGTTTCCAAACTCCGAAGAAACGGCTTTTTCAGTCACAATCTACAAACTTTGTTTTTATCTTATTTACTTTTCGACAAATAGAGAAGAGGCTAATACAAAATTTGATGTAATATTTGCTTTTAGTTATTACCAGTTAGTATTTTCAGTGTTTATAACAAGATTTTCGGTTGAGTAAAGGAGTTGAAACGTACAATAGGTTAACTGTATAATAAATTTGTAGCACTTACAATATTACTGCTCTGATTTTTTCTCGAACGGTCATTTACCAGTTGTAGGCCTGACAACCAGTCAAATTCTGTTTTGATTATTACTCAGTCAAAACCCACGCGTAAATTCAGACCATGTGGTAGATGCAAATAGACATCGTCTGCTCGAAATGTGTCAATTAAGTTGTTTGTCATTGGTCAATGGTCGTCTGCACTCGGACACTGGGAGCGTGGGAAGTTTACTTTTTGTTCGCATGGTGGAATGAGTACTTTTGACTATGTGTTAACAAATAGAAATAATTTTGTAATTTTGAAATATTCAATTTCAATGAGCACTCTGATCACGCTCCAATCCTATTTTCAATATATTCAAATTTGAGTATGAAGAAAAGTTATTCAACAACAAATAAACCGACAAAAACTTACGATAAACTGATATAGGATAGCAGTAAGAGAGATCTATTTTTAGAACAACTCATGAATTATCATAGAGTGCTGCTAGATTTAATCGATTGGTCATAAACCAAAGATATAAATAGCAATGTTGGCGATTTCATATGTTTCTTGAGGGAAAATGGATTTATAGTATTTGGGAAAACCCAATGCTTGAAATACAAACATGTTGGAAATCAAAATTGTAAATAGTTTAATGAAAAATGTTTTGTTGCTAAACAGGCTTTTAAACTCTATAGAGAGAGGAATAATATTAACAGACAAGCTTTTAGCTTGGCCCGTGCTCATTATAACACTGTAAAAAAATCTGCTGAGAAATAATTTAGACTAGCAGAGGGCTATAGAATAAGCAAACTTTCAAAATCGGACCACAAGGTTTGATGAGCTGGCGATGTCCTCGAAAAGATGGAGTGTTAAGAAAAAAAACTCACAAATTGGGCAAATATTTTACCAACTTTTATTGTCCAAATTTGAGCCCTTTTGATTGGCGAACTATTGCACTATATCACAGCCTCTCAATGATGTCCGATTTACAGTGCTGATAGCACTTTGATTTTGTTATAATTTACTGGGTCTTGCCCACATTGCATCAAAAGAACTCAATAGCCATTAACCCAAATACCCTTTCCCCAGTCTTATTACCGATGTAAAGGTGATTGCAATTAGTAGGCCATTCTAAACACATTTTTCAGTAAATGGTCATTCATGGAACATTCAAACCAAGATTCAAAGAAATTAGTCCAATAAATTGGGAGAAGAATTTTATAGTTTTCAAATTGAAAACTGGCCTTGCCCTGCCAAACCCACATTTATGGGCCCATCAAAATATATCGACCAATTAAAGAGAAGGTGCACTTTAGATTTTTTTGAATTTTCAAGGTGAAAATTGGCCTAGTGCCCTGCCAAACCCACATTATTTCCATGGCCCCATTAAATAATTGTGACTTATTTACGCAAAAATGCACCTAAGGAATATTCATACCAAATTTAATTGAAATTTGCCAAAGTGAGTGGGAAGGAAAAGATTTTTAGATATTTTAAAGTGAAAATAAGCCCAACCTTGCCAGGCCCATATTTGAGGGTCAGTCTAAATTTCTTTAACAATTGAAATAAAGGGTCACCCTAGGAACATCCATACCAAGATGCACCTAAGGAATATTCATACCAAGTTTAATTGAAATTGGCCAAAATGAGTGGGAAGGAAAAGATTTTTAGAAAATTGAAAATGAAAATAAGCCCCAACTTGCCACGCCCATATTTGGGGGTCAAAAGTCAAAGTTTCTTCATCAATTTAGTTAAAGGGTTTACCATATGAAATATCTAATTGTCTAGTTTCATTGAAATTGGCCAAGTGGTTTTGGAGAAGATCTTTAAAGATTTTAAGGTGAAAACAAGATGTGTTTGTGAAACAGGAATGCCCCCGTAACAGCATTTTCTTTAAGTTTGACCTTGACAGATGACCTTGACCTTGTCACATGACCTTGACCTTGTCACATGACCTTGACTTTGGTGTACAGCTTTGTATGTCAAATACTTTTGGAGAAAAGGCAAAGGTTAAGTTTGGTTAAGTTTTCCGACAGACAGACGGACAGACAGACAGACAGACAGACGGACATGAGTAAAACAATATGCCCCCGATCTCTCGATACGGGGGCATAAAAAGCCCCGGCCTGTCACAACCATATTGGGGGGTTATTTAAGTCATCTTTAACAATTCATGATGGTGGTCACCAAAGGAGCATCCATGCTTCTTTTCTTTGAAATCGGCCCATTGGTTTACGAGATATTAAATGAAAAAGTTTAGGCCAGGATGAACAGACACACAACCATGACAATAGCTTTTGGCCAGTTGAGCTTTAAATCAATCAGTAGGGCCCAAGGGCTTGCTGAATTTTACGACATAGCATCTGCATTATAAGTTCAAAATACAAATTCTGCGGCAATCTCATAGTGTTTAACCCTTTCCTGTTTTACAAAACTTTGGACCTGTCAAAATTCAAAGGTTTTGCAGACGAAAATTTAAAGTATATTTAATTTGAAAAATAACCATTCAGTAGGGTAGAAAATAGTGTGGAAAAAGAAGAAATTGCTTGTCAGAAGCAATTTCTTCTTTTTTTCACAATGTTTTCTCAATCGTAAAATCACAGGCACATAAAAAGCAGGGATCAAATAAAAAGGGTTAAGCAGACTCTAAAACAGAAATCCGTAGGTACCCAGTGTCAGGTGGTTAAATCAGTTTTCTTATTATCGGAAATTAAAATTTATAGGGTAGCATTGTATATTTAAGTGTTTTTGAGCAATGGATCAAACTAGGTATCTGAAGCCTTTTTTTTTACTTTTTCATCAGAGTTTTTGCCAAAAGAGCAAAAGATAGTGACAAATAATAACCCAACCAATCAGAAACATAGAGAAAACAAGTGCATGTCGTATTGCGATGCAATACCGGAGTCCCCCACCGGATAACAAAAAATCCTTTCTTATAATATATCTCCTACTTGCTAGTTCTTTAACTGTATACAAAATTTGAAGTTGCTAGCACATTAGGTTTTGAACAAAATGTCCCAAACAAAAATATAAGAGTAAAAACAACCAATAGCAAAAACTCCAAAAGTGGGCGGAGAAGAATGATTATTGTACACGCCACTTGTCCTCAATGAGATCTATAAGTGTACCAAGTTTGAAGTTGCTAGCACTGATGGCTCAGGAGATATGGTCCGGACAAAAATGTCAGGATAAAAAACAACAACGGACAATAACTAGAAAAGTGGATGTGGCAGAGTAACAGTTCTTGTGCATTACACTTTTTCTCAATGAGATCTACCAGTGTACAAAGTTTGAAGTTGATAGCACTTATGGTTTAGGAGATATGATCCGGACAAAAATGTAAGGATAGACACAACAAAGGGCAATAACTCAAAAAGTGGGTGTGGCAGACTCACAGTTCTTAAACATGACACTTGTCCTCAATGAGATCTATACGTGTACAAAGTTAAAAGTTGCTAGCACTTATAGTTAAAGAGATATGATCCGGACAAGAATGTAAGACTAAAAACAACAAAGGGCAATAACTCAACAAGAGGACCAAGATGGTCCTAGATCGCTCACCTGAGTCTCTTTGACCCCTGGGACATCACATTAAGATAGGTGGATGTCGAAAAGAAGATAATTGCTTAAGATCAATACCATGGAATGTTTTCAGCGAAGAGCAAGACAGATATGCCCTTTTGCTCTTTGATTCTTTGTAAAAAGGGATAGACCCGGGTGGACCGTAAATGTGACCCCAGGGTCTTGATATGAACAAACTTGGAAGAGGTCCATAAGATGATGCTACATTCTAAATTTGAAAGCTGTCTGCCTACTGGTTTCAGCGAAGAAGATTTTTGAAGCTTTTCCTCTTTTCACCCTTCGTGCTCAGATGAGCTGAAAGGGATGCGCCCGGGTGGAGCCCAAATATGACCCAAAGGTCTTGATATGAACAAACTTGGTAGGGGCACACTAGATGATGCTACATACCAAAAAAGAAAGCAGTGTGCCCTCTGGTTTCGATTAAAGAAGATTTTAAAAGATTTTCGCTCTTTAATGCTATGTAAAAAGGGTTGCGCCCGAGTGGAGCCCAAATATGATCCTAGGGTCTTGATATGAACAAACTTAGTAGAGGTCTACTAGATGATGCTACATACCAAATATGAAAGCTGTCTGCCTTCTGGTTTCATAGAAGAAGATTTTTGAAAATTTTCATTTTTTTACCCTTTCTCGCTCTTAGGAGATAAAGGGATGTACCCATGCAAAGCTCAAATATGACCCAAGGGTCTTGATAAGAACAAACTTGGTAGAGGCCCACTAGGTGATGCTACATACCAAATATGAAAGCTGTCTGCCATCTGGTTTCAGAGAAGAAGATTTTTAAAGATTTTGCCTCTTTGATTCTATGTAAAAAGGGTTTTGTCTCTTTGATTCTATGTAAAAAGGGTTTGGCCAGAGCAAAGCCCAAATATGACCCTAGGGTCTCGATATGAAGAAACTTGGTAGAGGTCCACTAGATGGTGCTACATACCAAATATGAAGGCTGTCTGCCTTCTGGTTTCAGAGAAGAAGATTTTTAAAGATTTTCATATTTTCACCCTTTTTGTTAAGGGTAAAGGGAAAGTTAAGGGTAGATTTCAATTATTTGAACAACTTTGGTAGAGCTTAACCCAAGGAACATCCCTACCAAGTTTCATCAAGATTGGCCCACTGGTTTAGGAGGAGAAGATGTTTAATGAAATTGTGGACGACGGACGACGCACAACTGACGACGGACGACGGACATTCTATGATCACAATAGCTCACCTTGAGCACTTCGTGCTCTGGTGTGCTAAAAAGTGGACATGGCAGAGTAACAGTTCTTGTACATGACACTTGTCCTCAAAAAGATCTATCAGTGAACAAAGTTTGAAGTTGCTAGCACTTATGGTTTAGGAGATATGATCCGGACAAAAATGTAAGGGTAAAAACAACGAAGGGCAATAACTCAAAAAGTGGGCAT
The DNA here is from genome assembly GCA_948146395.1 of Fragum whitleyi. Taxonomy (NCBI): domain Eukaryota; kingdom Metazoa; phylum Mollusca; class Bivalvia; order Cardiida; family Cardiidae; genus Fragum; species Fragum whitleyi. The sequence continues at coordinate 18,533,970 of OX411559.1, forward strand.
GGCAGAATAACAGAGCTTGAAGTTGCTAGCACTTATAGTTTAGGAGATATGATCCGGACAAGAATGTAAGGCTAAAAACAACAAAGGGCAATAACTCAATCAAAGGCCTGAAAGGCCTGAATTGAAGACAGGACTGAATATTAACAATTGGAATGAAAATTGTGGCGTTTTGAGAAGATCTCTTGAGTGGGAATCAAAAATTTAAAACAATCATTGATGGTTACATATGGGAACTGCACCTTCCTAACAAATGATTATGCTTTACTTTGAAGACTCATCACTTCAAGATAAACCTATCCCTCTCAGGGATCAATTTGGGGTGAGATATGTGTAAATTCTCTCATTTTTCTGCCAGAAATCTCATTCAAATTGGCTAAATGAGAGAAAAATCTCTCAGTAAAATATATTTTTAACAAAGGATTTGGTTCAATTTACCATTGAAAAGTCAGTATTTCTCATAAGTTCCGACTCAATGAGATTTTTTTCACATGAAATTCGGAGCCAAAATTATCCCTGCGGCCTCTAGCCAATTCAAGCTTAACAAGAGGGTAACTGCCTTCATAATCGCCATTCATCCCCAAGTGTAAGTTTTCAATATCCTAAATGAAAAATATTCATTTAACCAACAGAAATATGGTGGCAATTCCTGTATTCTAAAAACTCATATGAATTATTTCAACCCTGTTTTATAAAATTGTATAGATTATCCCCAGCAATCCAATATGATCCGAATCCGATTTTTTCCAGTCAAACTTATTAAGTGGATGTGTAAAAATCTTAAATAAAATGTTAATCCACATGACACACATTGCTTACCCCTTGATGAAGAGCTGAACATTTCATCGCCATGGTGAATATTGCCCTAAATTGGAAATTTGTTCAAATTTCTTTTACATTTATTATCTGATCCAGGATTTGACTAATTATCTCCACATAGAAGAAGCAATGAAAGTAATACCAATATTCTTATACTTTTACTAGTCAAAGTCAATACTAAGAAGAAGTATTTTCCCGTACAATAGCTGTAGCTTTTTTTTATGAATACCGTTTAAGTTTCTTCCAGGAGTGAAACATTCTATTTCTATTTTTCCATTGAGATATTTCAGTCTCCATTTCAGGTTATTCTCCTTGCAGATGGTCTTACTTAGTAGAAAATTATTTTTATTACAAAATAATATATAAACAAGGGCGTAGCTCCCATTACGCACATTACGCAATTGCGTAATACAAATATATCCTCTTTCGAAAAATGTGTTTGCTGAATGATCATAACATCGAAACTACAGCTTATTGAAGCTGTAGTTACGATGTTTTGTTCGTTCAACAACGTTGAAACCATTGAAAAGGGGAGCGAACGGAAGATGTTCATATTTTTTGTCAAAGACTATATATCGCCTTTTTCCTATATATTCTATGTTGGTCGCCATCTGCGTGCGTATAAATTTGAAAGTCCTAGTTACGCCTATGATAAACCTGTTAAGACAACCAACCTTTCAGGCCTTTTCCACGGGACTGCTTTTCTAGATCAAGATTCGGATTGAACTATCCGGTGAACTATCAATTTTGACAAAACTGCCAAAATGACAGATCGTTAAATGAAATCCCGAGCTACAGCATTTATCACCTTGAGTAGAATTCTTTCAAAGTCCACTCCAGAATGTTACAAATAAATCCATTCTAGTTTCCAAAACAGTTTCTGTTATTGTCAGAAAATTGTCGAAAACAAAAGCGGAAACTCAAAACCGGGATCGCACATGCGTGGTACTACTGTATAGGCCATTCGGAACACCACTCGGCCAATCTAACGCATTCGTCACAACTCGGCCGATTCCGTAACCTACATTTACCTGAGACTTCGGAGATCGCCCGATGATTGCCGAGTGAATATCACGATTACGATCAGTTGCCGTTTACGGATATAACCGAGTGATGTTCCAAATGCTGTACAATATGGAAAGACAAAACAAGCCTAATAATAAAGTAATTTGATAAGCAATCGAAATTTCTCCGTAAATCCAAGTAAAAATACAAACCTAGGAAATTCCAAGGGTTTACGAGTTTATTCAAATAGCCTTGTGCTATTTTAGCATTTATCCATTTACACTACGACAGGCCCGGGAGACGGATAAATAAAGCAACCTTAAGAACACGCAAACATACAATTTTACGAGAAATAGGGAGTCTAAAATGGGGAACTGAAAATAGCTTGCCAATGCTATGTATAATCAAAGCACTGAAAGTACTGATGGTGAACGAATCTGTTGGCATTCTAAAGTTATATATTGAATTCGTTGAGAAAAGAGAAATTATAAATATAAAAACTAATCAAGGGAAAGTGTCTCGTCAAAATTCTAAATTCAAAGAATGAGAAAGCGAGGATAAGAAAGGTAGAGAGAGTGACAGACAGAGACAGACCGATAGACAGAGAGCGATAAGCCTAGAGAAAAGAAAACAGGCAACTATAGTGGATAGACTAATGATTCTTTTCTTAACTCAAAAAATAGCAGTCAGAAAGGTAATTCAATTTCCACATGTGGAACCCATATTTTAGCAGATTAAACAGCAGTCTTTCTGCATTTTGACTTTTAACCGTTATCCGCTATGGCTCTGGTACGACCTGAATGCCCCCCCCCTCCGAATTAAAAGACCGCTGTTTCGTAATTGTAATTACAGGGCTTTGGTCTCTTTCGGTAATATTCAGTCTCGTGAAAGAATAATCATCTGATGCCATTGCGTAAAAATGAATTTAAAAAAAAAAAAACACACACACACACACAATTCGATGAAATCTATGTAGGAATTATTTTTGTACAGCTAATGAATTGTCAAAATATAGTCGTTGTTTAAATTCTATTGCTCCTACCAAACGGCAGATAATCGTAAACCTTAGAGGGTAGAAGTTGGCAGCTACGTACGGATGTATGCTCATTATAATTCTGGTGCGAGAAATACCAATTTCCATATTAAGGTAAAGATGCTCCAGTCCACAGGCGATTGATTCACAATCCAAGTTTCACATTCTTCCGGTAAAACAAATAGATGAATGATTGTATTGAGGAAATTCTAGAGCCATCCGAGGGATAGAAGCGCTACTATACAGTTGTAGTTACGATGTCAAGTACTTTGAAAAAAAATCCATTCGATGTTAAAATTTGAAATTAGGTCTATCGTGTTGGGATATTTGTTCATTTGATTCTTTTATCTATTTATCTATTCACGACATTCATATATTAACAGTAAATCGTACCGAGATTGCTATATCCCCTGTTTTCCGGCCTTGTTTGAAACGAACATAAGTTGTCTGGTAATGGTTTAAATTTTATTTCATATCAAGGTTGGTCACGGTCAAGTGGTGCGTGTTTATGTTTCAATGAGAATTTAGACGCGCCCTCCCTTATAAACGCGCTCCCCCATAAATACGATTCCCAGGCCCTTGACTATACGATCAACAGCATCCAACAGTCCATGGTCCGTAGTGAAAAACCCTGTCTCGAATTTAAATTCAAAAACTGCTACTCCACGACGTAATGTTTATTAGACTGTGGGTTAACTATCTTAAATTCCTATCAGGATAAGGCTGGTTGCGTCATTAAAAGATCGTTCAACATCTGAAAAACTAGCGCGTCCTAAATCGTGCAGTCTTCCGGAAGTGCGAAAGGTTAAAATTTAACACAAAATTAAAACTATTTCTCGTTATTCTTCATAAGTCACATGTGAAAAAAATCCCCTTTCGTTGTTACGAAAATATTTCTGAAATCATTTCACCTTCTGCAAATATACAAAATATCCGAGTCAAATGATTAAATCCTAGTCACAATTCATACTGTTACAATAGGAAAACCCCCGTAAAATCTCGTGTGTGCCTTATTTCAAAAGCGACGTCGCCGCTTGCAAGAATCTGGGGACTTCAAAGGGTGCCGACACGCGGTGACCCAGCTAGCTCCAGACGTTTTGTGTTTTCACTACGAAACACTTTCATTGCATGTACCGGATGCATTTACACATCACGAAATTTTAGGATTTAATACAGGATTATTTATTTCATACGTGAATAGGTAATGATTTATTAGACCGCATTGTCCATCGGTAGCGGAACATTGAATATTGCATCGTCTGGAACTTCCTACCTTGTTCAAATAATAACAATAATAATAATCTCGGCTTCTGCTAACACAATCACTTGCTTTTGAAAGCTGCAATTAATGGTCGAGGGTGACCGTATTTCGATAGATGACTTAAAATGACAGAATTACAATTCATAAGCTAACATTTTATTTTATTTTTTAAATCAATAGCCTTAATAGATAAATAGAAAAGCGTATTGGGTAGCGTACGTATTTCAATCGATAATTACGAACATGTTAACAGTTTGCTTCTCTTTGGTACCAAAATACGTATTTTTTTTTAATTAAGTAAAAGAGTCTGAAATAATAGCGCCCCCCACGACGTTTTGCATCGCGCTCGGGCGCGTTTAATAGGAGAAATACGGTAGGAACATTCCATTCGTTTGTAAACTTGTCCTTTCGTAACTTATAAGCAAAGACTTCATTCATAAGAAGGCAGGTAAAATCGTAGTAGGATATGGGATATGGCCAATCAGGGGTGTGTAGAAGTTCAAGAGTTCACGACCTCAATAAACACACATTTCCGGCAAATTACTACAAGTTGCAATAGCGATGGTTTAAATCAAAAACATAGTATCTGTCTATACAGTGTGCAGACACAACCTTTGTTTTTTGCTCTCAACTCTCGACAATCTTACGCCGATCAAAAATTCGCTCGTATAGACATTCCAAGATATTTTTGTGTTTTTAAAGGGTAATTTTCATTATCTTCACTTGATGAAGAAAGCTAGAATCATGCATTTCACGATACAAACAGTGATTTTGTAGAGAGAAGTATCTAGAGATACTAAATTGAATCTAAAGAGGTACTGCTTTATTTAAAACCTATTAAGATCCTACAGGATTTTCCATACACGGTATATAACACTGGTGAACGAAAATTTCGTTCACCAAAAACAGTTGTAGGATGCAATTGAAAATTTGGAGCAAATGCAAAAGATTGCAGCCGAAAACGCCCTAAAACAGCACCATTTACGAATGTAAAACACGTTTCTGCAGGCAACTTCTGCATGGATCACGTGTTCACTCACCTGAGGTCCCGGCCAGAATTTAGGTCAGCGCCAAAATTTTACGGTATATTGCTACACTATTGATTATTTTTGCCGCGTTTATTTTTATGAATGGGTCTACTTTTTTGAGCGTAATGACACATGTAGGTTTGTTATCAGAATCCGATGGCGACGATCCCTATATTGAAAGACAGGTAAACCTGTCTTCAATAAAAAGTGGGTGTGGCAGAGTTATGGATCTTGAACATGACACTTCTCCTCAATGAGATCTATAAGTGTACAAAGTTTGAAGTTGCTAGCACACATACTTTAGGAGATATGTTCCGGACAAGAATGTAAGGGTAAAAACAACAAAGGGCAACAACTCAAAAAGTGGGCATGGCAGAGTAACAGTTCTTGAACATGACACTTCTCCTCAATGAGATCTATAAGTGTACCAAGTTTGAAATTGCTAGCACATATGCTTTAGAAGATATAGCCCGGACAAAAGTGTGAGGGACAGAAGGACGGACAGACAGACAGATGGACGGACTGATGGACAGACAGACAAACGGAATTGAGCAAACCTATAGTCCCCCAACCGGCAACCGGTGGGGGACTAATAAGGATTTCATTACACAATGGCTTTGGTGACTGTTTTAGTTAGGGGACCTGTAATACATTTTGGCACTTGTGAACTTTCACAATGATGTCCAAATTTAGAAGATCATTACTTCCTAGCGTCGTGGAATTATTATGGTTAATGGTTAATGCAACTTATTTAATAATGAAGGACATGTAACATGATGGCATGATCAATGAGTAAAAAATAAAAAGAGCAATGCTTTTTCGTCAGGGGCTTGTAAGATCTAAAAGACGATATGTCTATGTGTCATGATGCAAGTCAGGTAAAAGATTAAAGAGCCGAGCAGTCCAAAAGGTTTACTCAACCAATGGGTTGATATTCGTACACCTATGTGTGATAGCAGCTTGAGGCTAAGAAAGGATGCAATGGTAGTGCTGTTGCAAGAAATACCAGGAATCCGTAATTAGGTGCTCAAGCCCCTGCACTATAACCCGAAAAATTGTTAAAAACAGCCTTAAACCCCATGCAAACAAATAAACAAACAAAGCAAAAGGCTTACACATCCTTGAAAAATGGTAGTTGATTGATTGAATGGAGTTTAACGCCGCTTTCAACATTATTTCAGTTATATCGCGGCGGCCGGAGCACCTAACAATGGATTCCTGGTATTTCTCTCACCTGTACTACCATTACATCCTTTCCTAGCCTCCGACTGCTATCTCACATAGGTTTACGATTATCTACCCATTGGTGAGAGACAAACGTCGGAAAGGATATTTGCCGCCACCGGGGATCGAACCCACGACTTCCAGATTGGAAGTCTTATGCCTAACCAACTGCGCTATGGTGGCGGCTACGAAAAATGGTAGTACTGGCCAGTAACTTTCATTTTTTAAAATAATAGTAGATGACCCACTTTTTTCAAATGTAATGGGCTATTAGCCCCATGGATTTGTCTCTTGGACAGATCTTTGAAGCTTCTGGATGAATACTCTTTAAAATAAAGAAAAATAGTAATATAAATATTTATCATGCAATGAAGCCTGTATTGACCTGATATCACCTATCTGATAATATCACATGATATCAGGTAGTCTATTTTTAGAAACAATTTGCATAAACTTTCACATAAATTTCTTCAGTTTTTAAGGGTTTATTATGATTAAGAGCTGAAAAATGATTGCATGATGAATAGAATAACATTTAAGTGTCTTAAAATATCAATGTTATCTGGTCTCGGCTGCGAGAATTTATCATGACTCGGCAAAGCCTCGTCCTGATAAATTCTCCCAACCTCGACCAGATAACATTGATATTTTAAGACACTAACATGTTATTCTCTATAGGGTGTATGGACGGTTATTGGAAAATTTTTTTCATGTCATGCCAATCTGGGCAGATTCATGGAACCAGGGGCCAACTTATTTCTCACCCTGGGTGGGTACTGTTGCCCGCAATATCAGAGTATCTCTCAGAAAGCAGGCTACCAGCTCTAGACTGGTCCACATATCGACTATCAGAATAGCCTAGAATAGGCTATTCTGATATTTGACAGTGAGACCAGTCTACACCCGACCCGAAAGAGGGCCAGAAATAAGTTGGCCCAAAGAGTATACCAGGAGATTGAAAAGCCAAAATTATTATAGCAATTTATTAGTTCTTGGTTCTTATATATTTTTTTCAAAATTTACACTTAAATCTAGAACTGAGCACCAAATTCCTGGTCATCATTCTCATTATAGCATGACCCCCATTATATATCACCTTCACTGCTCATAAGTAAATTACAAATAACTGTTTAATAGTCAGACTCATCATTCTGTTATAATACCACAGTTTCTAAGGTAATGTTCGTTTGTTTTTTCCAAGCCTCTGATATTAATCATACTAAACAATTTCTTTTTAAGTCATACAGATGTCATCCCTGAATAGACCGACGCCCTTTCTGGCACGCCTTGGCCCGTCTTTGGTGATACAACAGAGCTGTTATGACTTATATATATATATGTATGACATATGAGGCAAAAACATAACAAACCTAGAATGTGGTATAGCTATACACTACTTAAACTTTTTAGTCTAGACTTGATACAATATTTTTTGCCTTTTCAATCTTCACTGAAAGTGGTCACTAAAAAAATAAACCTTGCTGTCATGGTAACAAACTGCATGTACATGTAGCTAATGTTTTAATACTTGATTACCAAGAGCAAAACTGGGGAAATCAATCAATGCAATTATATTGTCATGACACAATACATTTTTCAAATAACCGCCCACACACCCCATGAACTAGATATTACAGCTGGGAAATGGCCCATTCTCAAATTTCTTTAAAGGATTTTCATACAGAAAATGCAGGAATATGCCCAATAATCAAATCATAGGGCTCAATGGCCCATTAGGTTTGGAAAAAATGTTTATCATCTACATTTTTTAGTTTCAAGCCAGTACTAATATTATTTAAGGATAAGTAAGCCGTTTGGTTTATTTGTGTGTTTGTTTCAATGGGGTTTAAGGCTTCTTTTAACGATCTTTCAGTCATATTGCAGTGGTTGGAACACCTTATTAAGAATTCCTGGTATTTCGCACATCAGTACTACCATTTCATCCAATCCTAGCCTCAAGCTGCTATTCAACATAGGTCTACCATTATCAATCCATCAAGAGAGTCAGCCTTTTGGACAGCTAGGCTCTTTTATCTTTTACCTGACTTGCAGCATGACACATTGACAAACTGGTCTTAAAGATCTTGAAAGCACCTGATGCAGAAGTATTGCTCTTTTGTTCTGAACTCATTGATCATGGCATCATGTTACATTTCTCTTCATTATCCAATGAACTACATTATTCAAGGATCAAAACTACTTGGGAATGAAAACCCAATTTTCTCCATAATTCTGATTGGCTGGGTAATTTATTTCAGAATGTAAGGCTGATGAAATCTTATTGAGACTGATTTCTGAAGAATCAATGACATTGAATCATGATGAAGTTTTAGCAGAATCATCATAGGTGTAACTAGGATTTTAAAATTTATGCGCACTAAGAAGTTGACCAACATAGAATATGTAGGATAAAGGCAATATGTGGACTGTAATAGAAGATGGATGTTCTATGTATACTCCCCTTTTCTATGATTTGAGCTTTGGTTAATGATCAAAATATTGTAACTACAGCTTGAATAAATTCACAAATTTGACCTTGAAAAATGACCTTGACTGATGACTTTGAAGCTGGTACCAACAGAGAGTGCTTGTCCCAGGCATCATCATTTGAAATAAGAAGGACGTATCACTTACCATTAAAAGGTTTTGGCCAATGCTAAAGTTTTATTTTTTCTCAAATTTGACTTTGAAAAAATGATCTTGACCTTGACTGATGGCCTTGAACAAGGTACCCACAGAAAGTGCTTGTCACAGGCAATCATCATGTGAAAAAATAAGAACCTATCACTTACCATTTAAAAGTCATCACAAAATGTCAGTATTTGCATGCCGATGTGGACGATGACGCTAACACTAAGACAATAGAAATACCTTGAGTTTTCTCAGAAAACAGCCATGCTAGAAAAAGTCTAAGGCTCTGTTTCCGTTTGATTTGTTGCTCAAAATTGATTGATTGAATGGAGTTAAACGCCACTTTCAACACTATTTCAGTTATATCGCAGTGGCCAGAGCACCTAACAATGGATTCCTGGTATTTCTTGCACCAGTACAACCACCACATCCTTTCCTAGCCTTCAGCTCTGTTGCTCAAAAATATGTAAATATAAAACAGAACCCGAGTTATCTTAATTTTCTATAATAAGATAATGATCTAAAAGTGTGATGGTGGATTTGTCACAGTTGTATATAATAGACTGATGCAACTACCCATGGCTTCCTGTTATTACTTCAGTATAACAACAACATTTCATCCACGTCAAAAGCTTCACATTCATCTTAGGCATACAACATCTAATCATTCTCCCATTGGTTGGAGACAAACAACCCTCATTACATTGTTATTTATTTATTTGAATTGGTTTTACGCCACTTTCAACAATTTTGCAGTTATATCGTGGCGGCCAGAGCACCTAACAATGGATTCCTGGTATGGATTCCTGGTATTTCTTTCACCTGTACTACCATTACACCCGTTCTTAAACTCCGACTGCTATCTCACATAGGTTTACGATTAACTACCAAACGTTGGAAAGGATATTTGCCGCCACCGGGGATTGAACCCATGACTTCCACATTGGAAGTCTTATGCCTAACCAACTGCGCTATGGTGGTGGCTCTCATCACATTGACTTATGTAGAATGTCAGATGAATGTTGGCAAAGCCGGAATTAAAAACAAAGATCTTGAACAGGACCAGGATTGCAGCAATAATTGTAACTAATTGAGCAAACTAGGCTCAGCACAATTGGTTACAGGAGAAAGATTGATTGATTGATTCAGTTATATCGCGGAGGCTGGAGCACCTAACAATGGATTCTTAGTATTTCTCTCACCAGTAAAACCATCACATTCTTTCCTAGGCTCCAGCTGCTATCTCACATAGGTCTACAATTATCAATCCATTGGTGAGAGACAAATAGTCGGAAAGAATGAGTGCCGCCGACGGGGATCGAACCCGGGACCTCTAGATTGACAGTCTGACTACAGGAGAAAGAGGCCCATGAAGGCCCGAGACACTCTTATGACAAGCTTTTTCTCACATAATTATTCTTATCGTACTTGTGGATTGATTCAGTTATAGCTTGTCATTGGTCAAATTCCATTAAATTCTTTGGAGTGTTGAATCATTTAAACAGATTTGTTCCATTACTTTACACATGAATAGTAATTATCATCAGCCTCTAAGTTTAACAAAAGAAAATGCATTGAAGTCATGCATAGTATAGAGTAACCAGGGATGTTGAAATACGACTTTACTCCACTTGTCCATGGATAAGTTAATGTCGATTCCGTATTTGACATGAATCAAAATGAACTTGCCCACAAAAATGAATTGATAAATATTGAGAAAAACATTGTTTTCAATAAAGAAAATGCTTTAACCCAGCATTTTCTTCATTATAGACAATGTTTTCTCCCCTTTATTTTCTCCAAGATCTTTTTGATAGTCTGTATCAAGATTTGCTCTGGTATTTACTTGTCAACGGACAATTGGCCTATGAAAATGTACTTGCCCGCAAGTCTAAAAGCCTGTGTCGGACAAGTCGGGCATTGGAATTCCACACCCCTAATGTAACATAGACATTATTTCAAATTAATGTTTTGACATAGGTTAAACCCAATTCAAAATATAACCAACTCAATAAATTGAGATTATTCAATGCACAAAAACCAGTCATGTTTGTTCCCTGTTCATTTGTTCAAGGTTATCTTATTTCAAGAGACATTAGTTTTCCTCTGTGTAATGAATTCAAAACACTATCTACCATTTTTAATTTGTATTGGCGCAATGGTTTTGGAGAAGATTTTAAAAGATTTAAAAGGGAAAATAAGCCACGCCCTTATTTGGGGACAATCAAACTTTCTTGAACAATAAGTGAAATGGGTCACTAAATGATCATGCATGCCTAGTTTCACTGAAATAAAGCAAATGGTAAAGAGCAAAAAAAAATTAAGATTTCATAGAACAAGAGTGCTGTTGTCACAATAATGCTTTTTACTAAAGGTAGCTGAAGAGTTGTACACAGGCTCCCTAAACACTTTAAATATTGTCTGGTTTTGATAGCCATCACACATATTGTTTGATACAGCGCACTTTGGCAAATCTTTACAAAATCATCATACTATACTATGCTTTTAATTGACTAATTCAGTGCTCCAGATAATTTCAAAGGACATCAGTACAGTACTGATTGAAATAATTTTCAATCAGTACCTGATATGGAAAATCAGTACACAGAACTTTCGGTATAGAGCAAATTGAAGAAAAGTAAATTTTGTTTCATGCTTTATTATAATTTACAAAACAAGTTTTTGTACCTGAACTCCTTTAGCAACTATACAGCAACCCCTTCTTTCAATATAGATTTTTCTTTTCTTTACATAATTAAATAATTGAGCCTTATAAAAAATTGTTTGTTTGTTTTGTTTCGTTTTTCTTTTTATATGAATTTAATAATTGAGACAGATAAGAACGGAAATTTGTTTTTTCTAAAATGTTATATGATGTTTTTGTTTTGAATTTTCTTTAGTTGGGATTTTAAATATCTGCCATTTTTAGCTCCAACGGCTGAAAGCCACTGGGGCTATTGTCATGGCGTTGTGTCCATCGTGTGTCCGTCCGTCCATGCGTGCGTGTGTGCGTCCGGTCGTAAACTTTTCTTTAAAAATCTTCTCCTCAGAAACTACTGGATGGATTTCAACCAAACTTCACAGGAATGATCCTTGGGTGACCCTCTTTCAAAGGTGTTCAAGAAATTTTGATCCAATTAAAAACATGGTTTTAAGGGGCGTGGCTAATTTCCAAATATGGTAAAAAGTGAGTTTTCTCAGATTCTAATCAATGGATACCAATTAAATTTTACATGAATGATCCTTGGGTGACCCTTTATTAGTCTACAAAAAATCATTGTGATTGGATGTAAAATATGCATTTTATGGGCAGAGGTCATTTCTCAATATGTTATATAGTGGAAACTTTGAAAATCATTTTCTCAGAATGTAACTGATGGATATCTACTAAATTTCATTGGAATGCTCCTTGAGTGACCCTTTATCAGTTTACAAAAAAATCATTGTGATCGAATGGAAAATATGCATTTTATGGGCGAAGGTCATTTCTCTATATGTTATATAGTGGAAACTTTGAAAATCATTTTCTCAGAGTGTAATGGATGGATATCGACCAGATTTCACTGGATTGATCCTTGAGTGAACCTTTATCAGTCTACAAAAAATCATTGTGATGGGATGGAAAATATGCATTTTATGGTCGGAGGGAATTTCTCAACAAGTTAAATAGTGGAAACTGGATTGATCCTTGAGTGACCCTTTATCAATCTACAAAAAATCATTGTGATGGGATGGAAAATATGCATTATATGGGTGGAGGTCATTTCTCAATAAGTTAAATAGTGGAAACTATGAAAATCATTTTCTCAGAATGTAACTGATGGATATCAATCAAAGATTTTTGGTATGATCTTTGGGTGACCTATTATCATGCAGTCAAAAATCATTTTGATTTGATGAAAAATATGTCTTTTAAGAGTGGAGGTCATTTCTCTATCTGTCATATAGTTCAAACTTTGATAATCATTTTCAGCATCAGTAGAACCCCAAATATCTAAAAATCAAATCAAAACATTTATTTGCTTTTACAAGGATTTCAAGCCTGTGGAGCGACTCAAGCCATTCATGGCTTTCTAGTTTCTTATTTTTTTTTCAATTTTGAAACTTAAATAATTTTGGCACCAAATTTATCATCTAAACATTTAATAACATATGCATATCTACTTGAACCAGCGTAAGCATCAGAAAGCAAAGTCTACTTTCACTATACCTTCTGTCGGAAGAACGATTTACTATCTACACAGCATCAAAACTGATAAATTATGATGAACAGTCAATTCTGAACCACAGATTCCTGAACGAAGATAATTTCTTTTACTAAGATAATTGATATATCTTGTGCAAGCAGACATTTCAACCGTGGGGACAAGACTGCTTGCAGCGAACTTTCTGTTTACCGCCTGAACTTAGGATATTTACGAAAACTTTTCGCAATTATGGAGTATGTTTATGATTTCGTTTATAAACGATTTGATAACTGATCTGGACTTTGGAGAGCTCTTTTGAGTAAATTATTGAAAAAAAGATTTCCATGACGTCTGATGTTTGTCTACAAATTAGTGTAATTTTGCGGTGACACGAATCGAAAAATTGGGTCAGCAGATCAGCTGGTCTCACCTCATTTGCGGCAAAAATCTAATAAGCGCCGCGATGCTGGGTACCGCACTGTTTACAAATTATTTTCCCACGGTCCGCATTCCATTGTCACGGGAAGAGTCGAACACGCTCAGTAACTTTTCAACGAAACTAGCATCGGGAACCTTAGGCCATAGTCCGAACGCGTAACGTAGATGCTCGTCAATATCGGTTGATTGATTGATTGGAGTTTAACGCTGCTTTCAACATTATTTCAGTTATATCGCGGCGGCTGGAGCACCTAACAATGGATCCCTGGTATTTCTCTCACCAGTACAACCATCACATTCTTTCCTAGCCTCCAGCCGCTATCTCACATAGGTCTACGATTATCAACCCATTGGTGAGAGACAAATAGTCGGAAAGAATGAGTGCCGCCGTCGGGGATCGAACCCGGGACTCGTCAATATCGGGAACAGTCAAATGATGATCTTAAATTATGCAAGAGCAACTTCCCTTTGATTAACGCGTTCGTATCCGATAATATCCGTACACGTCTAAAACAGTCCGTATCTTTTACGGAGATTTGCCAAAACAGATGCGTAATCAGTAATTTTACATCCGTAAAATACGGAAAAACGGAGCTGATCTAGAGCGCTGACTAATTGGGCAATTAAAGCCTAGGGACAGCGATAATCGATTTAATTGACAGATAAAACTCAACCTAATTTTTCAATTGGTCTAGACTGTTGTCAAACAGCGTTATAGCAAAACAAGACCTAGGCCCTAGAGGGCCAGTATTGCTCCACTTTCTTTCAACATCTCCAGACTATCATTAAACAAAGCTTTCTTAGACTGAAAACAACACTTTGGTCTCTTTAGAAAATTTGTGTAATGATTGACCGGGTCCAGTTCATGTTGCACTGAAATACTCCCTATACCCAACTTATTACCAACATGAAGTTGATTGTAATTTATAGACCATTCTGAACACATTTTCAGGAACAATTTTAATTAATGGGTCATTAATTGCAAGATTCAATGAAATTAGTCCAATTGATTGGGAGCAGAAGCTTTTTTTATCAAATTTCAAAGTGAAAATAAGCCCCTCCAAGTGCCACACCCACATTAAAGTGCATAAAATCTTGCGCAATTCAAATGAAGGTGCACCGAAGGAATATGCATGCCAAGTTTCATTGAAATTGGTCAAAGTGAGAGGGAAGGAGAAGATTTTTTTTAAAGAATTTAAAGTGAAAATAAGCCCCACCCTGCCACAACCATATTTGGGGGTCAACCAAAATTTCCTAAATTTTTTAAGAAGAGGCTCACCTAAGGATGGGCCAATGGTTTTGGAGGAGATTTTAAAGATTTTAAAGTGAAAAAATGCCCCACCTAACCTCGCCTATAATTGGGGGGGGGCAATCCTAATTTTTGAAAAACTTTAGAAGAGTTGTGAACAAAACTGTTGACTTGTAGGTGTTTACAATAATTTTCTGATTAAATTTCCTATATGTTCATTTGGCCAATTTTCCCACGACACTTGACAGATCCAGCCCATTTTCAAAAAAAAACAAAAAAACACATCCTTGTGATAATACAATTATTCTGAGCAAGTGTTAAATCAATTGGATGAAAACTGTGGACTTTAGAGCACAAGGATTTTCTAATTAAATTTTCTTTAGGCTTCTTTTCCCATGACCCTTGATGGATCTGACCCATTTTCAAATGGTACAATCCTTGTCACAATTCTAACCAACTTTGAAGACAATCTGATGAAAACTGAAATTTAGAGCATAAATTTTACAAGGATTTTTCTAATTAAATTTTTCAATTATTTTCATTTTAGCCCTTTTCCTGCGAGGCTTGCTGATCAGGATCATTTTTGAAAGGAACCATCCTACATTCTCAGCTAGATTGAATTCAATTGGATGAAAACTGTGGACTTTAGAGCGTTAACAAGGATATTTTGATTAAATTTTATTAGGCTGATCTGACCCATTTTGCAAGGAACAATCCTTTTGATAGTCAAATTATTCTGACCAAGTTATGAGACACTGTAATCGGATGAAATTGCAGATTTTAGAGCATTTACAAGGATTTTTCAATTTAATTTTTCATTTATTTTCATTTGGCCCCTTTTTCTATGACGCTTGACAGATCTTGCCCATTTTAATAAGGAACCATCTCAATTTCATGAAAACTGTGGACTTAAGTCTGAATGAGGATTTTCAAATTAAATTTCCATTGGGCACCTTTTCCCATGAAGCTTTACTCATTTCCCCAGGAACCATCCTTTTGATGGTCCAATCATTCTCACCAAGTTTGAAGACAATTGGAAAGAAAATGTCGACTCTGAGCATTAACAAGCAAAAGTTAACAGATGGACAGACAGATAGCCAGACTAACAGACCCAAAAGGGAAAAGCTGGTATCACAATAGCTCTTCTGACTATATTTTCTGATGACTGTGGAGTTTGGGACACATCTAAAGGTGCAACACCCAAATTCTATTTTCATCTGAAAGATGAAAGACACTTGTCAAATATCTTTCTAAGAAAACTGTACTGTATTTCAAAACATATGCAGAAAAGCCTTCACCAGACACAAGGTTGTTGTGATTCATAGGTATTATACAACCTTCAAATTAAGTGCAAATTATAAAAAGAGGGCTATGAGACTCGGTGAAGGTCACCGTTGAGAAGTTCCTATGCTCTGGTTGATACTTAGGAACATTCCCTGGACTTACCTTTTACAAGCAAATTTGCACACTGAAACGGAATATCTCCGAGCCCCTGATTATGTGTTGGACAAGGCATGTGACCTAAACACTCCAGAAAAAGGACAATGAAACAATGGGATCCTCAAACATTAATCAAAATTGTAATCTTAAGAAATAGTTCATGAACAAAGACAGAGCATTCAAGGACATGCCAAGGAAAATTATTGCAGACCAATTTACATTACTGGAAAACAGGGTTTCTGCTTATGACTCCTTTGTTAGATCTGTCATCAGGAAAATCGCAAAGATACAAACTATTATCCTTTACACAGAAGAACAAGTTGAGACTTAAAAAAACATGTGTTGTTAGATTCAATCACTACTAGGCGTAGACAAGACCTTTAACTTATGTGACATGCATGTGAATGTAACATGTTTTTAATAGATCACTGTCACTAGACCATGGACAGGTAACCCACCTTTAATCATTGGACTGTAACTATTAATCCATGACTAGTGACTGCCAGACATACAGCCATTTTTTCATCATCTAAAAATTAAACGGTCACCACAGACTCACAAACATTCCATGTAACTTGTAATTGGTTCTGATAACTAGAAAGCCTTGGTCAAAGCCTTGCTGACAGTTTTTCATGACAGTATACACATTCCTTGTATTGTACATCAACAACAAAATACAAAACAGCAACTGGCAGCAATTGGAACATCACTTGGCCATTTCCGTAAACTGTAACAGACCTTGGATGTATGCAAGGCGGATGGGTATGTAACAAAATCGTGCATTTTGTTAGGCAGAAACAGTGTAAGAAAAAATAGCACCGCTATATCTTTCACAGTAAATAACGGCTGAAAAATCTTAATTTTTGAGAATGACGAATCATTCTCAAAAATTAAGATTTTTTCAGCTGTTATTTAAGAATCTAAAGATATTTATATTAGGATACTTAAACGAGTAGGGTTGGCGACATCAAATGTTTTCACTCACAGTTTTGAGGGCTAACGCCATTTTAACTGATGTCATCGACCTTTTCCAAGGTTTTCCCGTAATTTTTAGAAAAAGTCTGTCTATGTACATCTGAGGTTGATCGTGAGATTGGCCGAGTGGTGTTCCGATTGCAACTGACAGACGACCCAATTAATATTCACGCCAGAAATGAAAATTTGAATAAATATTTGGACTGGATGAAATCAAAGAGTCCTACAACGAAATCTGCTTTAATGACTGGTGTGATAGTCTTGAAGAGCAGCTGTCTCTGGTTTCAAGGTAATGTCATGACTATTTCAAAGACAGTCTGAAACCATTGTTGAGAGGAAAGGTCAATAGACCTGTGAGATATGATTAAGTTGACAAAAGTTGGACAAATTACATCTGTGAGTCTATCAATCATGTCCTCAAACAGGCTGTTGACTGGAAATCCAAGTCTCTGGCAGACCTTGTTGACACACTTCATTCGTTGTTCTACTGATAGTACAGTAAACTTCCGGTGGTTTGCATGCCGGTGGTTCATAGGTATAGGTTCGTTCGTATACATTCTTTGGTCCCGAAATTTTCCCTTTGTTATCTATGTAAACAAGAGTGCCATCGTCACAAAATACGCCGCCACATTGCTGCTGTTTCACAGAAATAATTGTAGACACAACTTATTTTGACAGAACCAAATTGAAAATGACCAAGTTTCATTTAAATCAAGACAAAAAGTTAGGAGGAGTTGCCTTCACAAGGATGCAATTTCAATAAGCCCCAGGCACTAAGTTTTAAGGGGGCATAATTCAGTGAAATAAATGAGCCATAAAATCCTTGATCCATGTACATCTTCAAATTATGGTGATATCATTGACCAAGTTTCAAAAAGATCCAGCCAGAAACTTAGGAGGAGTTGCGTTGACAAGAAAAGTGGACCCAGAGACTAAGTTATCAAGGGGCATAACTCAGGCAAAAATTAACGAACCATAAAATCCTTCCTTCATGCACATCTACCAATTAAGGTGATAACATTGACCAAATTTCAAGAAGATCCAGCCAGAAACTTAGGAGGCGTTGCGTTGACAAGAAAAGTGGACCCAGAGACTAAGTTATCAAGGGGCATAACTCAGGCAAAAATTAACGAACCATAAAATCCTTCCTTCATGCACATTTACCAATTGAGGTGATAACATTGACCAAGTTTCAAAAAGATCCAGCCAGAAACTTAGGAGGAGTTGCGTTGACAAGAAAAGTGGACCCAGAGACTAAGTTATCAAGGGGCATAACTCAGGCAAAAATCAATGAACCGTAAAATCCTTCCTTCATGCACATCTACCAATTGAGGTGATTACATTGACCAAGTTTCAAGAAGATCCAGCCAGAAACTTAGGAGGAGTTGCGTTGACAAGAAAAGTGGACCCAGAGACTAAGTTATCAAGGGGCATAACTCAGGCAAAAATCAATGAACCATAAAATCCTTCCTTCATGCACATCTACCAATTGAGGTGATTACATTGACCAAGTTTCAAGAAGATCCAGCCAGAAACTTAGGAGGAGTTGCGTTGACAAGAAAAGTGGACCAGAGACTAAGTTATCAAGGGGCATAACTCAGGCAAAAATCAACGAACCGTAAAATCCTTCCTTCATGCACATCTACCAATTGAGGTGATAAGATTGACCAAGTTTCAAGAAGATCCAGCCAGTAGTTTAGGAGGAGTTGCGTTGACAAGACAAGAGGACCATGATGGTCCTATATCGCTCACCTTCGTCTCTTTGTCTCATTAAATACATCAAATTTTCAAGTTGTACTTTTATGATTTGAGGCCTCTAAGGCTGTAAACAAGACAATTTTCACTAAGGTCCCTTTTCCCATGATATGTAATGGATCTTTCCCATTTTCAAAACGGTTCATCCTTGTGACCTGACAAACATTCTGACCAAGTTTCATGAAGATTGAATCATGTTTGTGACGTTTAGGGTGTAAACAAAAAAAAAGTCATTTAGGCCCCTTTTCCCATGATATGTCATGGATCCTTCCCATTTTCAATAGGGTTCATCCTTGTGACTAGACCATCATTCTGACAAAGTTTCATGAAGATTGGGCCATATTTGTGGCCTCTAGAGTGTAAACAAGAAAATTGTCATTAAGGCCCCTTTTCCCGTGATATGGCATGGATCCTTTCCATTTTCAATAGGGTTCATCCTTGTGACCTGACCAACATTCTGACCAAGTTTCATGAAGATTGGGCAATATTTGTGGCCTCTAGAGTGAAACAAGAAAATTGTCATTAAGGCCCCTTTTCCCGTGATATGGCATAGATCCTTCCCATTTTCAATAGGGTTTATCCTTGTGACCTGACCATCATTCTGACCAAGTTTCATGAAGATTGGGCCATATTTGTGGCCTATAGAGTGTAAACAAGAAAATTGTCATTAAGGTCCCTTTTCCCGTGATATGGCATGGATCCTTTCCATTTTCAATAGGGTTCAACCTTGTGACCTGGCCATCATTCTGACAAAGTTTCATGAAGATTGGGCCATATTTGTGGCCTCTAGAGTGTAAACAAGAAAATTTTCATTAAGGCCCCTTTTCCCGTGATATGGCATAGATCCTTCCCATTTTCAATAGGGTTTATCCTTGTGACCTGGCCATCATTCTGACCAAATTTCATGAAGATTGGGCCATATTTGTGGCCTCTAGAGTGTAAACAAGAAAATTGTCATTAAGGCCCCTTTTCCCGTGATATGGCATGGATCCTTTCCATTTTCAATAGGGTTCATCCTTGTGACCTGGCCAACATTCTGACCAAGTTTCATGAAGATTGGGCCATATTTGTGGCCTCTAGAGTGTAAACAAGAAAATTGTCATTAAGGTCCCTTTTCCCCTGATATGGCATGGATCCTTCCCATTTTCAATAGGGTTAATCCTTGTGACCTGACCAACATTCTGACCAAGTTTCATGAAGATTGGGCTATATTTGTGACCTCTAGAGTGTAAACAAGAAAATTGTCTTTTAGGCCCCTTTTCCCGTGATATGGCATGGATCCTTTCCATTTTCAATAGGGTTCATCCTTGTGACCTGACCAACATTCTGACCAAGTTTCATGAAGATTGGATCATATTTGTGGCCTCTAGAGTGTAAACACTTAAATTGTTGACGGAGGACGACGCACGACGGACGACGCACGACGGACGACGGATGATGGACATTCAACGATCACAAAAGCTCACCTTGAGCACGATGTGCTCAGGTGAGCTAAAAAGTGGACGGACGTACGGACGGACGGATGGACGGACGGATGGACGGACAGACGGAGAAGATGACGCCAATATACGTCCGCCTCCGGCGGCGTATAATAAAAAGGTCCGGGTAATTTGCATGTCCGTGGTTCGTAGTTCGTAGCCTGTGTCAAGTCCTGAGAGTTTATTTATTACACAAATACACATGGGTAATTAGTAGGTGTGAATTGTGCGATCACTAACTGCCCAAGGTGTCATAACCAGACGCTTACCTTGATTTTAACGCCTGTTGATTGGTACTAATCGGTTATTATGCATCTTTGATTAGTGGTGTTGTTTAGTTTATAACTTTTGGGGAATTGATCGATTAAAGATTTCAATTAGTGACCGAAACATTTCTTTGATTATCCGAAGTAATACCACTCTCCTTTTAATAACAGTGCCACATCGAGGCAGTATTACTTATCAACATGACTTCAACACAGACACATTGTACTGCCGTTTCGGCAACGGGAAAAAAAGGCACAAAGAAAAGACACGACACATAGACATTCAAGGTGAAATACAAAGCCATCATGGAGGTAAAGAAAGACAAAACTTACGGTTGTAACTGTATTTTTTAAACTGAGGGATTCAAACTAAAACTTGTAGAAAACGTGTTTATTTGTGTTAAAGATCAATACTTTAGTACACCTAAAACTTAATTTTCCTAATCAAAAGAAAAGAATAAAATATGATTCGCCTACAAATCTTGATAACTACAGCAGGTCTTCAGATCCTTAAAAAAACATGAGGACCCTTAGGGCCCTAACTTGCTCACCTCATATTTCAAGTAAATTATCAGACTCCTTTTCCTGTGATATGGCATGAACCTTCCCATTTTCAACAGAGTTCATTCTTGTGACCAGGAAAAAAAATTGACAATGCTTTATGAAGATTGGACAATATTTATGGCGTCCAGATCTCTTACAAGAAAATTGTCATTAAGGCCCCTTTTCCCGTGATATGGCACAGATCCTTCCCATTTTCGAAAGAGTTCATCCTCATGACCTTACAAACATTCTGACCAAGTTTCATGAAGATTGGGCCATATTTGTGGTCACTAGAGTGTTAACAAGACAAGAGGCCCAAGAGGGCCTGTGTCGCTCCACTGGCTTTAAAATCTTAAGACTTTCATTAAATAAAGCTTACTTTAAATGAATACATTAACACTCCAAAATCTCCTAAGACCTATTTAGTAATGATTAAATGGATCTGGTCCATATTGCACCAAAATACTCAATCACAATGAACCTGCAACCCTTGACCGATCTTATTAAAACATAAGGTTCAGAAGATGTCGTTCAAAGATTTTGGGCTCAAAATAGGCCCCACCTGACGTGCCCATATTTATGGACCAAACAAAATTTCTTGAACAATTTAAGTAAATAGTCACCCAAGAAACATTCTGGTAAAGTTTTATTGAAATTGGCTGAGTGGTTCTGGTGGAGATATCGTTCAAAGATTTTGGCCTCAATATAAGCCCCGCCCTGCCACGCCCAAATTTATAGGCCTATCAAAAATTAGCAAATAACTTTTGAAAAGAGACACTCAAGGAACATTCTGGTAAAGTTTCATTGAAATCAGCCAAGTGGTTCAGGAGAAAATGTCATTTGAAAATTTGGGGCTCAAAATAGGCCCACCCTGCCACGCCCATATTTTTGGTCCAATAAATTTTTTTTGAACAATTTAAATAAAGGGTCACCCAAGGAACATTCTGTTAAAGTTTCATTGAAATCGGCCAAGTGGTTCAAGAGGAGATGCCGTTCAAAGATTTCGAGCTCAAAATAGCCCCACCCTCGCAGCCACGCCCATAATTATGGACCAATCAAAATTTTTTGAACAATTTAAGTAAAGGGTCACCCAAGGAACATTCTGATAAAGTTTCATTGAAATTTGCCCAGTAGTTCAGGAGGAGATGTCGCTCGAAGATTTTGGGCTCAAAATAAGCCCTGCCCTGCCACGCCCATATTCATGGACCAATCAAATTTTTTTGAACAATTTAAGTAAAGGGTCACCCAAGGAACATTCTGTCAAAGTTTCATTGAAATCGGCCCAGTGGTTCAGGAGGAGATGTCGTTCAAAGATTTCGGGCTCAAAATAAGCCCCGCCCTGCCACGCCAATATTTATGGGCTTATCAAAATTTCTTGACCAATTTAAGTAAAGGGTCACCCAAGGAACACCCATGCCAAGTTTCATTGAAATTGGCCCAACGGTTTGGGAGGAGAAGATTTTTAAAGATTTCAAAGTGAAAAAATGCCATGCCCTGCCAGGCCCATGTTTGGGGGCCAATCAAAATTCTTTGAACAATTTAAGAAGGGGGCCACCCAAGGATCATTTCTACCAAGTTTCGTTAAAATCCGCCCATTGGTTTGGGAGGAGGAGATGTTTAAAGAAAAAGTTGACGCACGCACGGACACTCCGCCATGACAATAGCTCGCTGGCCTTCGGCCAGTGGAGCTGAAAATGGTCATTAAGGCCCCATTTCCCATGATATGGCACAAATCTTTTCCATTTTCCACAGTATTCATCCTCGTGACCTGGCAAACATTCTGAACCAAGTTTCATGAAGATTGGACCATATTTGTAGCCACTAGAGTGTAAACAAGAAAATTGTCATTAAGGCCACTTTTCCCGTGATATGACAGGGATCCTTCCCATTTTCAATAGAATTCATCCTCATGACCTTACAAACATTCTGACAAAGTTTCATGATGATTGGACAATATTTGTGGCTTCTAGAGTGTTAACAAGAAATTTGTCGTTAAGGCCCCTTTTCCCGTGATATGGCACAGATCCTTCCCATTTTAATAAATTTTACAAGGGACCACCTAAGGAGTACTTCTGCCAAGTTTGGTTGATTTTGGCTTAGAAGTTTAGGAGATGTTGTTTGAAGAAAATGTTGACGCTGTGACGGACAGACGGACAGATGGACGCCGGACATTGATAGATCTCAATAGCTCCCGTGAGGTCACAGGGGAAATGGTTGAGCGAGTAAGGGGGGGAACGATTTCAATTAGCAGGAAAGCCATGACCGGGGTATGTTATGTTCCAGGATATGAGTCTACTTGAGCCTGGTTTATGAAACCTCATGCATTCAATGAACATTTCCCAGGTATTATTTGAGAAGACATACCTGCTTATAATCCTAAAATTCTCGAAGGAAAAACGAAAGCACTGAAACAGGTGTCCTGTTGGCTACTGGGAAAACCAGCTACTGTAGATGAACTCCTATCGTTCTTGCCTATGCAAGACCTGTTAAGTTCCTTAGACAAGTGTGAGGTATCTTCCTCTCAAGAACAATCTATGATTCAGTGTTGTCAACATTTACATAGTAAAGCTCCTGAAGTCATCAGGTTGGCAACTTTCTGTTGTTATCCTTCTTCATTGGAGGGTTACTTTACTGATTTAAGCATTACTGGAATTATCTAAATAGTCTAAAATAAAAACTGCGCAACAATAGTAATCCTCTGTCATTGCCCCAATTCTATGACTATTATGAAAATAAAAACAGCCAAGATGTATTGTCTAGCCAGTCAACAGACAGGCCTACATATGCACGTGCAAACCCTGAATTAAATATGCCAATAACACCCTCTGAGATTGAGATATGTATCAAAAAGATGGAGAATGGAAAAGCATGTAGTCCAATAGATTTTATACCTAAAATACTCAAAACATATTATTCTACCTTTAATTATTAGATTTTTTAATAGTGTCTTTGACACAGGTTTTGTCCCATGAAGTTGGACTAATGGTGTCATAATCCCTTTATTTAACAAGAGGACCATGATGGTCCTAGTTCAGTCACCTGAGTCTCTTTCACCTCCGGTTCATCACATAAATAAATAAATAGGTAGATGTCAAAAAGGAGATAATTTCTACATAGGATCAATACCATGGAATATTTTCAGTCAAGAGCAAGAAGGATGTGTCTTTTAGCTCTTTGATTCTATGTAAAAAAGGGATGCACCCATCATGCTCAGATGAGCTAAAAGGGATGCGCCCAGGTGGAGCCCAAATATGACCTAAGGGTCTTGATATGAATATACTTGGTAGGGGCCCATTAGATGATGCTACAAAATATGAAAGCTGTGTGCCCTCTGGTTTCAGATTTTTAAAGATTTTCACTCTTTGATTCTATGTAAAAGGGTTGCACCCGGGTGGAGCCCAAATATGATCCAAGGGTGTTGATATGAAAAAACTTGACAGATGTCCACTAGATGATGCTACATACAAAATATGAAAGCTGTCTGCCTTCTTGTTTCAGGGAAGAAGATTTTTTAAGATTTACGCTCTTTGATTCTTTGTAGAAAGGGTTACGCCTGGGCAAAGCCCAAATATGACCCCAGGGTCTTGATATGAACAAACTTGGTAGAGGTCCACTAGATGATGCTACATACCAAATATGAAAGCTGTCTTACTTCTTGTTTCAGAGAAGAAGATTTTCCTATTTTCACTCTTTTCGTTAAGGGTAAAGGGAAAGTTAAGGGTGGATTTAATTTATTTGAACAACTTTGGTAGAGCTTGGCCCAAGGAACATCCCCGTAAAGTTTCATCAAGATTGGCCGACTGGTTAAGGAGGAGAAGATGTTTAAAGAAAATGTGGACGACGCACGATGTACATATGTGCAGTCTGATGTATAGTCTACACCACCTGTTTCTCACTTTCAAACCAGAATTGTCAATAGATTTAGTTTTTCAAATAAAAATTGACCTTCAATTGGTACTTTTAGGGCTTTTTGCCCTTTGATTTTGTTGAAAATTTCTGGCCAAAATTTATTCAGCACAACAAGGGTTAACTAACCATTATTTATCCCAAACTTACCCTACTGACTATATATCTATCCTCTTCAGTCTGAATTTTTTCTGTTTAATATCCCCATGTATAATGTATGTATTACCGGGTGAAATAAAGATTATGTTAAAGATTTACGCGATAATCAACTCATCTGAACGGGAATTCTGGAGAAAGAACTTTTCACATGAATCAACCTCAGCCATCAATGGAACTTTCATTTGTTTGTTTTTGTTTGAATGGGTTTTACGCCGCTTTCAACAATTTCGCAGTTATATTGCGGCGGCCGGAGCACCTAACAATGGATTCCTGGTATTTCTTTCACCTGTACTACCATTACACCCTTTCCTAGCCTCTGACTGCTATCTCACATAGGTTTACGATTATATCAACCCATTGGTGAGAGACAAATAGTCGGAAAGAATGAGTGCCGCCGTCGGGGATGGAACCCACGACTTCCAGATTGGAAGTTTTATGCCTAACCAACTGCTCTATGGTGGCAGCGGAACTTTCATATACAAGGACGAATGAAAACTATCCGGAGTGTATAGACTCTCATTTTCATCTAGATAGGTCTCTCTACAAATTACAGTTGCTTTCAGTTTGTACCCTGCAAGATGTTCTTATTTATGTACCTATCGCACAACAAATTAATCTAGTTGGCTCTGTTGCAGTATTTTACAACCCCTTTTCAGTTTTGATAGTGACGTGAAAGTAGCCATTGGAAATCATCCAAGACATGCCTCTTTCTCTAACTGCAACCTAGAGGAGAGCATCAAGAAGCTTAAATACCTTTTAGAACAACCTTGTGTATATGTGCTTGGAGAAATTGGATTTGATCAGACTACTCCCACAAAAGAATGGTCAAACCAGCTGTTACTCTCACAGGGAGATGTTTCGCTGATTTTTTTTAAAATATATATGATAATATAGACAAGGGGTCCAGCTCCATTTTGGAGCGAACAACACCCGGCACGAATCGAGACTTTTTCTAGGTCAGTTTATACCCAATCTGCATGAAAAATACATCATTTCATAGCTAAATGAATAAGCTACCATTGAATTCTTAATTTCAAGACCAAACACACTTCATTTGCAAAAGCCAAACTAAAATGTCGTGTGATTCGACGTCAATTTCGCAACTCAGACAAATGTCTGCACAAAATATTACCGGGACAAACGTTCGTACAGACACCACAATCATTGGTATTTACTCCAGTTTCAGGTTGTTATCATACTGATAACTAATTAAAACAATTATTTTACTTGTTACATTTTGTCCAACATTTCAAAAAAATATTCAAAATTGTTAGAATTGAAATAAGTAAAAATGGAAATGAATTTG
Source organism: Fragum whitleyi (assembly GCA_948146395.1). Taxonomy (NCBI): domain Eukaryota; kingdom Metazoa; phylum Mollusca; class Bivalvia; order Cardiida; family Cardiidae; genus Fragum; species Fragum whitleyi. The sequence continues at coordinate 18,560,670 of OX411559.1, forward strand.
ATAAAATGAAATTAATTTTCATAAACTTGCCCAAAATTTACATGCCGATTTCGTAAATTACCGTTATAAGGGAATATTCAGTTAGCAGAAATATCATTTGTTTCATAGGAATCAAAAGGAATCAAATCGCTCCTTACCATTCACGGTTCGATGTCACGTTATGGCAAATTAGGAATATCATCAGTGGCGTCTGGGACAAAAACTGTTTTATTGATGCTTACCAATGTTGTGATGTTTAATTGAACAGCTTTACATGGTAAATGAATTATATTCTACCTGAATCTGGAGTACTACCAATGATTGTTGCGTCTGTATGAACGTTTGCCTCGGCAATATTTTGTTCAGACATTTGTCTGAGATGAGAATTTGACATTAAATATCACGACATTTAAGTTTGGCTTTCGCAAATGAAGTGGGTTTTGTCATAGAATTAAGTATTAAATGGTAGCTTATCCATTTAGCTATGAAATGATGTATTATGCATATAGTTTGGGCAAAAACTGACTTAGAAATCGACTCTTGATTCATGCAGGGTGATGTTTCGCTCCAAAATGGAGTTGGACCCCGTGTCCATATTATCATATATATTTTAAAAAAATCAGCTGAACATCTCCCTGTGGTTACTCTTGGATTGATTGATTGATTTAATGGAGTTTTACACAACTTTCAACATTTTTTCAGTAATTTCCCGGGGGCTGGAGTGCCTAACAATGGTTTCCTGGTATTTCTCTCACCAGTACAACCACCACAATCTTTCCTAGCCTCCAACTGCTATCTCACATAGGTCTCCGATTATCAACCCATTGGTGAGAGACAAATAGTCGGAAAGAATGAGTGCCATCATTGGGGACTGAACCTGGGACCTTTAGATTGACAGTCCGACGCACCATCAACTGCGCTACGATGGCGACTACAAGCAAAAATAAAGTTAAAGGACAGACGCCGGACGGAAAAACTGGAAGATCTATCCAATAGCTCTTCTGACCTTTGGTCAACAGGTTGGTGAGATGGCTCGATCGGGCAATATTGCCCAATCGGGCAACCATTGCCCGATCGGGCAACTTGAAATTGAAAGAAAAGTGAAAATTTCCCGAAAACTACAAAACGCCGTAAAAGCGCATTATCAAAGTTTTTGGAGCCCATAAATGCGACTTCAGCTATGAAATGCTATACTACATTTACCTAAGTTCGGTCTATCTTCATGCGCCCAGACGTTTTAATTTTGCATTGAAGCAGACGGAAGAGATGTAACATCGAAAATATCTCACCTTTGACTCCAAAAATTGTTCTGCAAATCTTATGACAACCTCATTCCGCCATTTTGAAAATTATGGACTGGTTCCAACGATTTTATTAACATTTACGGAAAACAAATGTGCGAAGAAAAATACAGTGTCGTCTCAAAAATTATGTCATGTTAAACTCTATAAAAACTTAAACACACCACATTAGTAGTTTCGGGGCACACACAACCCTGGCTATGACCTCTCTGTACAGATTTTTTATTGTTTTTTTTATATATATATATATTTTGATAACGGCATAAGTAAAATCGTGCTTAATAAGGCCAGTAAGTGAAACTCGTTTTATGATATTGTTACATACAACAGGCTTTGAATACGGGAATAATTTACTTTTGTTTGAACTAATAAATTCTATATACTTACCCTGCCAAGTAAAACTGTTCAATGACAATGATTAGTTTTCCTAACTTCCTCCTCAATAAGTATGATTACTTCATTGAAAGTGAATAAAAATCGGCGAAGCACCTGGCCCATATTAAATTTGGTGTAAGGTAATATGGTTTCCGTTAATTTTCGTCCCTAAGCCATAAACATTTTCGAAACTTTGATAATTGGCCTGCCTTATGGATTCATTTCCACATGTTGCTGTATAATTTGAAATCTCCAAATATGAAAGGTGACAATCTGCGTCAAAAGTTACATAAATTCACTAGCCTATTTTCAAAGCCTATTTTCATTTCCAAATCGAATACTTTTGTTGTTGGTTTTTTTTGGCTCGTAAATGAACATTTTTATCTATCCAGAACAAACATTCCATCTGATACCTGAAACCTTCGTTCACTGGAATAAACTGTTTTTGGTGTAGTAGTTCCATAGATATTTTAATTATCTCGATACAATTTTCGAAACTGTTGACTGAACAGAGAGATAGGAATAGTAACAACTGGAAAGCCAACATTCAAAAATGGTTTGATTTGTTTAGAAATCCAACGCTGTAAATGTTTCATTTTCTTAACACATTTGCGGCTAAAATATTTACTTATAGCCAGTTAGTGCATATTACAATGACTTATATTCTATATTTTTGGTATTATGAATTTTATTCTAATATCCCGATCAAAGTGGATTTGTTATGATACGCTTAATAAAATCACTATACATGTAAAAATGTTTCTTTTTTAATAGATCGTGTTTATGCAGCGCATCATGTTTTCTGCCGTCTGTGTTTAGAAAGTAAATGTATATGTGATTTATGCATATGTTCATTATCTATAAGAAATATGTAAATAATTGTGGGCACACCCTGTATTTATTTTATCACCTCCCTATTTCTCACTTTCCGAATAACTTTTGGACGATGTTTGCGTTTTAGGCCGTCTCGTTAAATTCAAGATGGCGGAAAATGACTGATGCTGAGAATTCTGCGGACAAAAAACGTCGTATTGTAAATATTTTGAATTTATCTAATTCTTCCGTCCACTTCAATGCAAACTTTAAACGTCTGGGCGCATGAAGATAGACCAAACTTAGGTAAATGTAGTATAGCATTTCATAGCTGAAGTCGCATTTATGGGCTCCAAAAACTTTGAAAATGCGCTTTTACGGCGTTTTGTAGTTTTCGGGAAATTTTCACTTTTCTTTCAATTTCAAGTTGCCCGATCGGGCAATGGTTGCCAGATTGGGCAATATTGCCCGATCGAGCCATCTCACCAACCTGGTCAATACAGCTACAAACTAGAAGTTGAGGCAATAAGGATTTTATTCTCTTACAAAAGTTTGACTGAAAATTTCCATGAACTGATGAAAATGGTCATGTTCCCTAAGTGGTCGGCTCATTTCACCCCCCCTTCCCCTCCTTTGCCAATTGGCATCAAACCTTAAAGAAAAATTATATAACAAAGAAACAGCTTACACTATGCATTTTCAAGTGTACTTGGTCGGCTTTCGTTTTAAATTAAAACCCACTTTTCATTGTAAATTTATCTGTCATAGCGGAAGAGTTCTACTCAGGAATCATGCGTTTGAGATTCCCGCTTATTGTAAACGGTGTTTCCTATATACGTTAGAAATACAACAATGTGATACTTACAAGTTATAGAACAATACTGTCAAATGTTGCATAAAATAATTACTCGTACAAATAAGCATGGTATTTTGGGGGTTTTAGCAATGTTTTAATAGCATTAAAAATGCTTAAAAACAGATATTACTAAAAGTTAATTTCTTATTTTTCAATTGTTATTTACAAATTTGTTGACTATATAGTTTTTATCTCATTAACAATTACGCAAGACCACATTAACCGTTATGGTTATTTCTTCAAATATACAGATAAAAGTGAACATTTTTATATCATGAATAAAATCAATAAAATCTCTTGAGTTATACAACAGCAAGAACAACAGGAAATACAAGTATGATTATAATGTAAGTGTTGTTATATACTATTTCGCCAACACTTAGAATATCAAGGAGTCTAAGTTTACGATGAAGCATTTTTAAATATTCTTACTTTTTCGAGATTCCTACTTTGCGCATGGACAATTCTGGAATCGCACTGCGCTAAGTAAGAATTCTTACTATGCTCGACAGAGTGAGAATTCCTACTCTGCGCTGGACAGTTCCGGAGTTTTACCGATTCCTACTTTGCGCAGAACATATACATTTTTGCGTATCCATTAATGCGAAAAAAACCCAAACAACTCTGTGTATTTTTTGGCGTATGCACTAAAAGGATTAACAGAGTTTTTGTTGTTGGTTTTTTTGTTTGTTTGTTTGTTTGTTTGTTTACGCCGGGGCGCAGAAAATCCAAATTTGGAACAAACCTGCCGGTGGGGTCTTTGAAATCCAAAGTTGTGAATACAGTTTACATTATAATAGACGAAAGTCTTGTTAGGTTTCATGAGTATTTAGATAAGACAAACCTTCTATATAAGATGACGAAAATCAACGAATATGAGTTCAATCTTTGCAAAGGTATTTGATAGTTCAGTTCTTTATTGTTTAATCTTAACTGCCAGCGGCGAATCCAGGGTTTCTATAAAGGGGGTTCAATGTCGGCCTAGAATTCGAGTATTAAATCCCATAGTATCTCTATCTATATTGAGCAAAATGAAAACTTACCAATTTAAATTTCCTATATTTCCCTACCGTCAAATAAATATGTATTGCAAAACTTGTCATTACAAGTAGAATCCATGTGACATTATGAATTCTGTTGAATTTGACGGCAAAGCAATTTACGTCAACGTGTTGCTCCCGAAAACGGAAAACATTGACGTCCCATGTACACCATTAACAGTGTTTTGGCATAACAAAGCCAATCATATGTTTGTCTGAATAAAGTGGGAAAACAAGAAAAATAACTTAAAATTTCAAAGTGGACATTACTGGGAACTTGTCATTACTTTCAAATGAAAATAAGAGCACGTTTTGGAGAAGTTTTGATTTGTAGGTCTATAAACGGTTGTGCGATGACACAATGTTTTGCAAGACATTCATTTGCAAGTATTGCAGCAATTCAAAACTAGTTTTGATATGATGCCGGTTACGTCACGTTGTTCAAAACGGTCGTTTACTAAGATTACGGCAACTTTTGAGAAATAGAGAATAATAGTTAGTGTCTTAAAATATCAATGTTATCTGGTTGAGGTTGGGAGAATTTATCATGACGAGGCTGTGTTTAGTCATGATAATTTCTCACAGCCGAGACAAGATAACATTGACACTGACATGTTATTCTATTTATCATGCAATCATTTTTCACCGCTTAATCATAGTATAAAACCCTTAAAAATCAAAGAAATTCATGTGAACGTGTATGCAAATTGTATCTAAAATTAGACTGCCTGATAACATGTCATGTTATCAGACAGGTGATATTGGGTCGATACAGGCTTCGTTGCATGATAAAGGTTTTTACATCAACATTTAAAAGTAGAGAGATATGGTGTTAGATTGAGACCGTTTCAGTTGTGAAAAACGTTTATTCGGGTCGCCGTTTCACCACTGAGTAACACTGGACAAGGTTTTCCGATGTAGGGTTTTCGAGTCGGGGAGTATCAGATTAGAAGCCAGGGGCCTGTTTTACAGTCTTACGGAAAAATTAATCGTAAGTCAAATTCACAAATCGTACGTGATGTTTTAATTAATTGTTCATGTTCTGCCATGCAATACCTCATTGGAATCGTCTTTTGACGATTACAATGCGAGTACGCATGGCAGAATCCATAATTAGTATTACTGTAGAAGCAAATTTAATTTTTGACTGACGCAAAAAAAAAAAAAAAAAAAAATGATCGAAGGATGATAAGTAAAACAGGCCCAGGACTCTCAAAGCTATATAACTCCGTTCAAAGGGCCGTCTTGAAATCAACTTCAGAAAAGAACTGCGGAAGACTTTATAAAACGGCCATTATTTTTTTTCTTTCTGATTTAGTCCCCAAAGGTACATGTTAATCCACCAACAGAGAGTATTTCAATATTTGTGCAAGAAACACGAGGATAGTTAAAACGAAAGACTTGACACGTAGTCTACATTTAAGGTAGTAGACCCGTAATAGTTCCGCCGCATTTCGGACCAGATGTGCATTCACAATGTTATCCTAGGATTCCTAATGAAAATCATTAGGAAACCTCGGTTGACAACGTTAAAATTCATGACTTCCGAAACATTGCGGAACTATTACGGGTCTACTACCGTTAGGCAGGGATTCTGAAACCTCAAGTTAAGACAGGTCCCTTATGTTTCTTGCTTTTGAGTCCTTGGAACCATTTTCCTGTTGACGTCTTTCAATAATCCAGGGGCCCGTTTCACTAAAAGCCTTACGAAAAAAAAATATTCATTGTTAGATTCTGCATTGCAATATCTCATTGGAATCATCTTCTAAAGACGATTCCAATATGATGATGCGTGGCAGAATTCCATATTGATTTACTTTTGTAGAATCAACTGACTAACGCAAAAAAAATATCGTAAGATGTTTAGTAAACCGGATCCCAGGTGTCCGTTCTCCCATTTACCTAATTTTGGTTGAATTTTCCCATAACAATGAAATAAATAGGCCTCAGAGGGGGAACCGCACGAACCACCGAAATTCCCTCTGGATCCGCCCCAGTCTGTAGAACTTAAACACCGTAGATAGACTTAATTAGGCCTTATTGCTTTGCAGGAGGGGGGGGGCAACTTCACCTGAACGGTCCTCTATCACGCACGACCTATCAAATAATGGTTTTACCTGTCAAGCTTTTAAAAATGTGCGATGATAGGTAGAGACACTAAGATCAGCCTTAGCCATCCGTACAATCTGGGCAGAGGCTTCATTGTGCCGCACTCCGACATTAGATGGCTACGGACCTATAGTCTAGCTGTTGACAATTCCAGAATTCTAAATATAATGGATCATCAGTAGGCACTGGATGTTTGTCAAAACTACTGCAAAAAAGGGGCAAAAAATGCCGGGACCGTGGCCTTTTCTCATGATCATCCACTGAGCTAATGGGAGGGGTAAGTTATCGCATCTATAGGCTAACTAAAGTAATGACTAAGTTAGGTTCTCAAAACGCCACAAACCCTTTTAAATAGTGAGTTTACCGTTTTGACAGTTCTTATGAGAAGAAATGCGTTTTACTATCTTAATTCTAGATAGACAGTCACGAGTGCTTAGGAAATAGTCGGGTATATTAACTCGCAGACGTTTAGAGAAGTTATAATTAGCCTACGGCTCGAATGCCCGGGTACTAAAGCCTCGTCTTATTAACCCTTGTCATGCTGAACCCGGAATATTCCTGCTTTGGCAGGAGCTATAGACCCAACATCAGCCTGCACATATGTGCTGTCTGATGTTAGTCTACACCACCTGTTTCTCACTTTCAAATCAGAATTGTCAAAAGATTTAGTTTTTTCAAATGAAAATTGACAATTAGTCGGTACTTTCAGTGCTTTTTGCCCGGCTTTGATTTGGATGAAAATTTTTAGCCAAAACGATTTATTCAGCATCGAACAAGGGTTAAGCTCTACTATTCGTGATATATTCCTTTATGTCGGGTGACAGATCGTGTAGACTAAGATCAGCCTTCACAGTTGTGCAGTCTGATCTAAGCTATGATACAACGGGCTACCTGCCGCTCTACTTGATCCACAGTGGAGAAAAAAAAAACGTTGAGGCAGACAAGGGACGCTCAATCTAGGAAGTGCGTTAAGTGTCGACCCTAGTCAGACTGCGCGGAGTGCGCAGACTGACTAGGGTCGAAACTTTTTGCATCGTGCTTATTTTCTGAATCTAGAATTATCAATCTACCTTCCAGTGAAAGAAATTTTGAAATGCGACTTCTAGTTGACCTATGCTGGATCAAATCTTTTTCAATAAATTATTTTACAGAATTCCCGGTTGGTCCTTTTTCGCGTGACGGGTCACATATGTATATTTAGTGTCCGCCAGTGGGCAGACTTTCAAAGAAGGGCCTTCTTACGTTGACAAAAAAAAAAAAAAAAAAAAAAAAAGGAAAATTATTGGCATATTAAAATTTCAGCTGGCATAAAGGGTTTATTTTGTGTTACCAGGATTTTTTTTAATTGTGTTTTAAGCTTCTTTCAACGATCTTTCAGTAATATCGCGACAATCAAGTGCGGGAACACCTATCAATTGATTCCTGGTCATGATTTTTCACGCCAGTAGCCAACTACCATTTCATCCTTTCCTAGACACTAGTCTCAATTTTGAACGTTACATATTTCATTGTCGGATGCGACCAGTCCAAAAATAGCATCGCATTCCGAGGACAGAAATCTGTACTATCCTAGACCCCAGCCGCTATCCCGCACAGGTCTACGATTATCGACCCATTGGCGGGAGACAAATAGTCGGAAAGAATGTGTTTCCAGTAAGAAGAACCCCGCTTCAGTGTTATACGTATATGTTCGAACACCCTGATTAAAACTGATTACAAAAACCCGGCGTCCCGTTTCACTAAACTTCCTACGATTTTTTTTTTTTTTTTTTTTTTGCGTAAGCCTCACAACATCTCATTGGGATCGTCTTCTAAAGACGATTCCGATGAGATATTGTTAGACAGAATCTATCAATTCGGAATGAAAACACCAGGTACGATTTTTGTGTCGCCCCATGGGCGACACTCATTGTAGTATACTCATTCTAAATTTAGATATTTCGTCATGAGGGACTATAACTTTTACCTTAGAATTGCAATTGTATTCTACACAACGATTGTTTACAAGATAAAATTTCAAAGCAGTCCTATAAAACCTACAATAAATGTCATCTCATCCCGCAAAACAACGATTTTTACGAATATAAAGTATTAAATGTTTGATTTTGTCCAGATCACTTGATAGTCCCTTCTTCCGGTTTGCCCATAAAGCTTACGTCTAAACCTTAACCGATTACACCGATATATTATTTGATGACTGGTTGACTCCGCCCATTTTCATCTCGGCCCTTCGGCAACTCGGCCCAACGTATAACTCGACCCCATTTTCGATTATTTATTCAGTACTTTTATCACAAATACAAGAGTATTCAATCTTCATTCATTTATGAGGAAACATCGTTCGTCCAAAAATTGTACATACTTTGGGAAAATAATCTATATTACTATAAACTATATGTTGAGGCCGAGTTATTCGATGCGCCGAGTTGACTGGTACCCTATGATTTTTGATTACGAAATGAGAAAACTCGTTTTTATTCGTCTTTTCTCGGGTATCTTCGGAAGGTCATATTACCGGCCACGTGACCATAGAAATCATTACGTGATCTAAATGGTAGACTGGTAAACCTGTCCCATCTACGCTGCCCTCCGACACTGGGACAGAAAAAAAACTATTTTTTACCATGCACGTTTCTGCATGGTAATAACTGCGCATGCGTAAGGATGGAATGGAATTTAATGGAAGGAAATGACTTAATTGTATAATATTCTAGCGCTGTTAGTTGACTTATAGACCTTTTTAATTCGATGATTAATGTCCGATTTAATGCCCAGAAAGAAATTCAAAATTGAGTGGGCGACGTTACTAAAAACTGCTTTTTACGCCATATCTTTAAAATGTAACATTAGCAATAGTGTGCAACGGACATTGAGAACCACTGATTTAATATTTCTTGTAACACGAATCGGTTACATGAAAGAGTATCATTTTTGTATTTTTTCCGATCGGTTTGTTTGGGGTTGATAAGCATCGGAATCTTGAAATCTATTTTGCATGGAAAACATAAAATTTCTTAATCAATGTTTCGTGATTATTTTGTAACTTTAAATATAGAAATCGGTGGCTTTCACAGATGAATCAATCATAAAAATCGAAGTTCTATTTTCTATAAGATCAAAATATTTAAGTGGTAATTTTTGTAAATTAAATCTTTAACTCGTTACCAGACGTCAAAGGTTCGAAATAACAACATATTACAGACACATCACGACATCAAAGATTTTTTTTACTGACTGCCGATAAATGAGAGTCGTATATAACAGGTGCTCGTGATGCGAAATATTCATGAACACCTATCAGACAGCGCAAAACGCACAGGACTATGTGAAACGAGTCAACAAATTCTTTTGTTCATTATTCGTTTAAATATGCAATAAAAGTATGAATTCTGTAACCAAGTCCCGGCTTTTTTTCAAATGCATTTATCATTTACATGCAATAGGATCTGTTAGATATGAGGGGAGCCCAGATGTTTCAACCCTTAATTCTGTCTGCGCTAGCATATCGTTTTGTAAACGGCATTTGTCCTTCAATAATCAAAACTTTGTCACGTTACTAAAGGTCAGATAAGACAGTGGAAAATGTAATCCTTTTAACATGATTTTTGATTTTTCGCTTTCTGAAATTGTAATTAGATTTTATATTAAGAACAACACAAAAGAGTTGAACAGGTTTTTTTTAGACAGAATAGACCAAGATCAGCCTGGATAGAGATGAAGTGTGATATTAGCCTTAGGCAACACATTTTGCTTTCTACTTAATTTCTGTTATGAAATCTTATGCCAGACTTTGCTATAAGATTATTCACAAGTTGGTGTAGTAGAGGATGTAAGATCCTTTCCCATATTTTATGATTTTTCTCCCAATGGGAAAACATTTAAGTTTGGAAGAAGTCTAAGACATTTTTCTTACAAATGTAAAACTACATGGTAAAGTTCTTAATTTTTAAACATTTTTTACCTAATACATCATAGATATTTTGATATAGGTGGATTAGAGTGAATCTGTATTGAAATACCAAATTATTCAGATGAAAAGTTCCATTTTTTAGCTCATATAAGCACGAAGTGCTCATGGTGAGCTATTGTGGTCGAGCTGCGTCCGTCATCCAGTCGTCCGTCAACATCTTGTGTGCACTCTAGAGGCTACATTTTTGGCCCAAGTATCTTGAAGCTTGGTTGGAAAGTTTGCCTTCATCAAATCTCGGTCATATTCTAAATTGGGTCAAGTGGGGTCAAGTGAGGGCAAATGTTTGGCCCAAAGGTCTTGAAACTTGGCCACAATGTTAGTATCCATCTAAGCTCGGTCAACTTCAAAATTGGGTCAAGTGAGGTCAATGATGGGGACAGGGAGTCAAATTTTAGTAATACGGGAAAGTAACGCGAAGTTCGGGCGCTTTGGTGCTTTTTCTGCGTCTAACTAACGCGTTTAGAATATTCAAATGACCAAAAACAGAGAGAAGAACATTTACCGTTAAATTTTTTGTTTGTTTTCTCATTGGCAGCCTACATGGATAATGATAATCTCGCGATATTTCGCTATTTTGTTTTAATAGCGTATATCTGAATGGCTTATGGTTTAAATTGAATAATTTAGGGGTCGATGGGAAACTGCTGAGGGTTCTTAGATCCATTTATAAAAATGTGAAAGTCTGCGTAAGGGGTTGTAACTCTTACTCGGATTTCTTTAGTTGTGCGTTAGGTTTAAAACAAGGGGAGGTAATTTCCCCCTTGTTATTCTCACTATTTTTAGAAGACTTAGAACTGTATCTTCTGGAGGGACCATCTTCAGGACTGACGTTAGACGATATTACCTTCACTTTACTTTTGTTTGCCGATGACATTGTTGTCCTCGGAAATAGTGTTTCAGACCTACAAAATAGCCTTAATTTACTTTCTCACTTTTGTAATAGGTGGGGGCTTGAAGTCAATTCAGAAAAAAACAAAGGTCATGGTCTTTAGAAAGCGGGGTATTGTTCATAATGACGAGCACTGGATGTATAATGGGAATGATTTAGAAAATGTTGATTTTTTTTATTACTTAGGTACTGTTTTTAATTACACCGGTACTTTTAACCTAAACCACGAGTACTTGAGAGGTAAGGGACTAAAAGCGCTGAATGTTCTAACCAGTAAAACTCGAAAATTGGGCCTTAAACCGTCTTCAATGTTGCAATTATTCGACGCTGTTGTCGGGTCCATTCTTACTTTTGGCTGCGAAATTGGTGGGTTCGGTAAGAGTAAAAAAAATTGAGAGAATCCACTTGAAATTCTGCAAACAACTTCTACAAGTTAAAACATCAATTTCAAGCATGGCGGTATACGGCGAAGTAGGGAGATATCCTTTGTACATCAATCGATATGTAAGAATAATAAAATTTTGGTGTAAAATAATTGATACTAAAAACATTTTATTAAAAACCGTTTATAATTCACTTCGCCTAGATGCTTTAAGTGGCAACAATAACTGGTGCTTCGGTATCAAAAACATTTTGGATTCATACGGTTTTTCATATATTTGGAAAATCCTTTAAAACATAATTTGAAGGTTTTCCAACAAGATTTTAAGAATAGACTGATAGATGTTTTTAAACAATCATGGTTTAATAACGTGATTCTTGTAGAACACTCAATCTGTATAAAGAATTTGAAACGAGGTTTAGTTTTGAAAGATACCTAGACAATTTATCAGGCAATTGCAGAATTTCTATGTCTAAATTGAGGCTATCTTCTCATAAATTACGCATTGAAACTGGTCGTTATAACCGCGAACTCACTGATTCATCACGTAGATACTGCCTGTTTTGTGACTCTCAAGATATAGAGGACGAATACCATTTTGTTCTGGTCTGTCCGATTTATGAATATTTAAGAAAAAAAGTATATAGACAAGTTTTATTATAATAAGCCAAGCGTTTTCAAATTTGTTACATTAATGAGTACTGAAAAAATATCCGTTTTAAGAAATCTCGGAAAATTCATTCGTGAGTCATTTATGCTTCGTAAATCGTTATGCTAGCTTCTAACTCGATGGTTCAGAGTGGAACTGTTGTAACTCCCTATAAACATATGGGGGGTTGCGGCTGTTTTGCGCTGAGCCATCGAGCTGTCGAACTATTTCATAAAGTCTTGTTTTACCTCCTCGTACAGCATACTTATTTTCAGATGTATAAGACGTTAACCTCACATGTTCTATCGTATTACAATCTTGCCAGTAATGATGATGGTTGCTACAATAACAATTACAGTTGTGGTTGCTGTCGTAGTAATTGTTCTCATTCTCGCAAATAAAAGAACACCCCGATTTCACTCAAATTCAGAAAAGAGTTAGTATCCTTCCATAAAATATAAATGTTGCTATTAATTTGTTCAGCTTACGGTATTGTTGCTGACCTTTCACATATTTAGATATTATACATGTTACTTGTAATTTGGCCAGAAACTTTATGTAAGTTTGTGTCAATAAAGAATATGTCTATGTTTTATTGTTTATTTAAATTTATTTACTTTTTTCTTTGATTTTATTTCTGTCGATCTTTATCTAAATTTAAAATGAAGTAAACGTAAAATTAGGATAAGAATCAGCTTAACATTGAAAAAGTAGCACAGTTTTGCTTGGAATCTCGTCTGAATGACATTTTCTTTTTTACCCTCTGCAAGTAAGGCCATTCTGCACTTTGGGGAAGTATGACGCTACTTATTCCCGCAAAAACAACGTCCTTGTTGTTGAGTTTTAACGTCGGGGTGAAAAGCGGGATAAGAATTGAAAGAAATGAAATCTATAGCAATGCTCGCAGTTAAGACTTGAAAGAGAAGAAATCTATAGCAACATTCGCAGTTTGAAATGTAAATGCAGCTATTTTAGCTAAAGCTATGTCGGATTACATATAGTCTGAATCCTATCCTTTAGGTTTTGGACCTGACTACGGACCCATGTATATTGAGTGTTCCGACCTGATGCACTTGCTATATCATATTAGGTATCACTCATATTAGGCTAATTTCTTCTGAGCAATTATTAAAATTGCTGTAACTGAGGAAATCAATCTAGAAATACATGTATATGAGAAAAAGCACATCGATGATAGGTAGCCTATTTTGTCTGCTGAAAATAAGTTTAAACTTAAGTCAAATTTCTTTTCCCGTCTATAGGTTAAACCTATTATCATTAATATTTTACCTTGTGTTTACTCTACAGGCCACATTTTTCGCCAATTGTCTTGAAACACGACGAAAACTTTGTCAGAATGTTTGTCCATCAAATCTTTGTCAAGTTCGAAATTGGGTCAAGTGGGATAAAATATTGTGTGCACTCTAGAGGCAACCTTCTGAATGAGTTCACCCATTTTTCCATTAGCCATTTTCCATTACTTGGCTAACATTTTTTAAAGGCGACACATTCACTTTGCTGTACATTACAGCAATTTTTTACTTGGTTATTTTGACTTACGATTAATTTTTGCGTAAGATGTTTAGTAAAACGGGTCCCTGGATCTTGGTTTTAACAGCACGGTTCTTAATTGTCACTGGGAGGTCACATTTATACCAGTGAATTGTGAAAAGGGCGGCCACCTGGGTAGTGCCTAAAGCCGGATCAAGTTGATCCAAGTCAGACTTCTTACTTGGGTCAAGGCTCAATTTACACACATTACTTATTTTCTGAATATATAGAGGATAATCGTTTGTTTCAGTGTAAGATCGATTTATATTCATTGAGTGAACAATAAAAGCTATATTTTCTCGAGTGGCGGAGCCACGAGTGAAAATATAGCTTTTATTGTTCACGAAATGAAATATAAATCGATCTTACACGAAAAACAAACGATTATTCTATTTCTTTAATGCAAAAATGAAACAAAATGGGAAATTTCTAGGACACATTTTCGTAAAGCGCGTCATTTTGCACGTGATTGCTATGCAACGTTCATTGTGACGTCACTTATTTCGCCCCGCATAGATGACGTCAGATAGGATGAAATGCACAAAAACAGGGTATAAGTTTTTGATAATTTCACTGCTTTTGCGGTGAGATTATCAAGTGATAATCTACCATTATTTCTCGATAAACCACCGAAAAGCATTAAAGAAAGAATGATTATCATTCATTATCATGAATCTATCTTCTGGTGAAACAATTTTTGAAATGCGACCTTCGGTTGACTGATCAAGGACCAACCTCTTTTTCAAATATATATTTACGGTTCCAATATGGTTCCTTTTCGCGTGACGGGTTTTTAGAATCGGGGTTAAACCATTAGGACAAGTCCGGTGATTTTTGGTGAACGAACTTCGTTCACCAGAGTTATATACCATGTAAGGAAAATCCTGTCGGATCTTAATACATTTGAAATAAAGTAGCGCCTCTTAAGATTCAATTTGGTATCTTTCAAGGCTTTTCTCCGCAAAACCACTGTTTTTTTCTCTAATGGGTGATACTAGTATTCTTCATTAAGTGAAGATAATGAATATTCTCCTTAAAAATCACTAATTGACCTTGGAATGATTTACCAAAGGAATTGATGACACGCGTAAGCTTGTCGAAAGTTAAGAGCAAAAACAAAGTTTGTGTCTAAACATCGATGAGACAGATACTATGTTTTTGACCCAACCCTTCTTGGTGCAACTTGTAGTAATTTGCCGGAAATATCTGCCTTCTTATGAATGAAGTCTTTACTCATGAGTTACGAAAGGTCAAGTTTACAAACGAATGGAATGTTCGTACCGTGTTTCTGCTATTAAATATGCCCGGGCGCGATTCAAAACGTCGTGGGCGCTATTATTTCAGACCATTTTACTCAATTAAAAAAAAAAATACGTATTTCGGTACCTAACAGGAGCAAACTGTGATTGAAATACGTGCGCTACCCAACACGCTTTCCGATTTATCTATTAGGGCTATAAATTTCAAAAATAAAATAAAATGTTAACTAATGAATTGTAATTCTGTCATTTAAAGTCATCTATCGATATACGGTCACCTTCGACAATGAATTGCAGCTTTCAAAAACAAGTGATTGTGGTAGCAGAAGCCGAGATTATTATTATTATTACTATAATTATTATTATTTTTTTTTGTACAAGAAAGGAAGTTCCAGACGATGCAATATTCAATGTTCCGCTACCGATGGACAAAGCGGTCTAATAAATCATTACCTATTCACCGGCCCTTTTCACGCATGAAATAAATAATCCTGTATTAAATCCTAAAATTTTGTGATGTATAAATACACCCGGTACATCAAATGAAAGTGTGTCGCAGTGAAAACACAACACGTCTAGAGCTAGCTGGGTCACCGGTTGACTGGCGAGCCTGTCTCAATCTGTCGATATTCCGCGTTGAAACGTCTTGGCTCCCTTCTTTCCGAAACATGTATAAGATAAATATTCAAATTCTCTCTTTCTCTTGACTCTATTTTGTTAAAATGATTCCCCAGATTTTTTTAAGTTTATAAGTTTATATATTTTCGATGGGCCACTAAAATCACGAAAGAATAGTTAGAATAAAACTGTAGTTGCGCGGCTTTGGTAGGACATCGACGATTAATTATCCAAAATCGGTATTTGCACAAGAGAAATTTTTCACTATCTCAATTATTTGTTATTTCAATTTTAAAGTTTTTGCATTACAAAAAAATGGAACATGAACCTTAAGACAGAAAGCATACTTTAATTGCACGTTGGAACGCACATTTTTTGTTTTTTGTGAAAAAAAAATAATTGACTCGTTTCATTTAGTCATTCGCGTCTCGCGTGGTCTGATAAGTGATTATGAAATTCCCTATATCGCAACACGAAAATAAGAAAACTTGTAGAATATTCTTGAAAATTCTTCATTGTCCATTAATTTTCCGGTTCTATACTCCTCTCTTTTTTCGACAGTCAGTGAAAAACTCTTTGATGTCACAATGCGTCTAAAATATGTTTGTTATTTAAAGATTTAATTTACAAAAATTAACTCTTAATTTTTTGAAATTGTAGAATTTCTATGATTGTTTCTTCTGTGAAAGCCACTGATTTCGCAATTTAAGTTACCAAAATAATCACGAAAGATTGATTAATATTAATAGAGATATAAATGAACAATACATACATGTAGAGAAAATAAACAATGTCATGCCGTATAAAAGTAGATAAAAAGTAGATAAGTGTTTGTCGGAAGAAAATACAAGAAAAAGACTGTGTGTGATTTATTTGTAAAAATGTTTAATGGCAAAGCGTGATAAAGTTTTGTTTTAATGAAAATTTGATGCTTTCCATGCAAAATGGATTTCTCATCTTTCGGTGCTTATTAATCACAAACATTACAATCGGAAAAAGAACAAAAAACTCTTTCAAGTAACCGAATGCGGGTAACAAAAACTATTCGATCAGTGGTCTAAACGTTTTCGGTTGCAAAGGAATGCTAATGTCACATTATAAAGAAATTGTGTAAATAGAAGTTTTTCTAAAAATCAACTTTATCATATTTAGATTTCTTTTCTCGTCAATGATGAATAAGATTGGTCATATAAATAAAAAGGTCTATAAGTGAACAAATAGCGGTAGAGTATTATATCATAAAGTCATTTCCTTTCCCATTTTCACGAGTCAAGGGATATCGAATCAATAGTAAGTAAAGCGTTTCTTGGTTCGACAAGATATTTCCTTCCAATAAACTCCGCCCATCATTGCGCATGCGCAATTGTTACCATGCAGAAACCTGCATGGTAAAAATTAGGTTTTTTGGTGAACGAACGTCGTTCACCAGTGTTATATACCATGTCAGGAAAATCCTGTTGGATGTTAATACATTTGAAATAAAGTAGCGCCTCTTAAAATTCAATTTAATATCTTTCAATATTTTTCACCGCGAAATCACTGTTATTTTCTTAAATGGCGTGATACTAGTATTCTTTATCAAGTGAAAATAATGAAAATTCGCATTGAAAAACACAAAATGATCTTGCAATGTTTATCAAGGGAATTTTTGATCGGCGTAAGCTTGTCGATAGTTTAAAGCAAAAACAAAGTTTGTGTATAGACACCTTAGAGACAGATACTATGTCTGGACAGATACCAGCCTTCGCTGGTGCAACTTGTAGTAATTAGCCGGAAATACGTGTTTATTTAGGTCATGTCCTCTTGAACTTACATTCGGCAATACTCGGGCGATCTCCGACGGCTCCGATTTAAATATAGGTTAGAGGAATCGGCCGAGTTGAGACGAATGACACATCAAGACACCTTGTGTCATTAGAAACGGTAACGCGGTTTTACATAACTTTTCAGCTAGCGACAGTCAGTCTCGAGACGGGTTTTAAGAATGATTCGACATGTGTTTTACATGTACAACCTTTCTTGTACTTTTATTTGAATAGGGATGAACGCCGCTATTAAGATTTTTCTGTAAAATTGCGTTGGCTGAAGTACGGCTTGTAAGGATACACTCGAATATTCGGTGAACTTATTCCCAGCGAAAACGTTTCGTATTCGTCTGTCTCAGAAGCGAATATTGCCGAATACCAAATGCGACAGGCACGGAAGATATTTCATTGGGGCCATTCTACTTTGCATTTTTCTGTAAAACCATATCAGTTCAAAATTCTATTTAAAAATTTAATAAATGATAGTTAAATATTCAACCCTAGATACCACCCCAATTGACGAGTAGATATTGCCGTGGTCAAGGGGGGACCAGATCCGTCATGCACTTGTTTACAATTCGACAGGCGGGTTTAGTTGTTAAATTATTCTGGAAAAGTCATTGCGTTTTTACAGAAATCATAAAAATCTTAATCGATGAATAAAAACTGGCTCAATCCTTCCCAAAATACGTTTAGAATTAGTTAACTACTGTTTAAGCAAAAACTAGCTCCGAGCAGAAAGTCTAATATCAGCCGCAATACTGTAATCAGATATCGATAGTGAGTGATTTTACAAGCATCCAAACTCTTGAAGGTAAACAATAGGTTCTCGTGCAAAAAATAAACCGGCAATTGTTAGGATTCTCAATTCTTTTTGGAAAGAAAGTCGGAAGGAAAAAAACATTGTATTATACTTAAACATAGTCATAGACATAGTCATGCAATTATTACCTCCCTTTAAAAAATAAACTTCTTCAATAAGATTCTTATTCGCTATTGATGTAGAAATTACGTTTCAAAAATAATATTTATAAAGACTTTTAGTATGCAATTTACTATGGAGCAATTGTTTAATATAAAAAGTTATACTTTAATTTCTAAACCTTAAACAGAAATTATCTATGAATTATACTAATAGGGCACTAGACCTCCTTTAACCTAAACCTAAATATTTCTCATCCTGCAGTGTTAAAAAATGAATAACGACATAAGTGTCAACCACGGAAGTGGTTATGGCTTCAAATATGATAAAAACTAATCTCTCAGGTTATGGTTCTAAATATAGTGGAAGCATATTGACCTAAACCTGGCCTTTGTAATTTAAATAAATTAAATACCGGTCGTTTCTCCTCGGCAAAACACGACTTATCTGCGGAATCCAAACGTTAAGTTGGATTGCACGTGTTAGCTTTGTTAACCCGTTATCGCACATGCTGTTCACTGTAACGGCGATATTTGGTCACCCTCATGAACTAGTGAATCAATACATAAATTGAGTTTCTTATTTAAAAATCATTAGATGCGGTGAGAAAAATATAAATTTTCAAATTTCTTTAAATGCAATTTTTGTGTTTTGAATGGAAATGAAATGAAATTCCCTCTCTCAGTCGCAATAATTGTTTTTGAAATCGAATCGTCTGCTATTGGCAAACAAAGTTGACCTGTCACTCATTAATTTTCGTTACCTTTCGGTAATATCCGCGATGACATTTTCAGAATTTTACTTTAAGATTAGATAAAATGATCCAATAGTTATAATTGGGTCCGTAGCGCAGTGGTCTAAACCGTTAGGTTATTAACTGACAATAAATTGACAGACCCGGTTCGAATACGCACGGAGTTGGATAAAGTAATTATATTTTCAAAAAAAATTTTAACTTAATTTTTATTTTTATTGTTACTAAATAAAGAGACAATCTTATTGTCTCTTTAATTTCTTGTTTGTACTATTTTGTAATGGTAGTTTTTTTCTCTATCAAATTCCATATTTCTTTAATTTTCATGGAATTAATGAGCTGAGTTTCACCTTTTCAAGCTGAGGTCACGAGGTTTTTGGTCGTCAACTTTGCCCTTTTTTCTGACGCAGCTACTGAATTGAATTTTCTTCTTTCGTTCATGAGATTTAATGCGAATGATATGATAACTGTTTTCCATTCTTTTATAACTTCCTATGCTTGTCGTTACTTCTGTTAATTCTTTTTATGGAATTCTTGATCTTATTTTTCATTACTTTCCTGAATAGACCATCAGATACAGACAGAGATCGAGAAAAAGAGGAATATGATCATTTCATCCCGTACTTTTCTAAAACACATTTATGTGTTGTGCGTAGGCTACTGGGCAACAGGAAATCACTTGATGCAGAATATCAAAAGAAAAATATATACAGAACAGGGAACATATTTCAGTAATCTGTGGTTTTTTATATATATATATAATTCTTTATCAGATCTAAATGGCCTTAAAAGAAACATCGTATTACAAAAAAAAAAAAAAAAAAAAAAAACGAGAGGGAGATTCGATCTTCGGACCTTTGCAATGCAAGACTCCGACCTTATACCTATAGCAATTTCTGATCACTTATAACAACAGGGTATATTGTATTATTTGACGGTAACGTTCATGTATTCAAATCTATATAAGGAAGTGGGTTCCGAATATCAATGAAGGTCAACAGGAATATTAAATGAGCGACAGGTCAATAATGTTTCACAATACATGACTAGGCGCCCCGTATATAGGTAAACTACTAACTCCACACATACCTATAATTTGTGCAGTATAACGGAATGTCCATGCTTTATCGTCACGTGCCGAAGTATCTTCGGAATTTATTCATGGGCCTAATTATTTATTCTGCATAAAGGTCAGGTTCAAGTTAATATGCGCCCGCTATACTATTAATAAGTTAACAAATCATAACTTTAAACAATGAGTACAGTTCAGGACTGACTGATATTCATAGGTGTTTCTTTGGTTGGTACTCAAAGACCTTTTCATCCTCTGAGAAGAAACAAGGATAGTTAAAAAAGTTAAAACAAATACAACAAATTTACTTGAAATAAGCTTAAACATGATAACAACTACTTTTGTAAAAACAAACGCCATTGGATATAGGTTAAAGATAGTTTTAGATAGGATTAAATCGTTTTCTCCATTTATGTTGAATTAATAAATGTACCTATTTCCAGTGTGTAAAAGAAATTTTCACAGAGTAACATCTCATATTCTAACAAATATTTTTCTAGCAGGATTTTTCCTCTCTTTCCCTTTCATTGAATTTGCAGTGAAATTTCCGAATAACGGAAATTTTGTCGAGACAATTCTTCCCACTTTTTTTACATTCGTAATTTCTCTTTTCTAATCGAATTCAATATATCACTCTAGAATGCCATCAGGTTCGTTCACCATCAGTACTTTCAGTGCTTTGATCCTGTCCCAGTATCGGAGGGTAGCGTAGATTGGGACAGGTTAACCAGTCTAGGTCACCGGGTGTCGGCACCCTTTGAAGTCCCCAGATTCTTGCAAGCGGCGACGTCGCTTTTGAAATAAGTTACACACGAAATTTTACAGGGTTTTCTTATTTTAACAGTAGGAATTGTGACTAGGATTTAATCATTTGACTTTGACATTTTTGATATTTGCAGAAAGTAAAATGATTTCAGAAATATTTTCGTAAGAACGTGAAGAAAGGGGATTTGGTTCGCATGTGACTTATAAAGAACGACAAGAAATAGTTTTTATTTTGTGTTAAATTTTAACCTTTCGCGCTTCCGGAAAAATGCGCGATTTTGCACGCGCTAGTTTTTCAGATATTGAACGATCTTTTAATGACGCAACCAGCCTAATCCTGATAGGAACTTAAGATAATTAACCCATAATCTATTGAACATTACGTGGAGTAGCAGCTAATTTCCGACTTACCAAAAAATTTCATTTATCAATATACTTATATATGTCTTAGATAATTAATCGCTTATAGTCATTAACCAAGATCGATCTTTTCCCACAAATGTTTGCTTTATATAGATTGCAATTCCTATCATTGTACAATGGTTTGTACCTTAGTGAAATAAAGAATTTTATGTTATGTTATGTTATTAAATTTAAGAGGCCTGACCATGGACTATTGGGTGTTGTTGATCGGATAGTCAAGGGCCTAGGAATCGTGTTTATGGGGGAGCGCGTTTATTAGGACGTCTAAAAGGAGAAATTCGGTATATTTAGTCCAAATTCTCATTAAAACGTAAACACGCACCACTTGACAGTGACCAACCTTGATATGAAGTAAAATTTGCTGTTGTATACTTGTATAATGTAAATATCTTCGGTTACGGGTTTCAAACAAGGGCGGAAAACAGGGGATATAGCAACCTCGGTACGATTTGCTGTTAATATATGAATGTAGTTGTTATATTGAATTTTAAAAAATAGATAAATAAATGATAGAATCAAATGAACAAATATCCGTACAAAATAGATCTAATTTCAAATTTTAACATCGAATGGAGACTGAAACTATAGAATACTTAATCTGCAGCTGCGATGTTAAAGTCTCCAACGGCATTTTTTGTCCCCTAGTTTTACAATGATAACAAAATATTTTTCTTCAAAGTACTTGACACAGTAACTACAACTGTATAGTAGCGCTTCTATCCCTCGGATGGGTCTAGAAGTTCCTCAATCCAACCATTCATCTATTTGTTTTACTGGAAGTACGTAAAATATTTTTTTAAAAAAAAAAGAAAAACCGAAATTTGGATTGTGAATCAATCGCCTGTGGACTGGAGCACCTTTACCTTAAAATGGAATCTGGTATTTCTCGCACCAGAACTATTATCAGCATACACCCGTACATAGCTGCCATCTTCTATCCTCTTAGGTTTACGATTATCGGCCGTTTGGTAGGAGCAATAGAACTTAAACAATGACTATATTTGGACAATTCATTACCTGTACAAAATACCTACCTACATAAATCGAATTGTTTTTCTTTAATTCTTTTTTACGCAATGGCATCAAATAATCATTCTTTCACAAAAAATATTACCGAAAGAGACTAAAACCCTGCAATTACATCGTTTTGGTTGAAGACGAAACAGCGGTCTTTTAATTCAGAGGATGGGGGACCCCATTCAGGTCGTTCCAGAGCCTTAGCGGATGACGTTTAAAATGCAAAATGCAGAACGGACTGCTGTTTAATCTGGTAAAATATGGGTTCCGCATGTGGAAATTGAATTACCTTTCTGACTGCTACTTTTTTTTTAGTAATGAAAAGAATCATTAGTCTAGACACTATAGTTGCCCGTTTTCTTTTCTCTAGGCCTATCGTTCTCTTTCTATCGGCCTGTCTCTGTCTGTCACTCTCTCTACCTTTCTTTTCCTGTCTTTCTCTTTCTTTGAATTTACAATTTTGACGAGACACTTTCCCTTGATTATTACTTTTTTACATTTATAATTGCTCTTTCTAAATGAATTCAATATTTCACTTTAGAATGCCAACAGATTCGTTCACCATCAGTACTTTCGGTGCTTTGATTTGAAAGTGAAGTCAAGTGAATTATACCGGTTAGTATGCAAAAAAATATCGTAAATACAGCCTAAACCCCTCAAATTTGTAGCTTATACTTGCGATATATGAGTGAATTTTTATTCAGGATGTAGTAACGATGTTTGGGTCGCACACCGCCAATTTAATCTATTAAGTCATTAAAATGATCTTTGAAAAATATTTCACACTGTGACAGCAAGGCGAGTTTGACAGCTGCCCTCTCGGGAGCCCCAGACGATCGGTGATATCGACCAATCAGGGTGAAGTATGTTAATGAGGCAAGTGATACGTCAAGCTTCCTGTCGGACGGGAGCAAATGACAGGAGCTTTATTTTGGAAATTACGGTAAGATTTTGTAAACAATCATGTATATCGAAAGTAGAATGACACCTTTAGTTGCTAATTAAACACATGCCATCAAAATTATGTCGATTCTGGACGATATATATCGAGAATCAGCTATTTTCGAAAGCGACTCCCTTTGTCTGTCTGTACCAACTATGTCGGACCTGTTCACGCGTGTGTGCGTGTGTACGCTGTCATTTTCCGGGGCTTCTCTTCGTTTTTACCGCTGTTAAACTTTTTAATTCAGAGCTAATGTTGTTATTTACTGCTCTTGATGTCAAAGATTGGTTGAAAGGGTTTTGTGAAGAATTCCAGTTTCAGGGACGTGTCCGTTCAATAGTCTGTGCATGAAAATGAGATGCAAGGGGCCTCAATGGGGGGAATTTCATTTTCGTAAAATCCAAGGTTGGAAAATGAATCATGAGCTCTCATTCTCTTTTAATGGATAAGAAACAGAGTATTTTTTTATTTTGTAAAACACTTTTCCAAATTATGCATGTATTTTAGTCACTAACTCGTCAACCTAAAAACGACTATTTCTCACTTTTCTTCAATGTTT
Organism: Fragum whitleyi; assembly: GCA_948146395.1. Classification (NCBI taxonomy): domain Eukaryota; kingdom Metazoa; phylum Mollusca; class Bivalvia; order Cardiida; family Cardiidae; genus Fragum; species Fragum whitleyi. Next base: position 18,584,721 of record OX411559.1, read on the forward strand.
GCTTTTCAGCAAAGACCGACAGTCCCAATCTGATTTTTTATATAAAATTTAAATTATCGTTTTTTGTTGCAAATCCTATGTTCTGGGTACAAAATGAAGTAGTTTAATTTGAATAAATAGATTGAATGAAAGTGCCAACAATAAAGGGGTTCAAGAGGAAATAGTTCAAATATGTTGGAATATCATCATGAACTTTCTTGTGTAGAGCCTTGTTTACAGGTCAATAAGCCCTTGGCCCCTTTTTGTAAAAGTTCAATCTGACCTGGACAAGTTGGAAATCAACTTTTACTTGTCCAAGGACAAGTGAAGAAAGTCAGTATTTCCACGCAATGATCTCAAAGATTTGTTACATTGTGGGTCCATATTCACAGACCCTCATATGATTAAAAAATTAGATTATTTCTAAAACCTCTCAACTACAGCAGCAATTAAGTGGCCAGCACAATACTATTGTCAATGCCTATACCGGGTAAATATGCACTGACCCCTCAAGCTTCTCTAATCGAGCTGTAGTTATATTGGTTTAAGTATAACATAGGCGTAGCTAGGATTCTAAAATATTTACGCATTTCGAAGGCGACCACCAAAGAATATAAGGGATTAAGGCGATATGTGGACTATGACTTAAGACCAAGACCTTCCACCCGAGCGTTTGAGTGTTAGTGAATGATCAAACATCGTAACTGCAGCTTGAATAAGCTGTAGTTTCGATGTTTTGATCATTCATCAACAAGATTTTTCGAAAGAGGATTTATTTGTAGTACGCAATTGCGTAAGGTGCGTAATGGGAGCTACTTGTATAATACTAGTCTAGTGTCATGACTTAAGTAGGTAACTCGATCCTGTCATGCTGAATAAAAGAATTTGCAAAGAATGCATTAAAATCAAAGTGCTGAAAGCACTGGATGCAGTGTGTCAGATCTAAGTGCGAAAAAAGTTTAAAAAAAGAAAGATTAGGTGGTATAGACTAAGATTGGACTGCACAAATGTGAAAGCTGATCTTAGTCTGTACCTCCTACAGAAACAGGAATATTCCTGGTTTAAGCTGATAAAGGTTAACCCTGTATTAATGTTCTCTATTTCAGTTGCTGGATTTAGTTGAGTGTGCTGTAGGTGGAAACTTGACTAGAGAGAAAACAAAAGCAAAGGATATGCTGCTGTAAAGGTGGGTATAGTTCCGCAAGAAAGAGTGAGGTCCGAGAAACCGTTATCTCCTATCATTTTCAATGTAAAATTGATCTTTGATCACTCACTTGAAATTGCAGGTCTATATGTCCTTAAATTGTCCTTGTGTTCAGATGAACGAACAGGGCTCGGGTCTAACCCTTAAACCAGGGTTTTTACCCCCAATGATTCCATTTTGACTCAAAATTTTGTTTAGGGGGTCATTTTGGCATTCATTCCATCAATGCAACCTCTGCAAGATTAAACATATACATCATTTGTTTTCTTCATATTATTATAAGGGATCTACATAAATGAGTCTACTAGTACATAAAAAATAAAGTGTCTAATGACACTTTATTGATTATGTTGATTAATTTATGTAGATCATTTGAAACTGTTATTTAAACTGTTGATATATTAGTTTTCACCCTTTTTGACCCCTTAAAAGCCACATACTGCAAATATAAAGTTATCTGATGGCCTACAGTTACTGTAATACCTTATCTATATTCTAAATGCAATGTGAAGATTTTGATTAGACTATGCAGATGCACAGGCCCACCAGAGTTTTTGCTTTAGGCATATTTGAATTTGTTGGAAATGTAATGCACAGGCTCATTTAACACTTATCATGTTTTAATCCAGCAGAAATCAATTTTTCAACTTTTAGAATAAATGTGACCCATCATGCAAAAAGGAACCATCTCAGAACTCTTCAACATAAATATTTTGAAAAGGGGTTTATTCCTGCATAGGTCAACTAGAAGGCGGATTTTGGAAATAATTATGCAGGAAGGAAGACTTATCATTGAAGACTCATAGAAAATATTATCTACAAAAAATGTTGACCCAGGTAGGTCTGCACAGATTGCGCAGTCTGACCAACGTTGACATGTAACACACTTCCCAGATGGTCCATTTTTGTATGACAGCTCACATGTAAAACTATAAAGAACAAAATAAAGTTATTGAAAGACAACATAGAAGACTTAGGCTTAATCCAGTGTTCAGGAATACAAATCAGTAAAAAATTGTTTGCAAGTTATTCCCAGCTTTGCTTGCAAGTACACATGCAAATCAGGGTAGAGTTTGCAAACAGTTTGTAATCCTGAACAAAGGACAGGACTTCAATTTTAAGCTCTGCTGTTTTTGGAGAAAACCCGACATATTACTTTAGCGTAGGTGTTTGTTATCATCACGCATAAAATATGACATTTTGTGACATCTCTGGTTCAATCAAAGGCATTATCTTCAAACTTGGCACACATGTTCACTAATCACAATAAAAAGTAACAAACTATCAAGGGGATAACTCTGCATTTTTGTTCAAATTATTTCCCTTTTTCGATTTAGATTTTTTATTAACCACCCAACACACAAAAGCCTAGATTTTAAGCTCAACTGGCTGAAAGCCACTGGGGCTATTGTCATGGCGTTGTGTCCGTCGTGCGTCCGTCCGTGCGTCAGTGCGTCCGTGCGTCCGTGCGTCCGTTCGTAAACTTTTTCTTTAAAAATCTTCTCCTCAGAAACTACTGGATGGATTTGAACCAAACTTCACAGGAATGATCCTTGGGTGACCCTCTTTCAAAGTTGTTCAAGAAATTTTGATCCAACGAAAACCATGGATTTAATGGGCGTGGCTAATTTCCAAATATGGTAAAAAGTGAGTTTTCTCAGATTCTAATTGATGGATACCAATCGAATTTTACATGAATGATCCTTGGGTGACCCTTTATCAGTCTACTGAAAATTATTGTGATCGGATGGAAAATATTTATTTTATGGGCAGAGGTCATTTCTCTATATGTTATATAGTGGAAACTTTGAAAATCTTTTTCTCAGAATCTTATTGATGGATATCAACTAAATTTTGCTTGAATGATCCTTGGGTGACCCTTTATCAGTCTACCAAAAATTATTGTGATCAGATGGAAAATATATATTTTATGGGCGGAGGTCATTTCTCAATATGTTATTTAGTGGAAACTTTGAAAATCATTTTCTCAGAATGTAACTGATAGATTTCAACCAAACATTTTTGGTTTGAGCTTTGGGTGACCCATTATCATGCAGCCAAAAATTATTTTGATTCGATAAAAAATATGTCCTTTATGAGCGGAGGTCATTTCTCTATATGTTATTTAGTTGAAACTTTGAAAATCATTTTCAACATCAGTAGAACCCAAAATATCTAAAAATCTAGTCAAAACTTTTATTTGCTTTTACAAGAATTTCAAGCCTGTGGAGCGACACAAGCCATTCATGGCTTTCTAGTTTATTAACTAGCCAACACACAAAAGCCGAGCATGTGCACTTGAGGGCAGCACTCCTGTTGAAATATATCTACATGATAGTCTTTTTTTTGGGGACAGTTCACAACTTTATTTGCAAGGCAACAACCAAGTGGGGGTGATGACAGTCTTAATCAGGGGTGTGGAATTCCTATGTCTGACTTGTCTGAAACAGGCTTTTCTATCTGTGGACAAGTACATTTTATGAGGCCACTGAAAAGAAAATACCAGAGCAAATCTTTGAATGGTACTAAAATAGCTCGGATATTAATCAGCCAAAGGGTAGAAACATTGTTTTTATTAGCTCCACTGGCTGAAAGCCACTGGGGCTATTGTCATGGTGTTGTGTCCGTCGTGGGTCCGTCTGTCCGTCTGGTCGTAAACTTTTCTTTAAAAATCTTCTCCTCAGAAACTACTGGATGGATTTCAACCAAACTTCACGGGAATGATCCTTGGGTGACCCTCTTTCAAAGTTGTTCAAGAAATTTTGATCCAATGAAAAACATGGATTTAATGGGCGTGGCTTATTTCCAAATATGGTAAAAAGTGAGTTTTCTCAGATTCTAATCAATGGATACCCATTAAATTTTACATGAATGGTCCTTGGGTGACCCTTTATCAGTCTACAAAAAATCATTGTGATCTGATGGAAAATATGCATTTTATGGGCAGAGGTCATTTCTCTATATGTTATATAGTGGAAACTTTGAAAATCATTTTCTCAGAATGTAAGTGATGGGTATCAACCAAATTTCTTTGGAATGATCCTTGAGTGACCCTTTATCAGTCTACAAAAAGTCATTGTGATCGGATGGAAAATATGCATTTTATGGGCAGAGGTCATTTCTCTATATGTTATATAGTGGAAACTTTGAAAATCATTTTCTCAGAATGTAACTGATGGATATCAACCAAATTTCACTGGAATGATTCTTGAGTGACCCTTTATCAGTCAATAAAAAATGATTCTGATCGGATGAAAAATATGCATTTTATGGGCAGAGGTCATTTCTCTATATGTTATATAGTGGAAACTTTGAAAATCATTTTCTCAGAATGTAAGTGATGGGTATCAACCAAATTTCTTTGGAATGATCCTTGAGTGACCCTTTATCAGTCTACAAAAAGTCATTGTGATCGGATGGAAAATATGCATTTTATGGGCAGAGGTCATTTCTCTATATGTTATATAGTGGAAACTTTGAAAATCATTTTCTCAGAATGTAACTGATGGATATCAACCAAATTTCACTGGAATGATTCTTGAGTGACCCTTTATCAGTCAATAAAAAATGATTCTGATCGGATGAAAAATATGCATTTTATGGGCAGAGGTCATTTCTGTATATGTTATATAGTGGAAACTTTGCAAATTATTTTCTCGGAATCTAATTTTTGGATATTAACCAAATTTCACTGCAATGATCATTGAGTGACCCTTTAACAGTCTACAAAAAATTATTTTGATTGGATGAAAAATATGCATTTTATGGGTGGAGGTCATTTCTCAACATGTTAAATAGTGGAAACTATGAAAATCATTTTCTCAGAATGTAACTGATGGATATCAATCAAACATTTTTGGTATGATCTTTGGGTGACCCATTATCATGCAGCCAAAAATTATTTTGATTTGATGAAAAATATGTCTTTTAAGAGCAGAGGTCTTTTCTCTATCTGTTATATATTTGAAACTTTGAAAATCATTTTCAACATCAGTAGAACCCCAAATATCTAAAAATCTAGTCAAAAAATTTATTTGCTTTTACAAGAATTTCAAGCCTGTGGAGACTCAAGCCATTCATGGCTTTCTAGTTGAAGAATATGCTGAAATACAGCATTTTCTTCTTTTAAAACAATGTTTTCTAAAAATGTATCTATTCTCCTTTCTATGTGGACAAGTGAATGTTGATCTTGGATAAGTAGAAAAATCATCTTTTACTTGTCCAGGGACAAGTTGAGAAAATCCCCATTTCCACACCCCTGTCTTAATCTGTTAATTTTTTACCTCAACAGTATCTTGCGGGTACTCATTGGAATCAACTTGATGAGAGATTTCACCAAGTACCAACAACTTAGGGTTTCTGTACTCTGTTACTGCATTTCTCCTAATAAATGCTCCAGGGAGCTATACATAACATGGTCTGGGAGCTTTTATTTAGTATGCATTTTCTGATTAAAAAGAATTATTAAACTTATGTCTTTTAGGCCCTTTCCCTTTAATTTGAGGTAAATTTACTCTAAACAATCACATAAATGCTTGTTTAGAGGAAATTCACATAAAATTAGAGAAAAAGTCTCAACAAGTTCTTAAAATTTAGGCATATGAAGTGAGTTTTTGTAGTAAAAAATGTAGGGGTGCTACTATTAGGGCGGGTGCTATTATTAGGGGAAATGCGGTGATTGTATTTTCCTTTTTGAAAGGGAAATGACTGACTCCCTCTATCTGTAGCTCTGATTTGACTCAAAATCATTCTAATTGGTCTAATTTCAGGCTAGAACTACTGATGTCCTAGCAAGGAGACTGTTTAAGAATTCTAGAGAAGCCAGTCAAGGGAATTACAGCCAAATGAAACATGGCAATTTGTTGATCTAATGAAGAATAGAATCTCATGAAATACAGCATATGAATGGCAAGATCTGATCTTATTTTATGGCAAGATCTGAACACAAATGATAGAAAGATCTGAACTTGAATTATGGCAAGATCTTAACTTTAAATATATAACAAGATCTGAACTAAAACTACACCTATGATAAAAAGAATCTCTGAAGTCCAGGTGATAGGAGAATGTACTTGAATTTGAATCTAGCAGAATTACTGGAATTGATGTAACTGATTATTGCTTATGATATAATAGGGCATTTACAAGGACTTATGAAGGGTACAAAGAATATCATATTATAATACCTGAAATCAAAACCATACCACAAACATGGAAACAAACACAGAGGAAGAGTACCAATATGAAGCTACAGAAGGATTCTCCTTGCCTTCTTCCCTGAAAAGTGGGTTTGACTTTCTACCAAAGAAGGATATCATGAGTATTGTAATGAAACGACGACTTGGAGGCTGTGAATCAAGCGGGAGTGAAAGTGATGCATCTCTATCACCTGTGAAGAAACCTAAGACTTCCCACAACACATACATTGATGAGTCTAACCAAAGAAGTGCTTCTCAAAATATTATTGAGGAAAATCAAAGTGCTGACATTTCTAAAATACAAGATAAAAAGTCTCCAAGTCCAGCTATTCCTAATAATTTCATATTGGCTGGCTCTCTGGAAGGATTTAATGTTTCTAACTTTGCTTGTTTCAATTCTGAAAATGATGATAATGAGGCAGAATACTGCAGTTTGGGTATTTCAGATTCAAATATAGATGAGAAAACTGAAAGTGATGCTGGTTTTAAGTATGTTCTTGAAAATGAAAATCTGGTAGATGGTGAGAGAGGTTATTTGAATGATCAAAAAGATGATAATGTACATGTTACAAAGGGAACAACTCACAATTCAAAAGAACTTAAATTAATACAAGCTGACTCATATGCAAATATAGAGCAAAAAAATAAAGAATCTCATTCGCCTTTGGAGGTGCAATCTAAAAATTCAAATGATACTTTGGACAATGGCGATTTGATTGATCTGAAAATTCAAAATGAAGTTGATCACAAGAAATCTGAAAACCTTTCTAATAGATCTGATGTTTCAAAGTATGAAATTCATGATAAAGATAGACTAACGCTTACAAATAGCAATAGTGAAAATATCAATGTTCTTAAAAAGATTGAAATTGAAGCTAAGAATGAATCAATACAAAGTACAAATATATTCAGAAACAAAAAAGACCATGATGATGTCATAGAGTATAATTTTTGCACAGATTCAATTCCAAGTGAAAGTGAATTACCAGACTGTAGTAACAATGGGTCTGAAAAAGTACAAAATCAAATTGATGAAGTTGACAGTTTGAATGCTAACATAGTGAAACAGCCCAGTTCAAAACCAAGTGGCAAAAAATCCAGAAAACAAAAGATGCCAATGCGTCTGGCTACAAATGAAATAAAGTTTGATTATAACATTAGTATGAATGAGGATCAGTCAACTGAAGAACAATCTGACAAGGAAAGGAAGCAATTTGAACCAAAGAGAGTTGGCAAAGAACAAAGTGAATTTGATTACTTGGATGAGGACAGTGATGATTATGACATTGAAGGAACCTTTAATGACAGCTCAAATCTGTTACAATTTTGGGACAAATCATCTAAAGTTCAACAAAATGAAATAGAGAAAGAAAATGAGAATTCAGAACAGTCAGAGAATAGCAATGATAAAAATTTACTGAACACTAAAAAAGGATTGAATGATTTAGATTCTTTAAATGAAAAGTCTGACAATGTATCTGAAAATAAATTGACTGATAAAAATGAGACACAAAACTTCAGTCTACCAACTGGTTTGCCATTTAACTTTCAAGACCCTTTTATGTCGTATTCCAATATGTTTCAACCTCATTTGACCAATGATTTGGCCATTGAGAAACTACTTGAACAAAATCAAACAAACTTAACAGAAAACCTAGAGGTAGTGAAAAAGCTACGAGAAATCCGATTCAATAGGTATAGGAAGATCACTGTATCAGAAAAAAGAGAAATTGCGGAATATGCTAAACAACACAGTGTTAGTTCAGCTGCATTGCATTATGGGGTTTCAAAGTCAGCTGTTTCAATGTGGACAAGAATAGATTTTTCTGATATGGATGATAGTTCGGGCCGTAGAAAAAAGAACTGCATGATTGGAAATCCAAAATTTGAGGAACTGGTCCAAAGAGTCAGAGATGAGAAGGCAAATAAATTCAAACACCTATCAAAACAGGACAAGATTGATGTGTCTAGGTATGCGAAATTAGTTGGTGTACGTGAAATGTCACGATGCCTAAATATTGCCCTCGGAACAGTATCAGGATGGATGAGGCAGTTTCCATATTCAGTGAAACAATCAAACAAAGAAGAAGGGGAATCAGAATCATCTAATCTAAGTGATAGTTTGCAAGATTCTAATTCTGTAGACAAACAAATGAAAGATAGTAATAAATCACAAAATGAAAGGTCAGAGACTGATGATCCCTTGGTTGATACCGATCAAAAAATCATAATAAAAACAGAACCAATAGAAGAAGATGATTATCAAAATGGTCTAGATGAAATTGAATCAAATCAAATAAAATCAGAAAATTCTGTAACGGATCATGAAATCAAAATTGAAAGAACTGATGAAGATAGTCAACAAAGTGTCAGTAATCAAAATGATGAAAATGTAACAGAAACTGGCAACAGTAAGATTAACAAAGACAAGGCTGATGAAATTGATAATCTCATTGCAGTAACTTATGAAAAACCTGATGTAGACAAATGTTTTGAAGATGCTAAAGAGATGATTAGAGGTTCTCCACTTGAAAATGATGCATTCTTTGAGAAACTTTTTAGGAGGGTTGTAGAATGTAGGGCTGATAAATATAAATCATTAAAGGCTAGTGAAAAACTTGAAGTGGTTAGATTCGCAAAGAGAATCGGAGTGCGAAGAATAGCCAAAATACTAGGTCTAGCAACTGGAACCCTATCAGGCTGGAGCACAAAGTACCAAGCACATCTAGGACTAACATCTGATGTTTTGATAGATATGAATCAATCTGGACAACTGTCTGATTTTGACTCGTCTCTCGATGTAAGCCAGACTACAGAGTCGGACTCCCAGTCTACGCCATTTCTTGTATCACCCGCTTCGTCTATGCTGGATAACCCGGAAAGAGCTGAAGTAACTGCAGTTAAACTTATCTTAAAGGATAGATTTGATTACTTAAAAGGTAAAATTGAAGTTGCTAGGAAAGTTAAATTCAAGAATATAACTCATGATGAGAAAATTGAAGTTGTGAAATGCACTAAATTAGCTGGGATCAGACCAACTGCACGTGTTTTAAACATGCCAATTGGAACTCTGTCTGGATGGATCACAAAATACACCGGCGATCTACCTCCAGTGTATCAAGAGGAGTGTGATAGACTGGATGGCCAAGCCATACACAAACCCACCCAGTCTACATACTCAACACCAGGTAGCCAGGCTTACTTTTATGACCTGATGAACAGCCAATGGCCAGGGCTAAAACACCTACCATCTCTCTATTCCTCATCTGGTATGAACAATTCTTTTCAAAATGGAAACTACAATAGTAATATGAATATGTTTAATGGGTTAGGCAATGATTCTAGGTTTGGTCACGGTATGTCTACTGAAAACAATGATTCACAACCAGAGAATAATGGTGATTCACAATTTGAGGATTCTGCAAAGGAAACTGACATCTACACTAAGTTAGAAGACAATGCAATGTATGTTGTTAGAAAAAGTAACATGGATTTATTTAATCCTACTGTGCCCTCTGACTATAGGGGCATGGCAAGTGGATCATTTGTGTATAATAACACACAGAATGTCAATGCACATACAAAATATACAAATGATAGTGATGCTGGTTTTGAAGAAGAAGCCAAAAGTATGGCTGCAAAGTATCTTAAAAATTTTATGGTGTGAAATTATGTCATTAATCAATTTGATTCATATTTGTGAATATTTACCAATTATGTTTAAGTAATCAATCAATTTTTTTATTGAAAAGATCTGAAGTATTGAAGGGCCAATATGAAGAGAAATGAAACTATTTTTATTAATTGAATTTTGATTATCCAAACCAAATGATTATGTGAACCATCATACAAAAAGGGACACTGTGGGAAGTGTGCAAATTGTGGATCCTAGTCAAACTGTACAGACTGACTAGGGTCGATACTTTTTTTCATTTTGCTAATTTCCCGAATCTAGAATGATCAAGATGCTGTACTGTGAAAGAATTTTTCAATACAAGTCTCTTGATAACCTGTACAAGAGCAAATCTAGAGCAAATATTTATTTAACTGAGTTTCAAGATGGCCCTTTTTTGCATGAAGAGTCACATAAATTTATTTGCTAGGATAGTTAAAAGGGTGCTTACAACCTTTCTTATGATTTGAAGAAAATATTTGATTTATGACAACATTTCATTTTCCGACTGATGTGACCATGAATAAAGTCTAATGGAAGAGGAGTTATAGGCAAAAGGTAAAATCTGAGGGTGTGGTCCGAGAATCTTGATTTCCACAAAACTCCTCCCCCATCAGACTTAATTCATTGACACCTCAATTTGAAAATGAAAGTATATCCATTATTACTCCACACAATTCTGGAATTAGTTTTATTACTCATATCTGTGTGTAAAATAGAAAAATTAAATATAAGACTAATGAACAAGTTATGATTTTGACATTGGAAGAATATCACTGAAAACAGGGCAGGTTATTTAGCTTATGGTTTATTTGATGTCAAAAGCATCTAAGTTCCAGCTGAAGATAATAGTTGACTTCATAAATGTCTGTCTGGGCCATCTGTGTACACAGTAAAACACATGACATATGTGACCTGTCATGCATGAAGGGACCATCTGGGAACTCCATAAAATATATATTTAACCCTTTCCTGTTTTACAAAATTTTGGACCTGTCCAAATTCAAAGATTTGCAGACGAAAATCTAAAGTGGATTTAATTTGAAAAATAACCATTCAGTAGGGTAGAAAACAGTGTGGAAAAAGAAGAAATTGCTTGTCAGAAGCAATTTCTCCTTTTTAGCTCACCTGAGCACGAAGTGCTCAAGGTGAGCTTTTGTGGTTAGGTGGATGTCTGTCGTCCGTCGTTCGTCGTCCGTCGTGTGTCGTGTGTCGTGTGTCGTCCGTCGTGTGTCGTCAACATTTACCTTGTATGCACTCTAGAGGCCAAATTTTTTGCCCAATCAACCTGAAATTTGGTCAGAATGATTGTCTTGATAAAATCTCGGACAAGTTCGAAATTGGGTCAAGTGGGGTCAAAAACTAGGTCACAGGGTCAAATCTTAGAAAAACCTTGTATGCACTCTAGAGGCCACATTTTTTGCCCAATCAATCTAAAATTTGGTCAGAATGAATGTCTTGATAAAATCTCGGACGAGTTCGAAATTGGGTCAAGTGGGGTCAAAAACTAGGTCACAGGGTCAAATCTTAGAAAAACCTTGTATGCACTCTAGAGGCCATATTTTTTGCCCAATCAACCTGAAATTTAGCCTGAATGATTGTTTTGATAAAATCTCGGACAACTTTGAAATTGGGTCAAGTGGGGTCAAAAACTAGGTCACAGGGTCAAATATTAGAAAAACCTTGTATGCACCCTAGAGGCCAAATTTTTTGCCCAATCAACCTGAAATTTGGTCAGAATGATTGTCTTGATAAAATCTTGGACAAGTTTAAAATTAGGTCAAGTGGGGTCACAAACTTGGTTATGGGGTCAAATCTTAGAAAAACCTTGTATGCACCCTAGAGGCCACTTTTTTTGCTCAATCGACCTGAAATTTGGTCAAAATAATTGTGTTGATAAAATCTCGGACGAGTTCGAAATTTGGTCAAGTGGGGTCAAAAACTAGGTCACAGGGTCAAATCTTAGAAAAACCTTGTATGCACTCTAGAGGCCATATTTTTTGCCCAATCAACCTGAAATTTAGCCTGAATGATTGTCTTGATAAAATCTCGGACAAGTTCGAAATTGGGTCAAGTGGGGTCAAAAACTAGGTCACAGGGTCAAATCTTAGAAAAACCTTGTATGCACTCTAGAAGCCATATTTATTGCCCAATCACCCCGAAATTTGGTCCGAATGATTGTCTTGATAAAATCTCAGACAAGTTTAAAATTGGGTCAAGTTGGGTCAAAAATGAGGTCACGGGGTCAAATATTAGAAAAACCTTGTAGACACTCTAGAAGCCAAATTTATTGCCCAATCAACCCGAAATTTGATCAGAATGATTGTCTTGATGAAATCTTGGACAAGTTCGAAATTGGGTCAAGTGGGGTCAAATATGAGGTCACAGGGTCAAATATTAGAAAAACCTTGTAGACACTCTAGAAGCCATATTTTTTGCCGGATCAACCTGAAAATTTGGTCAGAATGATCATCTTGATGAAATCTAGGTCAAGTTTGAAATTGGGTCAAGTGGGATCAAAAATGAGGTCACAGGGTCATATCTTAGAAAAACCTTGTAATGAGTGTAGAGGCATCATTTTTTGCCCAATCGACCTGAAATTTGGTAAGAATTCATTATCCTTTCTAAATCTACTTTAAACAATTTTTGACAGTTCATTCAGGTGAGCGATTTAGGGCCACTATGGCCCTCTTGTTTCACAATGTTTTCTCAATCATAAAATCACAGGCACGTAAAAAGCAGGGATTAAACAGCAAAGGGTTAAAAAAGAGATTGATTCTAGTACAGAACAACCAGAGGTCACATTTCAAAAGTTCTTTCACAGGAAGCAAAATTGATTATTCTAGATTCAGAAAATTAGTAAACTGCAAAAACGTCCCAACCCAATTCAGTCTGCAAAGTCTGTGCAGTCTGACTAGGGTTGACACTTTTCACACTACCCAGTTGATCCCTTTTCATGTGACGGGTCACTTATTAATTCAATTGCAAAATAAAGTTCTATATTATTCTTCTTATTCTATTTCAAATATGCATTTACGCCAATGTGTTTTAATCATTTATGGAGGTATGGAACTAAAAGTCTAATCACACTGTAAGAATACTTATACCTAACCAGGTTTAAGTTTGATATACATCAATAAATCAAACAAAATAACACTCTCTTCATTTCTCATGATTTTAAAGCATCAAGTGAAAAATAAGCTATTTTGTGGGCAGAGTTCTAAACGGAAGGCTGTGTGCATATACATATGAAACATTTGTGTACACAAAATAGTATTCATTGAGGTAAATAACTGATTTTTCAACTCGTAAGTTGCGAAATCTAGAAAAGACCTATTTAAGAGATGAAGGGACTATTTTTTTTTAAACAAGGAGGTACCAGACTTAAAACCTTATCACACTTTATGAATGTTTTTAGTTGCATTCCTCAATAAATTGAAAAATATAGTTTTCTGTCTTCATAGCTTTTCATTTTATATCATGAAGCAAAGTTGAGGGGTCAGTGCAACATTATTGGTAGTGCTTATAAATTTATAGGCACTTACAATAGTGTTGCACTGACCCCTCAAAATATTAAGGATGATTAGATTTATTTGTTTTTACCTCCCATGAAATGAAAAATGTCCTCTTCATGTTTTTGAATTAAGGTAGTGGACCTGTAATATTTCCGCAACATTTGAGATGTCATGAACTTGAACAGTGTTAACCCAGGTTTCATAATGATTTTCTTTAGGAAACCTCAGTCAACATTATGAAAGATTAAATGTCCGAAATGTTGCGGAACAATTACGGTTCCACTACCTTAATATGAAGTGATCATGTGAAGATTTCTCCATAATGAGACAGATATTTGTTGAGACTACATTGTGTGCAATATTGTAAAATATTTATTGAGAAATGAAACTAATTTTGAAGCCACTCAGAATGCACAAATCTTGATTGACATGATCAGAATTAAATTATTTCTAAATGAATTAGATCTGATATTCATAAGAGCATAATACCAGGAACTCTATTTAGGGTCTGTGATAATACAGATAATGAATTTTCTCTTATATGAGCTCACTTCCTTACAGTAGCTCACCTTACACTAACTACCAAGAAAAACTCACTTAATTATTTTACCTACCATATTTCTCCTAATAAACACTCCCGGGAGCTATACATAAAATGGTCAGGGAGTTTTATTTAATATGCATTTTCCGACTTAAAAAATCATTTAACTTATGTTTTGGGGTCTTTTTCCCTTTATTTTGAGGTAAATTTCCTCTAAACAATCATATAAATGATTGTTTAGAGGAAATTCACATCAAATTAGAGAAGAAGTCTCAAAAAGTTTTTAGAATAAGACATTTTGATTGGGTTTTCTTAGTAAAAAATGTTGGAGTGCTACTATAAGGGAGGGTGCTATCATTAGAGGAAATACCGTAAATCATAACATTTTTGTGAGTCTTTTTCTCTAATTTAAGGTTGTTTTATACTATACAGTCAATCGAATTATTATTTAGATAAATTTAAAGAATATTTCCTCAATTTAAAGAAGAATCATCAATTTGTAATTTGAATAATTGTTCCGAAGAATTTACAGAAAATTTCCTCAATTTGAAGAAGAATCATCAATTAGTAATTTGATATTTAATTTCTAAATAAAAAAAAATATGTTGTATAGCTCATAGGAGCATTTATAAGGAGGAATACGGTATAACTAATTTCTGTTCACTTAATGAAAATATGTTGGTCCTGCGTTTGATTCTCAGGCACAGCTATAGATCGTGCTTCTTTAATTGACCTGAATATTCGGTGTGAGTATGGGACAATTTTCCCGGAAGCAGTATCTATAGTGATTAATTTAAGTTGTAAGAACTTGTTTCCCAATTGATATGATATTCTTAAATAAACTACATGTATTGTCTGAAGAGAAAAAATGCTTGTTACAGCAATTTATCCTTATCTCTCAATATTTTCTTCCACATTGGATGGTGTCTTCTCAAATGGCTTGCACCTTCAATTGTTGTCAGCATTCTCTTTGCATTTATTTTAGACTAATTCACTTCGAATTTTTATTTTAGACTTAAGACTTCTCTGAGTTTTGAGAAATGGAAAAGCTACCAGTAAAAGTGTATAGATCTGTCTTCAACTTATTCATAAGAGTGCTAATTCAAGGGGTCGATACAAAACGACCTAAAGTGGCAATATATTATATATGTGACCCATCACGCAAAAAGGGACCATCTGGGAAGTGTGTAAATTGGGTGTTGCGCAGGCTGACTAGGGACGAAACTTTTCGCACTCTTGTGATTTTCTGAATCCAAAAGGATTAATCTACCTTCCAGTGAAAGAATTTTTGAAATGCAACCTCTGGTTGACCTCTATTGGAACAAATCTTTTTTGCGATTTCATTTTACAGAGTTCCAAGATGGTCCCTTTTACCGTGACGGGTCACATTTATATTGATATAATTATATCTAGTTACTTTCAATTTTTTGTGCTGACCCCACAAATTTTATTGTGTGTGTATTCTTCTCTTAACATAAATTTATATGTCTAGATCTGAATATTTAGTTGATATAATCAATTTATTAAAAACAGATTTATGATTAAAAAATATAAAGTTTACTTTCAGCTTTTTTATCAAGCCCACTTGATGGAGACATAGTTTTCACTATGACAAGTTGGTGTATGTGTGTTAAGAGTGTTTATTGGGTGTATGTTCATTTTTGATCGCAGCAATTAGCTCATGCTTTTATGGATTGATTTCAAAAGAAACGATCATAATTGTTTGATCTGCAATAAGTTACTGTGCCATTCAAGAACAGTTTGGTGTAGCCCCAGGGTTCAATATTTAGGGTTGTCCTGGAGTCTGAGACTCATTGTTTACCAGTTAGGACTCTTTCCATTTCATAGTAAGGAGTCTGATGGGCATCAAAGGTCATATGAGAATATTTTGAAAAAAACATACAAATGCACATTGCAGTTTCCTTTTCAACCCTTGCCAGTACTATAGATCTTTTCACTACAAAATTCATTGAAGAAAACATTTTCTTGCATCCCATAGTATTTTGAAAAAAAATCCTTTTTGGAAGAACATTGAGGAAAGAAGAAATTGCTTATTACAAGTAAATTCTTTTTTCCACAATGTTCTCCCACTATGAAAACTTGGACTTCTTACTTTGAGCTTGGACTCCTTAATTTCACGTCTTATGTGTCCAATGGGCTCCTTATCCTCAGGAGTTAGTGTTGACTCCTGATCTCAAAATTCATGCCAAGGTCACTTTTTAGATTAAGATCAAGAGCCTTACTTCTAAATTTTGAAGGTTTAGTGCAAGACTGTACAAATTTTCTATACAATGTGTAGACTTTTAGTACTCTCGAGAGCTCAACCCTCAATTTATGGATCGATTTCAAATGTATTTGGACTGGATATCCCCTGGAAGGTGTAGAAGTGCTATTTAAACAAGTAAGGTCTATGGATGAAAGGTCAAGGTCCTTGTTCAAGGTCAAACATTTAGAGGCTTGACAAGGGTTGTCGATTGACAATTGATTGAATGGAGTTTTACGCTGCTTTCAACATTTTTTGCTCACCTGAGCACATTTTGCTCAAGGTGAGCTTTTGTGATCATTGAATGTCCTTCGTCCGTCGTGTGGTGTGCGTTGTCCGTCGTCCGGCGACAACAATATTAGTGTTTACACTCTAGAGGCCACAAATATGGCCCAATCTCAAGAATGTACCCTATTGAAAATGGGAAGGATCCGTGCCATATCACGGGAAAAGGGGCCATAATGACAATTTTCTTGTTTACAGTCTAGAGGCCACAAATATGGCCCAATCTTCATGAAACCTAGTCAGAATGTTGGCAAGGTCACAAGGATTAACCCTATTGAAAATTAGAAGGATCCATGCTATATCACGGGAAAAGGGGCCTTTTTGACAATTGTCTTGTTTACACTATTGAGGCCACAAATATGGCCCATTCTTAATGAAATTTGGTCAGAAGTTTGGCCAAGTCACAAGGATTAACCCTATTGAAAACGGGAAGGATCCGTGCCATTTCACGGGAAAAGGGGCCTTTTTGACAATTGTCTTGTTTACACTCTATAGAGTCCACAAGTATGGCCCAATCTTCATGAAACTTCATCCAAATGTTGGCCAGGTCACAAGGATGAACCCTATTGAAAATGGGAAAGATCCATGCAGTATCACGGGAAAGGGGGCCTTAATGACAATTTTCTTGTTTACACTCTAGAGGCCACAAATATGGCCCACTCTTTATTAAACTTGGTCAGAATGTTGACCAGGTCACATGAAACTTATTTAGAAATGGCTAGAAATTTATGCAGGGATCATAGGAATAGAGTAATGTCTGTCTTTGAATAATTTACTGGTCATTTAATGATCTTTCAAGCATTTAATTTTTCTAAGGGAGACGTCAAAGAGAAGAAGGTGAGTGATTTAGGACCATCATGGTCCTCTTGTTTCGGAAATATTAGGGCCGCTGGGGCACAAAACGGATTCCTGGTATTTCTCTCACCAGTACAACTACCACATCCTTTCCTAGCCTCCAGCTGCTATCTCATATCTCACATAGGTCTACAATTATCAACCCCTTTGGTGAGAGACAAATAGTCAGAAAGAATGAGTGCTGCCATCGGGGATGGAACCCAGGACCTTTAGATTGACAGCCGGAAGCACTATTGCACTATGACAGCGGCTCTGTCAATAGACAACCATTCTCAGGGTTTAAGTATGCCATCGACAAAATTGGGTCCATAGGACTACATAAATAGGCTCAAAGGGAACCTTGCTTAAGGTTTGGGAGTCCTTGTTTTAATCCTTGTCATGCTGATCCCGGAATATTCCTGCTTTGGCAGGATTAATGGGCAAACATCAGCCTGCACATATGTGCAGTCTGATCATAGTCCATACAACTTGATTTTCCTTATTAAACCAAAAAAAAATCAGAAATTATATTTTCAAAATCAAATGCTGGCTCACAGTTAGGAAATACAGAGCTTTCAGCACTTTGATTTATATATAATTTTGCCAAGGTTTTTTATTCAGGATGACAAGGGTTAAACTATCTTTACGTTTCTGTGTTAATAATTATTCCCTGGATTAAGCTATACACTGAGTTATATATTTATGTGCCTTTGGGAATCAGCTTCAGAAAAGAATTAAAGAATGTTTCTAACAGTCTTTAGTTCTTCCTGAACTTGGTCCTAAGAGGGGCTTAGGGACTCACAGCAGATAGTTATTAGTCCGTGGGCCAGGAGGGGTCACCGTGCACCCCCCTAAGGGCTCTCCGAGAGTGGTATGGAGTGAGAATCACGATGTTAACAGGTGGTAATTTGGGTCCCGACTGCCATTCCGAGTGTTTTTCTAGATGGCAGCCAAGAATAAATTCATTTTACCTTTGATTCACTATAGAGGGATTTTGTTCATTTTAAATATTTTTGTGAGTCTAAAACATGTATATTTTGCGTTCTGGTAAAACCCTTAATTACTTAAAATGATTTTAAAGATCCCAACTTCCGAAATGGGACATGGTAGCCAGTTCTAGATAAGATTTTTACTATTTTTTCGATGAATGCAGTTAGATACAATTGTTCACCATGTACTACACCATAGATCATACTGCAAATTGCTATGATATTGTTGATATGACCTTCCCGAGTTCAAATCAAGTTGTTAACAGTCGATATTATTGACCCTGACTGCCTTTCTCCGTCTTTTTCTAAATGGTAGCCACTAAAAATACAAATTAACCAGGAGACACTTAACGGATATCACTTGATTTCAAATCATATTTAAAGACCAAAAAGTGTGTTTTTTACGTTCTTGGTACAATATCTATTAGGTAATGTTAAATTGGATATCCAAACATCCTCTATTAGAGATGGCAGCCAGTTTAAGATAGGAATTTTGTTACTTTTGCTGCAAGCTGTGAAATATGAGGGATGACCGTGAACTTGGCCGATCAATCCTCTCTGATTGTACCACAAAATTGTTACTTCAACATTCCAAAGGTTGAATTAAGTTGTTTATAGTAGATGTTTTGAGTCCCAACTGCCTTTTTGGGATGTTTTTCTAGATGGCAGCCAATGTAAATACAAGTAAATAAATTGGAACAACTTGTATTTGAGCAACCTATGTTTTTTATTATCTTTTATGACAAGAAACATGAATATTTAGTGTTCTTGCTACATGCTGAAATAGCTAATGTCTTTTTAAAGATCAAACATCCTGAATGTTAGATGGCAGCCAGTTTTGAATATGAAATTTGCCTATTTTTTTTTCAGTCCATCAACATCATAAAAGTCATCTCTGACGGGACAAAGGAAAAGTTTAACCGATATTTCTCAGTGAGAAGCAAAAAAGTATCAATCTGTTTTTGGTGTTCGGACTGCCTATCCGAATGTTTCTTTTAGATGGCAACCAAGAAAAAGAATATTACTTAAGAATCTTTTTGCTAACATTGGTCTATTTTTTATGCAGTCAGACTGAAAGTCTGACTTGCATATAGTGGTCGCCGGCAATCGGATCCTCACAACACCGAATTCGAATAAATCCATGAGCGTGAAAAAGTAAACCCATTCATGATTTTTAGCCCGCGAAAATAATATCAGACTGAATGCTAGCTACCTAGATTTTTTGTGAACAATTCCGATTTCAAAGCCATATTTCCGAATTTCGAATTTAGACATCAAAATTCGGGGAAAAAAAAAAGATTTTGAACGGCGCCGAAAAGGAAACACGAAATCGAAAGTAGTCAGCGACCGTTTTTTAAAGGGACTCGTCTTTTCGAGTTACTTCCCTTACTCAGATAGGTTTATCGTTTATTTTTAAAAATCCGGTGTTAGGGTTCTGTCAAGGCCGCGCGATTAGAACTAAAAAGTTGTAGACTGCGAATAAAAATTAAAAGGATGGCCCCTACGTCGCGCCGAATCTTAAAATACGATATCGACGAAAATCGGACTTCCGCGACGACCTGCCGTTTTGGCCTATTCCCAAATAAAAATCTTAATGGTACCCCGCACAGCGTTATGATAATCGGTGCTGTATTATCGTAAATCCAATAAATCGGGAACCATTCTATGTTAACATGTTCCTTTACGAAATAGATCAAGATTAAAGGCGATCAAAGACATTTTATAACTTTTTCGCCGGGTCTCCCGAAAAGAAGGCAAAAGTAAATATAGAAATAGAATCTAATGAACCCGGGCCGATTTCACAGGGTCCACGTCCATATTACACAATCACCGGAAATCAGTCTGTCCCTCTGAAATTTCAGCAAACGAACAAGTGACTTTTTCCGATCTAAAAACCAAAGAAAAGCGGGGTTTTCTCACCTACTTGCTTGACAGATATAACTGGCTTAAGTATTGTGAGCAACCCAACGTTATGACATGTTCATTGTGAATTAAAAAAAGAGAAAAGCAGAGTTAGATAGTTAACAATATTATGTTGATTTGTTAACCCGAGTGCAATTTTTGGGGTGGTTTTATGTCTGTAGCTATTTTCTGTTAACTCGGCATGAGTATTAGCCATACCAGGAGCTATCCCTATTTTCAAGGTGGATGGCGATGGAAGATATAAGAATTAAGCCCTTATTATTTTTATATTATACTGACCTTGTAGTAAAGCATTGGCCCTCCAAGAAGTGCTCTTTTCATCAAAAGCAAGGGCTTTAAGCATGATTAAGGCAATATTTTGGAATGAAAGGTCAGAATAGAAGGCCAAAGATCTGAAGTGTAGATTTTAGCCTTAGATTTTAGAAAATTTGTTATAATTAAAATATTTCAATACTCAAATATTGTTCCGTCCTGACTGCATTCAGGCCTTTGATTATCTTATTTTCAGGACCAAATCACCTAAGTTAAGCGCAGTTCTTATTATTTCTTCAATTAAGTGTCTAATCTAAAAAATCAAACATACTGAAATGAAGATGGCAGCCAACTTTAGACACATACTTTTGCTTACTTAACTTTAACAGTCTCTGAGACTAGTTGGTGGGCATGTCACTCCTGTGGAAGGGGGGGTGTATCAAGTTGTTTACCATATATCCCTGATATCAATATTCTGTCTCTTTCGTTTCAACTGACGGATTAGGGTAGTTTTAAATTGTCTTCGAGAAAATATGTGATAAAATAAAATCTGAAATATGAGATGGCAGTCAGGTCATAATTAGCATTCACCTTATTTCTGTAAAAACATCTTTATATGTACATGTTTCTGTCGAAGATTGGTGCATATTGGTATCATTTTCTCCTTCTGTCAGTCCGTGTGTTTATACATAGGTTAGTTAATTTCTTGTTTCGATTTACGACATCTAGGATTGACAAGGGTTCGTAGCATAAGCGACTTTTTATCGAACTTGAGCATAATTATATAATATAATGACGTATTGCTCTATTAGAAGATATGTTTGTCTTCAGGACCAACAAGAAGCTTCCAAATCCACCCAAGCTAATGGAATTATTGAATGATTGGAAAATTTTGAATGATTTCAGAATGGTTAAAATTGGTCGATTCAATGTTTTTTTATGATTTTGGGGCATCTTGAGTTAATGCTTAAAAATGCCCATGAATGGAACACTGAGTAAATGATAAAGAATGGTTTTGACTAGACTTAGTGTCAAGTACACAATGTTTTTTTACCTCAAAACATCTATTTCATTTATAGACTGAAACTTTCACAGGATATAACAAAACTCATTTTGTTGATGATTGCTTATTTAATGCCGAGTAATGGAAAAGGCGGGCTTGATGTAAAACTTCTTGTTCACACATTCATCTTGCATTTAATGATGGGTTTGTGGGAAACTTTCACAGAATGTTCCTAATCATGTCACTATGTGTGCTTATCAATTCCGTTGGATGACATTATTCCAAATCACTGAAAAATCTGTATTATTATCAATTGTCTTGTATATGTTACTCCTTCTACTTCAATGCATTGATTTCATCAAACTATTGATGGATTTGTAAGAAGGTTTCACATAATGTTCCTGATCATGGGACAATCATAGCACATAATTGTCAATGCTATATAGTCACTGTTATTAAGGGTGGTTTTTGATGACGTTTTCGAAGTATACAGCAGGATATGAAAATGAGCATATATTCAACGTTTGTCCATATATAATGCTGCGTCACAAAAAAGGAGTCATTCGTTCTAAGAATGTTTTATTGAGGCATTTATTTTGTCAAACAGGGCGCATGTGTTTAATTTAAAACAGATAAATCCAGATTTACATTTCCATAAAATAATAAAGATATATTTTGGAAAAGTTGATATAGGATAACTTCCATATGGTCAAATGGCGGCCAAGATTGTTTTAAAAATTAGATAAATTAATGCTAGGTAAAACATCCTAAACAAATTGATATATGAATTTCTAAATGTATCAGCTATGTAGGGATTAGCACTGCTGAGCCCTTCAAGAGAAATATGAATAAAACAGACTTAAGAAAATTCAAGATATAGAAATAAGCAATATTGGTGGATTTGTTTCGGATTCTTTTACATTTATTTAATTTGGCGGACATTTTCGGTCGCAATTTGAAAGTATTCCTTAATCGAACTAAATAAATATGGCGTATTTGTATAAATATCTGGCTGCCATCTCGCTTTGAGAATTTCGGGAACATCAAATTAGCCCTATTTAATCAAGAAGAAAATTTCAAAAAATCAAATATTTTTCCCTTTCATTTCGAAAACGTTTATTAGAAGGTGAAACTAAAGATACCGAATGTTAATATTAATACATGATTTTACCGCAGAGGGTCTTGTGAACAATTAATTTGATAAATCTTTTTCAGAACTCCCCACCCCCCAAATTTAATTTATTTTTAAAATTCAGTATTTTTGGGATTTCAATTTCGACATTAATTGATAGAACGTTAGTTTAAACCCTAAATATAGGTGACTGGCTGTAAAATGTGAAGCAATGTTTGCATTGGGATTCTAATGTAATTCAAGCATCTTCTTGGCTGCCATCTAGAAAATACCCGTAAAGGCAGTCGGAAAACAAAATATCGATTAAAAGATTTTTGGTTCTCACTCAGCGAGGTCGGCGAAACATTCCTTTGCACTCTCAGAAAGGGTTTTTAGGATTGTTCGACTCCTCTTGTTTTATGCTCTGCAGAAAAAATTGGCAAATTTCATATTTAAGATTAGCTGCCATCTACCAAACAGGATGTTTGAATTTCAAATAGAATTTAGGTTTTTTTCAGTTTGTAGCTAGAACACCAAACAGATATGTTTTTGGCCCTTAAATATCAAAAATAAAGGTTGCTTGTAATTAAGTTGTTCCAATTTATTTACTTGTATTTGCATTGGCTGCCATGTAGACACCCCAAAAGGCTGTCGGGACCCAAAATATCGACTATAAATAACTTGATTCAACCTTTGGGCTGTTGCATGAACAATTTCATGGCACAATTAGGGGGGATTTTTGGCAAAGATACATGGTGACCCTTCATCTTTCATAGACTGAAACAGTAAATAGCAAAATTTTTATCTTAAACTGGCTGCCATCCCTCTTAAAGGATGTTTGGATATCCAAATTATCTTTAACTAATAGGTATCGTACCAAGAACGCAAAATATACATGTTTTGGTCTTTAAATGTGATTTAAAATCAAAGGGTGCCTATAAAAAGCCTGCTGGTTAATTTGTATTTTTAGTGGCTGCCACTTAGAAAAACGCCAAGAAAGGCAGTCAGGACCCTTAATATCGACTGTTAACAACTTGATTTGAACTCGGGAAGGTCATATCAACAATATCATAGCACTTTGCAACATGATCTATGGTGTGGTACATGGTGAACACTTGTACCTCACTGCATTCATCGGAAAAATAGCAAAAATCTTATCTAGAACTGGCTGCCATATCCCATTTTGGAAGTTGGAGTCTTTAAAATCATTTTCAGTAATTAAGGGTTTTACCAGAACGCAAAATATACATGTTTTAGACTCTCAAAAAATAATTAAAATGAACAAAATCCCTCTATAGTGTACCAAGGGTAAAACGAATTCATTCTTGGCTGCCATCCAGAAAAACACTCGGAATGGCAGTCGGGACCCAAATTACCACCTGTTAACATCGTGATTCTCACTCAGGGAGGTCCTATGAACATTTCCGTACCACTCTCGGAGAGCCCTTAGGTTGGTGCATGGTGACCTCTCCTGGCCCACGGACTATATGAGAGTCCTAGCTACTTACGTGGGAGTCTCAGACTGACAAAACCTTTGTCCTTTCAAACCCTACATTCATATGCCTTCTCAAGCTATTGTGAAAGCTGTATCATGGCAGAGGATTTAAACAACACCCCAGAATGTCCCTTGTGTGACCCTTTTCAAAAATTGATTGGCCCATAAATATGATTGTGGCAGGCAAGGCTAATTTTTAGCCCGAAATCTTTAAACAAAATCTCCTCCTGAACCCCTGGGCCGATTGCAATGAAATTTTACTAAAATGTTCCCTGGGCTACCCTTTTCAAAAATTGTTCACAAAATTTTGATTTGCCCATAGATATGGACATAGAAGGGCGGGGCTTATTTTGAGTCTCCTCACTAATGAATGGATGAGTAGGGTCTATTGTCACTTTACATTCTTGGAATAACATATCCTTCTAAACAATAGGCAAATGTGAATGAAACTTGGCCAGAAATTATTTGGATGAGATCCACTTGACCAATAAAATTTAAGTGAGTCAGGGACATTCTGGCCCTCTTGTTAGTTTTTACCCTCAATGAAAGAGGGACAACGGCTCAACTCAAATTTAAAGTAAGGTAGAATGGTGTATTTCCATATACATAACCTGATGATAGTGGAGCTCGAACCGGAGACTGGTAATACCAAAGATATTAAAACTTTTAAGCTCACCTGAGTACAAAGTGCTCAAGGTTAGCTATTATGATCGTCCAATGTCCGTCATCCATCATCCACAATTTCTTGAAACATCTTCTCCTCCTACATGGGTGGGCCAATCTTGATGAAACTTGGCAGGAATGTTCCTTGGATCAAGCTCTACCAAAGTTGTTCAAATAAATGAAATCCACCCTTAAATTTCCCTTTACCCTTAACAACAAGTGAAAAATAGGAAAATCTTCAAAATTCTTCTTCTCTGAAACCAGACAGCTGACAGCTTTCATATTCGGTATGTATTATCATCTAGTGGACCTCTACCAAGTTTGTTCATATCAAGACCCTGAGGTCATATTTTGGGCTCTACCCGGTTCATCCCTTTTTATAGAGAATCAAAGAGAAAAAATCTTCCTCACTGAAACCAGATGACAGACAGCTTTCATATATTTGGTATGTAGTATCATCTAGTGGGCCTCTACCAAGTTTGCTTATATCAAGACCCTGGGGGTCATTTTTAGGCTCCACCCGGGCACATCCCTTTTAGCTCATCTAAGCAGGATGGGTGATAATAGGAAAATCTTCAAAAAACTTCTTTTCTGAAACCAGAAGGCAGACATCTTTCATATTTAGTATGTAGCAGCATTCAGTGGACCTCTACCAAGTTTGTTCATATCAAGACCCTGAGGTCACATTTGGGCTCCACCCGGGTGCATCCCTTTTTACATAGAATCAAAGAGTGAAAAGGCATATCCTTCTTGTTCTTGGCTGAAAACATTCCATGGTATTGATTTTATGTAGAAATTATCTCCTTGTTGACATCTGCCTATTCAATTAATGTTTAATTAATGTGATGTCCCAGGTGTCAAAGAGACTCAGGTGAGCGATCTAGGACCATCATAGTCCTCTTCTTTCATTCTCATCTGAGCATTTTCTCAATCTAAGAACTTTAATAAACTCATGAACATTAAGAATAATATTGATAAGTTGTTATATAAATAACAACTTATCAATATTGTCCTTTATGTCCTCACATTTATCATTGTATTAGAACAGAATTAACGCTTTATTCTATAGATGAAATTTTATGAAATCCTCAAATGAGCATGAGAAAAGTTTAATAATTCTGGGCCCTGATAACATTTTTCTAAGCTCCAATGCCACAAAGACAGTCAAGTTGAGTCCACACAAATCATGTGGTAATGATGTGGTGGTAACATGTCCTGTGTGTACCCCTAAAATCCCATAACTACAGTTAAGCTGTAGTTACGAGTTTTTGATAGAAAATCAACAATGTACATGTATTGGAAAGATAGGTGCGCCACCTACCTTCATGTAACCAAACTTCTGTTGAAACTGGCTACCTTCATAGCGGAGTTGGCAGGCTATTCAACTATCATTCATAGGGTCCCAGGTTCGATCCCTGACAGTGCAACATATCACGTCTGACATTTTTTTAGCAATCGGAGGTAGATAATTGTAAACCAGAGTAGGATAGCAGCTGAAGGCTAGGAATGGATGTTATAGTAGTACTGTTGCAAGAAATGCCAAGAGACCATTGTAATGTGCTCCATTTGTCACTATATGATGTTAAGTGCAGTGTTTAACCCTTAACTTTCAAACAAGCACAGCCTACGGATGCAACTTTTGGCTGCAGGTATTAGATTATTCAAAAATTCTAAAGGGGCATAACTCTTACGACAAGAAGGACTTTCTGGTAAAGTGTCATTAAAATGAAATTCAGTCCAGTGATTCAGGAGATGTCATTCAATTGATTGAATTGAGTTTTACCACGTGTTCAACATTTTTTCTGATATATCGCAGCGGCCTCATAACAATGGTTTCCTGGTATTTCTCTCACCAGTACATCCACCACATCCTTTCCTAGTCTCCAGCTGCTATCTCAAAAAGGTCTGAGATTATCAACCCATTGGTGAGAGAGAAATAATCAGAAAGAACGAATGCGGCATTCGGGGATCAAACCTGGGACGTTGTTATTGACAGTCCGAGGCGCTACCAACTGTGCCATGATGGCAGCTTAGATGTCGTTCAAAGATTTTGGGCTCAAAATTAGCCCCTCCCTGCAACTCCAATTTTTAGGAGTCAATCAAAAAATCCAAACAAGTTTTAGAAGGGTCACCTCAAGAACATTTCTGCCAAGTTTGGTTGAAATCTGCCCATTGGTTACTGAGGAGAAGATGTCGCTAAAAGATTTCAGGCTCAAAATAAGCCCCAACCTGCCACAACCCTGTTTGGAGGTCAATCAAAAATTCACCAAAATGTTTTGAGAGGGGTCATCCAAGGATCATTTCTGCCCAGTTTGGCTTAAATCCGCCTATCGATTAATGAGGAGAAAATGTTTAAAGATTTTGGGCTCAAAATAAGACCAAACCTACCACACCCATATCTGGGAGTCAATCAAAAATCCACAAACAAGTTTTGCAAATGGTTATCCAAGGAACATTCCTGCCAAGTTTGTTCGAAATCCGCTCGTTGGTTACTGAGGAGAAGATGTTTAAAGAATTGTTGAAGACTTCCGACAGTTAACGCATGACAGACAACAGGTGATCACAAAAGCTAGCCTTGAGAATGTTGTGCTCAGGTGAGCTAAAAATACATCCAGTTTGGAGGGCTTATGTGATGGTGAACACACAGTCATGCCAAGTTTATTGAAGATATATTCATTAACAACAGAGATATGACCAAAGTTGAAGTTTGTCATGCTAATGCCAACAACAATGCCAAGGTTATCACAATACCTCAGTTTTTTTGTTAGTTTTGAAAACAGAAGAGCTGACAAAACAAACTGTTAAAAGCAATATTTAAATGCTACAAAGACAATTGAGAGGAAAGAATAATTAAAATACCATTTTATTTCACATAATACACATATAAAATAACCTATTAAGGTTCATGTAAAGTGTTTGAGACCCAATTTTAATGGCATTCATTTGCCAAGAAAAAGCAGTATGTCCAGGAATATTATATATCAAAATGAAGCTATTTATGAGCAGAAGCAGTTGAAAAACATAAGACTGTTATAACTATAGCGGTATAGCCAAAACATTGTGGAAAAGGGTCATTTTGTACAGAACAAGCAACTGCATGACTGTTGGATAAAATTGGCTCATATTTTAACCCTTTCCTGTTTTGAAAATTTTAGACCTGTCCAAATCCAAAGGTTTTGCAGACGAAAATTAAAAGTGGATTTAATTTGAAAAATAACCATTCAGTAGGGTAGAAAATAGTGTGGAAAAAGAAGAAATTGCTTGTCAGAAGCAATTTCTTCTTTTTTCACAGTATTTTCTCAATAATAAAATCACAGGCACGTAAAAAGCAGGGATTAAACAGCAAAGGGTTAACAAAGTCTAGCCTAAAGTACCATCCAGGTAGTGCTACAACCATTGGTATAAACCCCAGCCCCAAAACGTAGTTATGCAAGCAATTAATTTTGACTTATTTTATGAACACATATGTCATATATGTCATTCTAATTTTATAAACGTGTAGATCTTTTTAGGGTATGGTGTGTTATCACAACATAAATAGACATTAATTGTTTATATACCTGTAAGGTTGTTTAGCAATTTATCAAATTTTATTTCACAGAATGATAAATATAATAGTAATATTGTAGATCATTGAATTGAAAAAAACTATAATTTGAAATAAATCGCAGTAAATATTTCACATTATTATGGTGTGATGTTGCACCATACCTTAAATCTATTTTGAAAACAGACCAAACCGGTTTGACATGTATGTTGACAAAATAAATGGAAATTGATTGTTTCAAAAGAGCCTTTTGAGACTTTGTTTCAACGTTTGTAGCACTACCTGGATAGTACTTCAGACTGTACTTTGTTAAAAAACAGGGAAATTTTACGCAACCGTCATGCAGTTGCTTGCTCTGTACAAAATTACCCTTTTCCACAATGTTTTAGCTATACCGCTATAGCTATGGCGGTCTTAAGTTGCCTAACTGCTTGTGCTCACGAATAGCTTCATTTTGATATCTAATATACCTGGACATACTGTATTTTCTTGGCTAATGAAGTGCCCTAAATATTTGGTCTCAAACACTTTACATGAACCTTAATCACTATTGCACTACTATTGTGAAGGACTATGTATACTAAAACTATAATACACCATTATTAAAGTTCTAATACAACCCAGGGGTTTTATTAGAACCATCACATTTCTCTAAAACGGGATAGAGTGTATTGGAGGCTATAGATGTTACTAGTGGGCAAATGGCTAAAATACCAAATACTGAAGACTAACTATGACTGCAAAGTCAAAATAAAAAGAGCAGTGATTCACCATTGTAAACAATAAGTTATATTGACCCTCTTTTGAAATCATTATGACATCAGGGCTTGTGTAAGTGTTTGATATTGGGGAGTCATTGACTCCTCACCTAAGAAATTCTGGGGGTAAAATCTTAATTCTCAAGGGTCAAACGACCATAAAAGCAAATCATAAGTAGAATTTAAGGGCACTTTTAGTGTTCATTGTAATGATAAAAAACAAGTAATTTTTAGTTTCTAGATTTCAAACGTAATTTGTGAAAATCTTCAGTATATAACCAAGTTTTGACCCAATAATAATTTCTCTGAAGGGGTCAAAATGACCCCCTTGGGAGAAAT
This sequence comes from Fragum whitleyi, assembly GCA_948146395.1. NCBI lineage: Eukaryota > Metazoa > Mollusca > Bivalvia > Cardiida > Cardiidae > Fragum > Fragum whitleyi. The sequence continues at coordinate 18,614,293 of OX411559.1, forward strand.
TTCTAGGGGTCAAATTCAGATATTTTCAGATTTAAGGGGGTCAAAACCCTGGTTTAAGGGTCATACACGAGCCCTGTGACATTGGTCGGTTGGGAGCTCAGAACAAGCTTCAATTTTTCTGAAATCATTTAGATAATGGTCAATTATGATGTCAAAAGAGTGGATTGGGTTATATTAGGGAAATGGGTCCTAAAAGAATTTTTATGGTAATAGATTTTGATGGCTCAAGGGCAAAATATTGTAACTGTCATTAGCATAATAGGCAGTAACAACTGTTTTACTCTGAGCCATCCTATTGCTGTAACTATGTATGCTTAAGTCAAGTTTTTAATCAAGAAGTTGGCACAAAATTAATATTGTTAACAGGCATAAATATAGGCACTTACAAAAGAGTTTTGTGCTTACTCATCAAAATACAAATTCTAACTAAATAACCTCTGTTTGGCCTATGAGGCACCCATTTTTTCAAATATCTATTTACAGAGTTCCATGATGGTCTATTTTCGTGAGACGGACATTTATAGATATCATCAATATATTAACTAACTATTAACTATATTAACCGCTTTTTGGGGGTATTGGCAATCATCATTTTTAAAGGATAGGTCATGGTAGTAATGTATTTCCTGTTATCCTTATGGCACACCTGTTTAGTTAGGGTACAAATTTTCTCAGTTACTTTTCACTCTAAAGTACAGTCCATTGTCAGGCAGAGAAGACGGTATCCACGGAAACAACAAAACTAAATACCAACGTCGCCCCATTGCTTCGTATAAACTATGGCATAGACCTAAATTATAATGTCTGATTCTGCGTTTTTCTTCAAATTGCGTCTGTCCGTAAATAAGCTGCTTTACTTGAATGTAGAATAACCATGCAAACAGGAGAAACACTATCATTCCTATACTGGTCATTGTCGTGATGAAAAATGTGTATAAATCATAGTAACCCAGCAATAAACCCATGTGTGGTCCGAAATATGATAAAAATGTATATAACGTTAAATGACCTTTAACTGACACAACAAAATCAAGGTTAAATATATTGCAATATAATCCTGCAACTGCCATGTGTGTAACCATGGCAATGTAATATCGATGGTTATGATAACCGATACAATATCCAGCGAACCAGCAGTGGTGGTCCCGCTTTAAAATACAAACATCGCAGATTTTACAATGATGTGACCTTGGGGGAAGGTTAAGGTCACAGTAGGAGCAGTATCGCCATCCGTCTGGCAGAAAAGATCCAGATGTGAAGAGAAATCGTCTGACAGAAGTATCCGTGGTGATGAGTTTATACATGTTGCCATAGATATTGACGGCAAAGAATCCTGCCATAATGTAATGGACATATGGCTTGTTATTGGATGAAGTGTCTTCCTGAATGTGCTGTTTGTAATATGTTGGTAAAATGTGCCAGACTTCATACCACAGGAGAAAAATTCCTCCAAAGATAAACACAAGCATGCCATAAATGTCTTGACTTGTCTTTGGAAGTTCAAATCTGTAAGGAGACTTGCTAGCTGGTGGTGTTATCCTTAGTAGCATGGTTTCTGAAAATAAGATTTAAAAAATTCACGTTTTAAAAATATAATCTCTACATTGATAATTTGAAAGAATCTTGCATGAATTTGACTTTGAACTTTGACCTTGACCTTCAAATAACTGAAGCTATTAATTATTCCACACATGATGCAGAATAAATTGGCTGATTAATGTTTAAATGTATTTATCCATTAGGCATTTGCTTTACATAAATCATCATTTGTTCAATCACAACAAATACTTTCAGGGCTTTTTCTTCTATCTCTCAGGGGCCCAATAAAGGCCCCATTCCCCATTGAAAAGGCCCCAAATTTTTTCCCAATTGGGATAAAAATTCCCAATTTACTGAAATGGATCTAACCACACAGCTTATTTCTGACATATTTGTAACTTGGGAGAATGAATATGTGTTTTGTTAACTTGAAAAATTTTAAGCAAAAGCTTTTTTAAAGAAAATGTTTATGTTACATGCAAGAAATAACCCAAACAGTTATACATGAAAAATTTCCCAAATTGCAATTTTGTCGATATTTTTTTCCCAAACGAATGCTAGGGGCCTTTTCCCAAAGAACTTAGGAAAAGCCTTGACTTTACCTTTTACTGTGACCTGCATTGAGACAATCCAAATTTTAACAAATGCCATACTCTTTCAACTAATAATGTTTGAATCATGCCTAATCCATACATTCCAGCAATGATATCTTTATTGAGCCTGTGTGTGAGATTTCCATTGATTTCAAAAATGCGCAAAGCAAAGACTGACCAGCCTGTGCATCCTCACAGTCTGACCTGAGTCTTCACTATGCATTTAGTAGATATATTGACAAGGTCTCACTGTAGACCATCAGGTAACTTTATATTTACAGTAGGCCTATGTGGCTGTCAACGCTACTCAATGTTTGCACCTTATGAACATTTTAAATTGTTGGAAATGTCATGAACAGGCTCAATTTTCATTTTATTTGGTTGAAGTTTACCAAGCATGTTGACCTATTAATTTAAAATATTAAACTCTAAATTTAAATATATTATATTCAGATCAATTTCATAATAGCCAAAAACCGAAGTTTAATAATATCTGCAATTTCTCATTGTAATCGACAAAGCAAATGATTTTCATGGGATTGATCGCATAGGAATAGATCTATGTAAAAACTTTTGGCAAAAACATGCTTACCAATTTAGAAAATCCAATATTCAAAGCATGATTTGGTCATTTATAGGGCATAGCTCCCATTATGCAGGTGCAAAATAGAAATAAATCTTTTTTCAAAAAATGTTGTTGATGAATCATCATAAGATCGAAACTACAGCTTATTTACAGATTAATATCGCCATTATCCTATATATTCTTTGATAGTCCCCTTCAGTGAGAGCATATAAATTTCAAAATCATAGTAACTTCTATGATTTGGCAAGCAAATATGTCATAACAATAGCTTTATTCTAATTGTAGTTAAAACATTTTTGCTGGCACATTCTTGAAAATTGTAAGAAGATTAGATCTACTTTTGGTCTGTTGGTTGGAAAGCTCACCTCCACCTTCGACCAAATTATCTGCATCCAATCAACATAGTATTAGAAAAAAATATTTGTCCCAATCTTCAAATTTAAACTGATTGCCAGTAGCATGCCACATATTTCATTGAGTCATGAAAGTAGAAAGTAAGCCCAAAACAGGTGCCCCCACTTTTCAATTAGAGTTTCTCAACTCTAGATCTATAAGAAAATGCAGATTTGTTGATTTACCTGTAATTAACGAATACAGATGAACAGATCTCTTGATCAATATTATTATCGTAGTTACAATGTTTACAAAATATCCCGAAACTGGAATGCTGTTTCCGGTTTGTAAGTTTACTGCTCGGACCATTGTTGCACAATGAGCATTGGTTAGTAGACGGTAGATCTACATAGATCCAAATCGATCAACTTAAACAAATAACGTAAATAGTTAAATCATTACCAACCATCGAAATTCAATAAATATTTGTGTTAGAACGCTGCGAATGAACAAAATATTCTGGAAATTAAACCACTCGGCAGAGTATCGTAGAATAAACATGCATATGAAGTCAAACCGCGGGAAACGTTTGTAAATATTGCAGACGACATTTTTATTGAAGCGTGTAAAATTGGATATTTTATTGCTCTGTGTAATGTCCTACCCGGGTAATATTTAGAACATGTAGAGGGGAGTAGAAAGTCGTAGTTGTGTTTTGGTATTTACGACGTTGCAGATCTATAGAAAGAATTCATAGCTTACCGACGACCTCCCAAACGAAAGGAGGTAAGTCAGTGGGGGGGGGGGGGGGGGGGGGGGGGACTAACAAACCCCTTCCTTAGCCCTAATATTTCAATTTAATGCAGAATTTCCACAAAACTTTGGGCCTTTTCCGGTTGTGAACAAAATTTTGTCAGATTGTTTAGACTAAGACCAGTCTGCACAGTTGTGCAGTCTCCTTTAACAAGTTAACTAACGCCAACCTCAATTTTTTTCCACAAAAATTAAGAAGATTGTATATTTGAACCCTCTTTATAGAAATCCTATATCAATCCAAGACTAAAATGGTTGGAGCTAAATCTACAAAAGATCTTGTAGGTTTGTTAATTAAATAGATCTACATATGTACCAGTTTTAGCCTCTTCTTGATAAAAAATAACTGCTGTATTTCTCCTAATAAATGCTCCTTAGAGCATATTTCACGGACAGAGTGCTTTTATTTAGCAACATATCTATCAATCCATTTCTATTTGCTTTTTCCCCCATAAATTGAGCTTGATTTTCTCTAAACAATCATTTAAATGAGCAAGGGAAGCTATCATTGGGAGCCCCCCCCCCCCCCCCCCCCCCCTCTGCAATTTTCACATAGGCCAAACTAGGCGAAACTAGGGTTTTGAATTCTATACAAACTCAGAAAGGCGGCCACTAAATAACATACAGGATAAAGGCGATGTTTGGACTGTAACTAACAAAAAGTGAATGTCATCTGTCCATGCCGCCCCCCCCCCCCTTTTATGATTCAAGTGTTGGTGAATCATCAAAACATCGTAAGTACTGCTTTAATAAGCCGTAGTTCTGATGTTATGATCATTCATCAGCAACATTTTTCTTAGGAAGAATTTATTTCTATTATGCACTTGCATAATAGTAGCTACACCCTTGTTTCAGAAAAGTCAACGTTAACTGTGATTAAGTGTTTAGCTTCATACCTCAATGAAATTAAAAAAATATTGTCTTATCTCTTAATTCTATCTTTTACAGCTGAAGATGTATTTACCTGAATCTATTTTCACAAACATTGTGACCATCTTGTGTATGGTAAATGTCACTGCATCTCAATTCACGGGATTTGTGCCGTGTGAACCAGTTCAACCATATGACAACACTAATCCTCCATTACCACGGTTACCGGACCAGTATGAAACAATGATAGAAGCCAATATTGTACAGGTAAGAATTATTAACCCTTGTCATACTAAATAAAAATACATACAATATTACTTTAAAATGAGCCTGTGTGTGACATTTCCAACAATTTTCCAACAATTTGACATGTGACTGCATTGCAATCATTGAGCAGCCTAAACAGCCAGAAATAGTTGTTATAAGTAAGGGGAAAAAATTAACACTTTCCTGGACCTGTCCAAATTGAAAGGTTTTGCAGATGAAAATTTAAAGTGGATTTAATTTGAAAAATAACCATTCAGTAGGGTAGAAAATAGTGTGGAAAAAGAAGAAATTGCTTGTCAGAAGCAATTTTTATGCCCCCGTATCGAGAGATCAGGGGCATATTGTTTTACTCATGTCTGTCTGTCTGTCTATCCGTTTGTCCATCCGTCTGTCTGTCTGTCCGTCCGTCCGTTTGCCCGAAAACTTAACCCAAAAACTTAACCTTTGCCTTATCGTGAGATCCCTGTTACGGGGTTATTCGTGTTTCACAAACACATCTTGTTTCTTTTTACACAATGTTTTCTCAATCATAAAACAACAGGCATGTAAAAAGCAGGGATTAAACATCAAAGGGTTAAAAAAATAGAAATATGGTTATTTACAGGTGAATGGTAGATAAGAAATAACTGAAACTTCTTCATTAGATGATTGGATTTTTAGCTCACCTGAGCACGAAGTGCTCAAGGTGAGCTTTTGGGTTTACTTGATGTCCGTCGTCCATTGTCCGTTGTGCGTCGTCCGTCGTCAACATTTACCTTGTGGACACTCTAGAGGCCATATTTTTAGCCCAATCAACCTGAAAATTGGTCAGAATGATTATCTTGATGAAATCTCGGACAAGTTCGAATTTGGGTCAAATTGGGTCAAAAACTAGGTCACGGGGTAAAATTTTAGAACAAGGTGCCAAATTGTCACAAGATACGCCCGTCACACTGCTTAGTATTAACTGGGGGTTTGAATAGAACTGAGGTTATTTTGAATGAATAATTTTTGCACCCATGTAGTTTCATTATCCTAGCTATTATACTTTTAGAGATATACTCCAGACAAGATTCTAGTATGAAAAACAAAAATGGGCAATAACTCAAAAAAAGGGCCAGGTAGAATTATGGTTCTTGTACACTGCACTCCCCCTTGATGACATCTATACACCCATGAAGTTTCATGATCCTAGCTATTATACTTTTACAGATAAACTCCGGACAAGATTCAAGTCTGAAAAACAACAAAGGGCAATAACTCAAAAATAGGCCAGGTAGAGTTATGGTTCTTGTGCACTGCACCCCCCCCTTGGTGAGATCTATACACCCATGCAGTTTCATGATCCTAGCTATTAAACTTTAAGAGATATACTTCCGACAAGATTCAAGTCTGAAAAAAACAAAGGGCAATAACTCAAAAAATAGGCCAGGTAGAATTATGGTTCTTGTACACCGCACTTGCCCTTGATGACATCTATACACCCATGCAGTTTCATGATCCTAGCTATTATACTTTTACAGATATACTCCTGACAAGATTCAAGTCTGAAAAACAACAAAGGGTAATAACTCAAACTAGCTGTTATACTTTAAGAGATATACTCCAGACAAGATTTTAATATGAAAAACAATCTAAAAAGTCTAAAAAACAACAAAGGGCAATAACTCAAAAAATAGGCCAGGTAGAGTTATGGTTCTTGTGCACTGCACTCCCCCTTGATGAGATCTATACACCCATGAAAGTTCATGATCCTAGCTATTATACTTTAAGAGATATACTCCAGACAAGATTCTAGTATGAAAAACAACAAAGGGCAATTACTCAAAAAATAGGCCAGGTAGAATTATGGTTCTTGTACACTGCACCCCCCCTTGGTGAGATCTATACGCCCATGAAGTTTCATGATCCTAGCTATTATACTTTAAGAGATATACTCCGGACAAGATTCTAGTATGAAAAACAACAAAGGGCAATAACTCAAAAAATAGGCCAGGTAGAGTTATGGTTCTTGTGCACTGCACCCCCCCTTTGTGAGATCTATACACCCATAAAGTTTCATGATCCTAGCTATTATACTTTAAGAGATATACTCCGGACAAGATTCAAGTCTGAAAAACAACAAAGGGCAATAACTCAAAAAATAGGCCAGGTAGAGTTGTGGTTCTTTTGCACTGGTCTCCCCCTTGGTGACATCTATACACCCATGAAGTTTCATGATCCTAGCTATTATACTTTTAGAGCTATACTCCGGACAAGATTCTAGTATGAAAAACAACAAAGGGCAATAACTCAAAAAATAGGCCAGGTAGAGTTGTGGTTCTTGTGCACTGCACTCCGCAATGATGAGAAGAATACAACTGCCAAGTTTGAAGTCCATCGGACTTCAAGTGACAGAGTTATACTCTGGACAAAGAAGTGGACGCCGCCGGACGCCAGGACACCCGGACGCCCGGACGCCGGACGTCACGGGTGATCCCATAATACGTCCCGTCTTCGAAGGGCGTATAAAAACCTTGTGGACGCTCTAGAGGCCAGATTTTTAGCCCAATCAACCTGAAAATTGGTCAGAATTATCATCTTGATGAAATCTCGGACAAGTTCGAAATTGGGTCATATGGGGTCAAAAACTAGGTCATGGGGTCAAATCTTAGAAAATTCTTGTGGACACTCTAGAGGCCAGATTTTTAGCAAAATCAACCTGAAAATTGGTCAGAATGATTATCTTGATGAAATCTCGGACAAGTTCAAATTTGGGTCAAGTTGGGTCAAAAACTAGGTCAAGGGGTCGAAACTTAGAAAAACCTTGTGGACACTCTAGAGGCCAGATTTTCAGCCCAATCAACCTGAAAATTGGTCAGAATGATTATCTTGATGAAATCTCGGACAAGTTTGAAATCAGGTCATATGGGGTCAAAAACTAGGTCACGTGGTCAAATTTTGGAAAAACCTTGTGGACACTCTAGAGGCCATATTTTTAGCCCAATCAACCTGAAAATTGGTCAGAATGATTATCTTGATAAAATCTCGGATAAGTTCGAATTTGGGTCAAATTGGGTCAAAAACTAGGTCACGGGGTCAAATTTTAGAAAAACCTTGTGGACGCTCTAGAGGCTAGATTTTTAGCCCAATCAACCTGAAAATTGGTCAGAATGATTATCTTGATGAAATCTCGGACAAGGTTGAAATTGGGTCATATGGGGTCATAAACTAGGTCATGGGGTCAAATTTTAGAAAAACCTTGTGGTCACTCTAGAGGCCAGATGTTTGGCCCAATCAACCTGAAAATTGGTCAAAATGATCATCTTGATGAAATCTCGGACAAGTTCAAATTTGGGTCAAGTTGGGTCAAAAACAAGGTCAAGGGGTCGAATTTTAGAAAAACCTTGTGGACACTCTAGAGGCCATATTTTTAGCCCAATCAACCTGAAAAATTAGACAGAATAATTATCTTGATGAAATCTCGGACAAGTTTTAAATTGGGTCAAGTTGGGTCAAAAACTAGGTCAAGGGGTCAAATCTTAGAAAAACCTTGTGGACCCTCTAGAGACCATATTTTTAGCCCAATCAACCTGAAAATTGGTCAGTATAATTATCTTGATAAAGTCTTGGACAAGTTGGAATTTGGGTCATGTGGGGTCAAAAACTAGGTCATGGGGTTGAATCTTAGAAAAACCTTGTGGACACTCCAGAGGCCATATTTTTTAGCCCAACAACCTGAAAATTGGTCAGAATGATTATCTTGATGAAATCTCGGAAAGGTTTGAATTTGGGTCAAGTGGGGTCAAAAAATAGGTCATGGGGTCAAATCTTAGAAAATCCTAGAAAAACCTTGTGGACACTCAAGAGGCCATATTTTTAGCCCAATCAACCTGAAATTTGGTCAGAATGATTATCTTAATGAACTCTTGGACAAGTTTGAAATTCAAGAAGGGTCAAAAACTAGGTCACTGGGTCAAATCGTAGATAAACCTTGTGGACACTCTAGAGGCAGTATTTTTTTGCCCTATCAACCTGAAATTGGTCAGAATTATTATCATTATGAAATGTCAGACAAGTTCGAATTTGGATCAAGTGGGGTCAAAAACTAGGTCATGAGGTCAAATCGTAGTAAAACCTTGTGGATACTCTTGAGGCCATATTTTTAGCCCAATCAACCTGAAAATTGGTCAGAATGACGATCTTGGTGTGGTGAAATTTAGGACAATTTTGAAATTGGGTCAAGTGAGGTCAAAAACTAGGTCACGGGTCAAATCTTAGAAAAAACTTTTTTAGATTGTTAATTCAGGTGAGCGATTAAGGGCCACTATGGCCCTCTTATTTTTTCAAGCCTGTTTGCAGTGAGAAATAATTGTATATATACATGACAAGTTTTTTAAAAAGCTCATAATTAGAAATGAAGTTTATCATCCATTTTTAGCTCCACTGGTCCAAGGCCAGCGAGCTATTGTCATGGCGAGGTGTCCGTTGTGCGTCCGTGTGTCCGTCCGTCCGTGCGTAAACTTTTCTTTAAACATCTTCTCCTCCTGAACCAATGGGTGGATTTTGACGAAACTTGGCCAGAATGTTCCTTAGGTTACCCTCTTTTAAAGTTGTTCAAGAAATTTGGATTGACCCCCAAATATGGGCGCGGCAGGGTGAGTCTGATTTTGACCCCGAAACGTTTGAATGACATCTCCTCCTGAACCATTAGGCCAATTTCAATGACACTTTATCAGACTGTTCCTTGGGTGACCCTCTTCTAAAGTTGTTCAAGAAATTTGGATTGACCCCCAAATATGGGCGTTGTAGGGCGGGGCTTATTTTGACCCCAAAATCTTTTAACTACATCCTTTCCTGAACCATGGGGCTGATTTCAATGAAACTTTACCAGAATGTTCCTTTGGTGACCCTCTTCTAAAGTTGTTCAAGAAATTTGGATTGACCCCCAAATATGGGTGTGGCAGAACGAGGCTTATTTTGACTCCGAAATTTTCGAATGACATCTCCTCCTGAACCATTAGGCCAATTTCAATGACACTTTATCAGACTGTTCCTTGGGTGACCCTCTTCTAAAGTTGTTCAAGAAATTTGGATTGACCGCCAAATATGGGCGTTGCAGGGCGGGGCTTATTTTGACCCCAAAATCTTTTAACTACATCCTTTCCTGAACCATGGGGCTGATTTCAATGAAACTTTACCAGAATGTTCCTTTGGTGGCCCTCTTCTAAAGTTGTTCAAGAAATTTGGATTGACCCCCAAATATGGGTGTGGCAGAACGAGGCTTATTTTGACTCCGAAATTTTCGAATGACATCTCCTCCTGAACCATTAGGCCGATTTCAATGAAACTTTACCAGAATGTTCCTTGGGTGACCCCATCTAAAGTTGTTCAAGAAATTTGAATTGGATGAGATCCACTGGATCAATAAAATTCAGGTGAGCTTTTTAGGGCCATTCTGGTCCTCTTATTTCAAAGTGATATCTAAATAGTTATCTTTCTTGTAATTTTACATATTAGTTAAATAAGTTCATTCCTTCATAAGTCAGTTTCAACCTAGAAAAAGTCTGAATTCCTTCGGAATGCTGTTCACTTTCATTACCTTCTATTTTCAATATCTCTCTTTCAAATCTTGAGATTTTCAAGCCAGTGGAGCGATACAGGCCCTCTTGGGCCTCTTGTTGTATGTCCCTATCATATGAGGTGATTTTCTTGATTCTTTGTGTTTGATAATTAATGAATATTAGCAAAAATTAATCTTTCTTATAATAAAACCTGATATTTAGCATAAATATATAAAGTTCACACCATGTATACAACTTCTAGTGTTTCTGTTACAGAAGAACTACACAACAATGACCCGTGAATTCTATGATTACCCTAACAACAGATTCACTACAGAGTGGAGTTATCGTAGAGATGGGTCAAAGGTCAGAATGGTGGCGAGGCCAGAGCAAAGTGAAACTTTCACAATATATGAAAGTAAGATTGTAAATTTATGTGTTTTAAATGTAGTTTTGTCATTATGAGTTTAATGTGACATGTATCATTTTCACAATGTTTTTAGCAAATACTTTAAAATGTCATCAAATCTAAATAATTGTTTATATTATCTTTCAACTTAGAACATGATAAAATTTTGTTGTCCTGTAACCAGTGGTGGATCCAGAAGGGCTTCAAACCATTTATTTACCATCCTGGATCTACTGCTGGGTAATGCAGGGGTTTAAGGGATGCAGTTTTTGCACAGTTTTGGGACACAAAAACAAGTAGCCAGGACCCTCAAAACAATGCGATATGAGTTCCATAGACTCTCTGGGGATCAACTTTAGGAAAAAATTAAAGACTGCTTTGAACAGTTCTTTCATGAAGTTGAGCCTCAAATATTAATAAACTTCTATCAATTTCTCTACCTTTAACCAGGGAATAGCTCTAAATCTACAAAATACAAGATAATAGCCTTAAAGAAATAGTCTATACCTAAAGCAGAGACTCCCAAAATTCAAGAAAGGACCCCTAAGATCCCAATGATTGAGTCCTTTGGACCCTATTTTTGTTGATGACAGACTAAAACCCTTGTAATGGTTTAAGTGAGTCTATGGGGTACAATGTATACTTTCTTTTCTTTAAAAATAAAATGTAAAATTTAGGTAAACATTCAAACAGAAAGAAAACATTGTAGCAGTTTCTCCTTTTTCAAATTTTTCTTTATCAAGCTTGACAAAGATTTGTCTTAAATTAATTGTATTCCTCTTCTAAATTTTTAAACCAACGTGAAATATGAAAAAAATAGATCACTAAAACAGCAATTTGGTAAAATTTCCATCTCGAAAGATGGCCAGTGTGCACATGTTTAATTTCAGACAAAACCTGCCAAGTTCGTCATATCAATACTACTGGTGGAGGATTTTATTGGTTTGTTTCGGGAGAAAATGGCACACATGTTAAAAGTGTGAAGGATCTTCTACAGTTTGGTGCAGAATTTGGAGAGAAATATATGGGAGAAACAGTTGTAAGTAATGTTGGGCAGATTAATCGATTATAATCAATAATTAGTTTGTTTGGGCTTTTGATTGTGATAATTGACTAAGAAATTTCATAATCCATTGATCAGTTTCTGACATATAAATGAAAGCCATTATATAGTTTTCAAAACCGACATCAGTTTGATGGCTCAGCGTAAAACAGTTGTAACTGCCTATATGTTTATAGGCAGTTACAAATGTTTCATGCTGATCCATGAAGTTAGTAAAAAAAATCTGCAGAAAGAGTCTGTAAGTCATTAATTTTAACTTAACTTTCACATTCTATTCTTCAAAGGATGATACTGGGAGTTCTGTATTATTAATTTCTATGAAAACAATTGTACAATCAATCATTAGTTGATTTACTCTTCCAACTAAAAACCAATTTATGATTGTGATTTGAAACCAATTGCCCAATACTAGTTGTATGTAGTGTCGGGCAATGGTATCAAATCAAAAGTATTGGTTATTAGCTAAGAATAGTAAATCAAAAACGATTAATTGTACACTGTGTGTATTTATAATAATCAATATTAAAGCCAATACAGTATTCTAAGAATCTATGATGCCTTGATCTATGCCCCCACATCTATAGATCCAGGGCCTGGGCTTATTGTTTAACTGCTGTCTGTGTGTCCTTCTGTCTCTAGATGAAAACTTAACCTGCAAACTTAACATTTTAATTCCTATTACTTCAAAACTATTTGAAAAATATGTTCATATTTTGTGTTGGATGTTACAAATATGTATTCAAGATACAGTGTTCATATTTTCTTTTGCAAGTCACATGACAAAGTTTCTTTGCAGAAAGGTAGAATGATCTTCCGACATTCAGAAAATTGGCCAAGATCAGCCTGCCCAGTCTGACTGGTTGACACTTTAGGTTTAACCAAGATGATCTAGTTTTAGCTCACCTGCTCACCTGAGTCAGCAGTCTGTAAATGGTCGTTCCTCCTATGTCATGGTTCATCAACTATCTTATATCTTCTTCTCCTAAACAATTCGGTCAAGTTCAATGAAACTTGGCAGAATGTTCCTAGGGACAGGAAACCATCATCAAAAAAGTTATTTGTGAAATTTTGATTGATTCCCAAATATGGGTGTGGCAGGGATGGGCTTATTTTTACACTTAAATCTTTAAAGATCTTTTTCTCAGGAACCAATCGGTAGATTTATACCAAGCTGAGCAGGAATGATCCTTGGGTGACCCCTTTCAAAAATTGTTTGAAGATTTTTGATCGATTGACCTCCAAATAGGCATGGAAAAGAGGAGTTTATTTTGACCTTTAGATCTTAAACATCTTCTCCTCAAGAACCAATGGGAAGATTTATATCAAACTTGAGAGAAAATATCCTTGGGTTACCCTTCAAAATTTGTTCCCAGTCTTTTAAGATATCTTTTCCCCAGAAATCAATGGGCAAATTTCCACCAAACTTAGCAGAAATATGTTCTTTGGGTAACCCTTCAAAATTTATTCCCAATCTTTTAACATCTTTTCCCCAGAGACCAACGGGCAAATTTCAACCAAACTTTTCAGAAATGATCATTGCTTGACCCTTTTCAAAAATTGTTTGTGAAATTTTGATTGACCCCCAAATATTGGCATGGGAGGGTTGAGCTTATGTTGAGCCTAAAATATCTACTCTTCAGTAGCCAATGTGGAATTCAACCTTATTTGGTAGTTATATTTCTTGGGTGTCTCTAAAAATAAATTGTTTTTGAAATCTTGATTGTCCCCAAAACATGGGTGTTGCTGGGCAAAGCTTACTTTGACTAAAAAATTTTACATCTTCTCCTCAGACAAACAATCGGCATATTCAACCAAACTGAACTGTTTTGTGCCTTAGTTGACCATTTTCTTTTCTAAATAGAATGAATATGAAAATTTGATTTACCTCCAAATATGGGCAGGGATTGGCTTATTTTGACCCCGAAGTCCTTAAAGATCTTTTTCAGTAACTAATGCATGGACTTTAACAAAACTTTGCTCAAAATTCAGTTGAGTGATTTAGGAGCATTTAGGCCCTCTTGTTACTTTATGGGTCATATATGAATAAGATAAGAATCAGATTTTATTTTCATTAATTTCTGTCTCTAGGTGCGAGGTATTCCAGTTCACCAATGGCAGTCTTGTATGAAGTACACTCGGGGAGAAGGCAACTTCACTCTAGATTACTATTTTACTAAGAATGATAGTTATATGGTAAATGGAAAACATGTTCAGATACCTGTAAGAGCTGTTTTAAAGGGGCAAGGTTTGTATATTTAAGATAATTAAGAGAATATATTTTGATTCACAGACATATCAAACTAAAAACATAATCTCACTGAATGAACTTATGAAACAGATTCATTCATTCAAGTTATTAGGTTTAAAGCTTTAAACCTCTTTAACTTCATTATTCCAGCGGTACAGATAAGAGGGGATAATGCCAGTCTAAAATCTTTATTTCTCAATGAAACCTTATGTTGTAGGTATTCATTTGAAGCGTCTTGACAAGACGATTCCAATGAGTACCCACAACATAGGAGTTGTGTAAGCATAGTTGTAATAATCTTCATTTGAAGTCCAAAATACCCCCCCCCCCCCCCTAACTGAATATTGCTTTAATTTGGGATTTTTGAATGAAACCAAGTTTTCAGCCAATCAGAATGCATATTTCTAAAACTAAGGCTAAAATATACTTAAATAAAATATGTGTGCAATATTTCCAAAAACCTCATACATATAATATGTGCTTGCAGCCAAGGCATTGTGCTGCCTGGAGAGCCTGTAAAAGTGATGCATCTGTGACCCGTCACAAGAAAAGGGATCAGCTTGGAACCAAGCACACAATTTCATAGGAATAATCTATAACAGAATTGAATGCAAAATATATTTATGCCATTAATTGATATTTATTCAATTTTCCATCAAAGTCAATTTCATGTCAAATGAACTAAGGTAAAATTCTGTTATTAAAACATGTAAAGTAAAAATTTGGTATACATGTAACTCTAAATTTCTTTCAATCTATATCGTAAGCCGTAAATTGATCTTGTTTGTGGGAAATTTACTAGAAATCTTTCTTAACCCTTTTCATGCTGAACCCAGAATATTCCTGCTTTGACAGGAGGTATAGACAAAGATCAGCCTGCACATATGTGCAGTCTGATCTTAGTTCATACCACCTGAATTTCAATTTTAAACCAGAAAGGTGTAGAACAATGCATTGATGAAATCCATACTCACTCACATTTGGCAACTTCCAATGCTTTTAGCACTTTGATTTTACATTTATTTTGCAAAGGTTTTTGCTCAGCATGACAAGGGTTAA
Organism: Fragum whitleyi; assembly: GCA_948146395.1. NCBI lineage: Eukaryota > Metazoa > Mollusca > Bivalvia > Cardiida > Cardiidae > Fragum > Fragum whitleyi. The sequence continues at coordinate 18,629,595 of OX411559.1, forward strand.
CTCGGCTGTTTTGTAAGAAATATTGTGCCATTCTATTTCCTTGCAGGCATTGATTTAGTGTTACAGCAATTGCAAATAGCATGAACTTTGAAAGCGTATTGTTTATATTACAAGAAATCCATTTCTTTTCCTATGTAGGTGAGAATTGGAGAAACAAATCAGCTGGGATACATTCCTACTATCATTATTATGACTTCTTTGATTTTCATGCTGGACCTCCAAGATATCCAGAAGTGTTTGAGGTACCGTATTTCTCCGAATAAAAGCTCCTGGGAGCAATACATAACATGGTCAGGGAGCTTTCATTTATTACGCATTTTCTGATTTAAAATCAATGTCTTTTAGGCCCCTTTTCCCTAGAATTTCCTCTAAACAAATGTTTAGAGGAAATTCATCTCAAATTATGTGTTGCATCCAGGCCGAGCGATTGCCGGAATCCCCCTTTTTTCATTATCTCCTGCAACTTTACTAATTTGATGGGGGGAGTAATCGTGCAACAACGTTCTTACTCCTGCACAATGGAGAAAGTTAAAGGGGGGGGGGGTGTTGAAAATCCCACAAAGCATAAAATAAACAAGCCAAGTCTATGGGCGGATATAAACGTATTTTTCCGATAAATTAGGCTATTTTTAGCGATTACTGCATATAGTATTTTCGAGCTGGTCCCCTACTCAAAAATCGATGATTTAATTTTAAGCAGGTAACCCGACAAAGAGCATGCGCAGCCAGTTCTTTCTGTTTCCGGTTTCTTGAAAACACAGACAACTTTCCATGAACAATTATTTAAAACCACATATCCCCCCCCCCAGTAAAGTGATGGGGGAGCTCCCCCTCTTGGAAGATATCCTGGATGCAACACTGAAGTTAGAGAAGAAGCCTTAAAAAGTTCCTAAAATTTAAGCATTTGAAGTGGGTTTTCATAATAAAAAATGGAGGTTTGATATGATTAGGGAGGGTGCTATTATTAGAGAAATATGGTATGTTAAGCTAGCTTTCGCTTATTACAGAATAAAGTTTCTTTAATGCTTTTCTGTAGATCATCAAGAAAAACAGTAGGTTATCATTTTATCAATCCACCCCAAAACCAGTGATTTAATAAAAAATTTATACCCCTCTTTTGTTCATCTCACCCTATCTGACATCATCAAAGTTGAGCCCAATAAATGACTTACCATGAACATTGCATAGCAATCAAATGCAAAAATACATGCTTTGAAAAAAATTGTCCTATTAATTCTCCCATTTGTCTATATTCTTCAAAATACAGAATCTTTATATAGAGAATAATTAATTGATTTCATTTAAGAAAGATTTATTTTTCATTTTGTGAACAACTAAAGCTGTATTTTCTCTTGTGGCTCCATCACCTGTGAAAATATAGCTTTTGTTGTTCACTCTTTGAAATGTAAATCTGTTTTCAGATCCCTCCTGGGGTGTACTGTAATGGGTCTAATGTCACTAAGCCCCTCCCTGTTGTCCATGCCCAGTTTACAGCTGGCGTGGAAGAAATAACGGAGTACCACGAACACCACACTGAACGTCCTGTCACAATTTATATGGATCAGAGTTCTAATATTGTTAGACTTGATACGATGCATCCATTTACGCGGGAAGATATGGCAAAGTATGGTGACAAACCTCTGACCTACATAAGTGATGAAAAGACAGGTAATGTTGTATTTCTTTTACTTAACCCCTTGATGCCTCTCTTTTACACTCTTTGTAAATTATAGAGGATTTTCAAATGTTGGAGAGAATTTATGAAAGGGAGATTGGTTCTTGCACAGTTTGTAGTTCAGAAATGAATGTTTAGTGAGGCTGAAAGATTAGTTATTATACACAATATCTTTTTAAACGATACAGTGTATATAGGAAAATTTCTAATCTTGTCTGAGTCCAATAACATGTTTATGGGTATGCTTGTAAAAGTTGTAATTGCCTGTATGTGTATAGCAGTGTTTGTGTTTGACCCTAAAAAATTTGAAAATATCCTATTTCCACCCTAATTAATTTCTCCAAAGGCGATCATTTTGACCCCCTTCAGAAAAAATTCTAGGGTCAAAACTGGGGTTTATCACTAAAATTTTCAATGATATATCTAAAATACAATAAAAAGTTCTATACATTCATTGCAAAATTAATATCTTTAAACTCAAACCTGCATGATTCTATGCATTATTTGTCTTTTCTGTTGTTTTGACCCCTTTAATTTCAATTTGACCCCTAGAATTGAAACTAGTATGAGCCCTGTATAGGCAGTTACAGTTGTTGTGCTATAAGCCATCAATACATATAAAGGTAGTGGAACTGTGATAGTTCCACAACATTTTGGAACTCATGAACTTTCACAATGTTGACTGAGGTTTCCTTATGAAACCTCAGCTTTCACTATTAAAGTTCATTACATATGTGCAGGCTGATGTTTGTCTATAGCTCCTGACAAAGTAGGAATATTCCGGGTTCAGCATGACAAGGGTTAAGCATAAAATGTAGTTCCAGTTTTCCATTTGCAGGCTTGCTGTATGTAATGGACCAATGGGAGAGGAACTGTACCGTGGTTGGTTCTGCTGAAGATGTCCCATTATTTACAACTCCTGGACAATTCTTGACCATCTTTCAAATGGATTACGTATACCAAGGAAAGGTATTTATTGGCTGAATCAAATTTTTTGGGGGGAACTGACATACACTCTTCAATCAATTATAAATTTGGTACTCTTAATTAGGTTTTATTAGAAAGACTTTTATATTAAAAGGATAAAGTGGTAATTGAAAACTGAATTTATTAAAAAAGTTATCTATCAACAAATAAAAACAAGCATTTTTGTTAAAAATTGGGTAAACTCAAATAAAATACATATTTAAGTTGTTCTGCAAAACATATAACGCCGTTTGAAAATTTACATTATCAAATGCATTTTGACGTCATTTTCACAATGAAAATAATATAAGGATGCTATACATTCCTGGCTCATTTGCATAGTTTTTTCACTAGTGTGATAACACCTGTGTAATATTAAAAATATTCAACAGGGTTATTTCATGTATGTCATATTATATTCCCTAATATTTGTACCTGATTGATTAAGTGTTGTAGCAATTATATAGAGATGACATAATGTCAGATTATGCCAAAAACGAAATGCCATTAGTGCATATATATGGCTAAGAACATTTAGCAAAAAACAAACCAATACCTCAAGAGATGCATTTATAATATTTTGGTCACAAATGAAATTGTGCAAAATGTCATATTAGGGGTTCGATTTGATTTTTCTATCAATTGTTCACAATTAACACTTTTTGAACTTGTATGTGTATTGTGAATATCATGGTTTATTTGCTCTTATAAAAAGTATCAAAATACTTATGAAATCAAAATAGTCATTCCTTTTGATTTTTCAGAAAATGTTTCGTGGATTTGAGGTGGAGTCATGGGCCTTTTTCAATAAGACAGAGGAAACAATTACTGAGTTACTGTTTCATGAGGTACTTTCATTATTTCATATTTCATTCTTAAAGTTCACAGTCAAGTATATTGAAATTTTCAATTTCCTCATTGAAAAGTTCTTGTTACCTAGTACACATATGTGACCCGTCACGCAAAAAGGGACCATCTGGGTAGTGCACAAAGTGTTGATCCTAGTCAGACTGCGCAGACTGACTAGGGTTGAAACTTTTTGCATCATGCCTATTTTCTGAATATAGAATGTTTAATCTACCTTCCAGTGAAGGAATTTTTGAAATGCTACTTCTGGTTGACCTATGCTGGATCAAATATCTTTTTAAAAAGATTCATTTTACGGAATTCCCAGATGTTCCCTTTTTTGCGTGACGGGTCACTTATTTGAAAAACTAGCTCACCTGAGCAGAAAATGAACAGGACAAGATATGATAATAAGAAATAAGCAAGTAATGACAAGTCTCCATGGTTAGACAGACAAGCCATGAGATGTTACAAACAGCTGTAACCCTAATCTGTCAACTTAAAATATTTGTCTAAAGTATTTGAGATGCACATTTCATATTTTGCATGAAGGTACATCTCACTTATGCCCATAATTTAATGTCAAAGTCAAGGTAATCAGTCAAGGTTTTTTATCAGGGTCAAACTTGGTAAAATATATGGTGTCAAGAACATTAGCGTTTTATAAATACATCAGTGTTAAGTTAATTAGCATATGCCCATAACAATAAATATATTTTTTGGTGTTCAATGTTTTCATTCACCAGAGTTAATACCTAGGGAACACCCAGTAGGTTCTTAATTGCTTGGAAATAAAGTAGTGCCAATTTAGGTTCAATTTAGTATTTCTCAAGCCTTCTCTCCGCAAGATCACTGTTTCTTTTGTGAATTATGTGATACTAGAATTCTTTATCATGTGAAAACAATGAAAATCCACATTTAAAATACAAAAAGAAATTCCAATTTATCAATCCGACGTATTGATGATTCCAGTAAGTATACCTATGGCTAAGAACCTAACAAAAGTATGTGTTTAAACACATTGTAGACAAATACCTTGTTTTTGCTGTAATCTATTGTTATGGCAAGTGCCCTAAGTAGTTTCCTGGAAACATGTGTTATTTAGGTTGTGACCTCCTGAACTTGTAATCCCCCGCCGAAGAAATCTTCGGGGGGGGGATATTGTTTTTGCCATGTCCGTCCGTCCGTCCGTCCGTCCGTCCGTCTGTCCGACATTCGTTTCCGCGCTATTTCTTGAAAACTATAAACCGGATATCAATGAAACTTGGCATACAGCTGCACTACAATGAGGACATGTGCATATCGTCGGGGTCACCCGGTTCGACTGTCGAATTTAGAGTTACTGCCCCTGACTGTTTAAGCCATATACATATTCGTTTCCGCGCTATTTCTTGAAAACTACAGACCGGATTTCAATGAAACTTGGCACACAGCTGCACTACAAAAGGACATGCGCATATCGTTGGGGTTACCCGGCTTGACCGTCGAATTTAGAGTTACTGCCCCTGACTGTTTAAGCGGTATACATACATAGTGATATTTGTTTCCGCACTATTTCTTGAAAACTATAGACGGATTTCAATGAAACTTGGCACACAGCTTCACTACAATAAGGACATAAGCATATCGTTGGGGTTACCCGGTTCGACTGTCAAATTTAGAGTTACTGCCCCTGACTGTTTAAGCCATATACATACAGAGTGATATTCGTTTCTGCGCTATTTCTTGAAAACTGTAGACCGGATTTCAATGAAACTTGGCACACAGCTTCACTACAAAGAGGACATGCCCATATCGTCAGGGTTACCCTGTTCGACCGCCGAATTTAGAGTTACTGCCCCCTGACTGGTTAAGCCATATACATACATAGTGATATTCGTTTCCGCGCTATTTCTTGAAAACTATAGGTTGATGTAGATAAAAGATAACCTGTACCTAAGTTTGATATTTACTCCATTGACAATGAAAATTTGTTCGGCGTGGGATATCAATTCAACGAATTTGCCTGTTTTTACTGTTTTTACCTGTACACGTAGTTATCATTAAAAACGGTACCAGTATAGTGACATAGTTAAGTGAACTACAAATATTGTTCGATTTTTACCGATTACATTTTGCAAATAATTCTATTCTTATGTGTGATGACAAGTCTATTTACAGTATGCAATTGCACCATGAATAAATTTTTACCGAACCTAGGACTTCTTGGTAAAATGAGCATCAGTTGTAAGAAGGTCCTCATGATTGCTTATATTACAAATCTTAAATTTAAATTACTTTAGGTTAATAATGTTTGCAATGCAACTATATAATAAATTTACTCAATTTTGTCTAAAGTTTAAATCTACTTACAAAAATTCCTGGATAACCCTGTAATCAGTCTGCAAAATATTAGTATGATTACAGTACATGCAAATTATTCCTTTTATGAGCAAAGTTCCATTTCATACAGTTTATTTGGTTGAGATCCTTTTCTTAGAAGCCAAAGCTTGCTTGGATGTCATCCAAATGTCACAAGAATTATCTCAGTGGACCCTTTAACAGTGGGAATATATATTATTATGATGACAATCTCCCCATTTATTGGCAGAGATTTTTTACATATATGAAAAAATACAATCAACATTTAAAAGAAGATACTTGGGTGGATTTTTATTTGTGTGGCAAGTAAAATTTGATTGGTTGGGAAATCTTAGTATTATCAATTGGCCACATTTCCATATAGTGCCTATATTGAGTAGAGTTTTTTAGTATCACTGTAGCCTTACAATGCAAACAGGGACATGCACCATTAGCACTTTCAGTGCTTTAATTATTTCTACTTTCAGTCTCATATGTTTGAAGAGCAAGATATATACCTGGATAACTCACCTGATCTCCCTTCAACGATGAATGGACCTCACCCAAATGATGATGATGATGATAATGATGGTGGTCATGGACATGATGATAACGATGAAGATTTACGTCTAGTGGGAGTGATTGTAAGGTCATTACAGATGGAGTTTCGGGTACCAAAATTGCTTATATTATCTTTTGCGGTACCTGGTAAGCCAGGCTGTGGGCTGTCAAAAAATGAATTGTGAGATTGAGTGCCCACTCAGCTAACTTATATTCAACATTTCACAAAGGTCATAGTGATACACATCATTTATCTCCCGTCAGTGGAGGAATGAAAGTTTGTCCTAGTGATGACAGCTGGTGGAAAAAGACGTTATAATGTATATATACATCAGTTTTGTAAGTTTTGCAGAAAATTTAAATGTTGAATTTCAAGACTTTTGACAATTTTTTGCAAAAATACGGGTTATATTATAAATAGAATATAAAATTTGTGCTCATACATTCAGAATTTATGAAACTTGTCATCTTTGAACAGATAAAAACTCGGCGCAGCTTGTTTAATAAATCTGTTATTCCATGACAACTCATTCAATATCCTCTATTTCTGATTGAAGCAGTACGAGCATTGTTTGGTTTCGTATTAGGTTATAAAAATACATAACCCCTTGCCATGTTAGTTTAAATTGGTTCAAAACCAAAGAACTGATAGGACAGAAAGTGAAAATTGTAATTTTATTTCTCCTTTAGATTTTGTTTTGTAAGTGCAAGATTTTTTTTGTCTGTTTTCCAGTCCTTCCAAAGAAGAAATTTGTTGGATTTAGTGTGACAAGTGTTCTTTTTAATCATATAGATTTTCATTTCAGGATGCTAGTCAGATGACTGTCCACTTTTATGGCTTCAACCCAAGACACCCTGCTCCAGAAGTGTTTGATGTATCAAGCTGCTACAGTCTAGGGTACCATTATGTGTATTTGGCAGTACAGATAGACGGTAAGCAGGGTTTGACACTAAGGGGAGTCCTGGAGTCCTCAACTCCTCATTCACTGGGACTCCTTCATTTTCAAGTTAGGAGTCTGATGTGATGGACTTCCAGGATCTTATGAGAATATTAAAAAAAAAACAAAACAACAAATGCACTTGGCAGTTTCTTTTTCAACCTTTGTCAACACTGTAGATATTTTCATTACAAAAGTTGTTGAAGATAAAATTTGCCTTGTTAAAGTATTTTTAAAGAAACCCATTATTTTTGGTAGAGCAATGAAGAATTGACAATCTTATTGATTGTGTATGGTCAATACTGAAGATTGGTCAATTTATTGCTTCAATATTTTTGTCAAAAAAATTGATTTGTGTTGGCTTCTTCTCAAGTCAATAACTAGTTGAAAGACTCAAGTTTATAATGGCAATTGCAAAAGTATTATGTTGATTACTCCATAAGCATGCCTTGATGATTTGGAAAGATGATGTTTGACAAGAAATCATACTAGGACAACAATCACAAGTTTCAGATATTAAGATAGTGAACCCGTAGTAGTTCCGTAACATTTCGGAAATCATGATCTTTCACACTGTTGACAAAAAAAAAACACATTAATGCTGGTACCTTCAAATATTGTGGCTTTATAAAAGGAATTAATGATTGAATTTGAGTACAAAAGAAAAAAGTGAAAGCCTACTAGCTTTATCAGGGAATAACAAAAAATTAATAAATAAATAAAATGGATCATAAGTCTACAGTGACAGGTCTGGGGAATGCTGTTGGTATCTTCAAATATTTTTCTTTTCCTTCTGGATAATGGCTCATCTATTTTTGGATTCACAACTGAATTCAATATTTTTTCCCCAATTTCAAATTGTAGGTAACTACAAGACAAATGTACTTCACAGAAAGGGAGAGTTCATTGTTGCATTACAAAGTGCTCTGGCCAGAGGAGCTGGTGTATCTGTGTACAGGGTCAATTCTATTCTAGTAAGGAAGTTTTAATCCTTAAATCCTTTTTCAATTCGAATAGAACATTGGTTATTACAAGACAAATGTACTTCACAGAAAGGGAGAGTTCATTGTTGCATTACGGAGTGCTCTTGCCAGAGGAGCTGGTGTATCTGTGTACAGGGTCAACGCAATTCTTGTAAGAAGATTTTTACCTGAACTCCTTCACTGCCTTACCCGTGAGTGCCACTCAGGGGTTAAACTTGCTTTGTGTATAACTCCCCTTACCCTGAACCTCACTTGGGGTCATGATGTCATCCATAAATTGTTCCCTTTCATATACAGTGCACAAATAGACCTAGTGAAGGGGTGAACCCTTTTTCAATTCAAATTGTAAATAGGTAACTACAAGACAAATGAATAACACTGGAAGGAAGAGTTTGATGTTGCTCAAATGTAGAGGTGAGGAGATACAGATATTCTCAAGGTTTCTCTGGACAAGTAGATGGAATTTTTTACTTGTCCAGGTGAAATTGAGCTTGTCCAAAAAAAAATAGAATAGATACATATTGAGAAAACATTATTTTCAAAATAAAAAATGCTGGAACCCAGCATTTTTTTTATTTAAAACAATATTTTCCATTCTTTGCTATGAATATAAAGGTAAATCGTCACCTATATCATTCTATGTAGTACCTCTAAGATTAGAGGTGAAGATTACCTGTGATGATGACTTGCCCATGGACAAGTGGCACAGAAAAAAGTACTTGTCCGCAAGTAGAAAAGTCCAGACCAGGTAAATCAGGCATTGGAATTGAACACCTCTTGTGACGGAGAGCACTAGCCAGAGGAGCTGGTGTATCTTATCCCATGGTAAACTCAGTTCTAGTAAGGAGATTTTGACCTTTAGCCTTTACTGTTGTTATGATCTCTTATTGGAGAGTGCCTTGAGAATAATGTTTGAGGGAGCAATAGCTTGGAAATGATTGTATTATTGAATTGGAAGTTACACTTTCGTAAGTGCTGGAAATCAATAGTGAATGAATATATCGGGTTATTTTTGCAGCAGATAAATTCAAGCTGTTTAGAAAATTTGGGTAACAAACTGTGATGAAATTGATCAATTAAAAAACACAAGAAAAAACATAAAAGATATTTATTTATGCCCTGAATGTACACATTGATGATGTATTTACAGCACTTTTAGCCTGCTTGAATATCTCTTGTATCATATTTTGAATAATCTTAAATTATTCTTTTGTTTGAAACTGTGTTGCATATCTATAACCACTTAACAATTAAATTGTCAAAATTTGAAGATGTTTTAAACTATGTATTTGAGTTGAAGATTTTTTTTTAAAAACATTTTCCTTTATGGATAGAAGTTATTGTGGAATATGAAGAAATAAATTGTTAGGTAAACAATTTATTCATTTCCTACAATGAATTCCCTTGCTTTGTTTGTTAGGGACTTGAAGCATAGTATTTTGCCAATGCATTAAAGAGGCTAAATTTGTACATTTCAGGTTGAACAACACAGGGACAATGAAAATATAATTCTGGCTTATTTCAAGATGATGGACAATCAAATCTATGGTAAGTACTCAATTTGCAAAATTAGCATTTTTCAGAAGTAGAAAATGATATTAAATAGCTTTGAAAAATATTGTGCCTCATAGTACAATACAATTTTTTCATACATAATTGCAAAATAATTTTGAAAACACATGAGGCAACAAAAGAATTACCAAATTCTCCTGGTAATATCTGGGATCTCTATTATGCTTTGGCTTGAATAACATTTGGGACTTATTGCTTCACTGGCACCTGTTTGTATGTCTCTCCATCTGTCTGAACTAAATTTTTCAAGCTTTAGCATTTTTCCTTTACATCATAATATGTTTATATTTCGCTTGAATGAAATTATCAATATTCCTCTTTAGCTTTGACTTTAAAGTGTTCTGATGTCAAAGTTTCTTGAAAATTTAAGGTCTATATTAAAGATAATGACACAATGAGGGAATTGTTTTCTCGCATTTGAGATACATTTTTAATTGTACTTATTCATTTATTAGGTGTCCCCAACCAATCTCTTAAAGGTCCAGACCTTGCCCAGGCTAAGCTCAATCTACAAGATGCTATTTCCAAAGGTCTCAACTTTGATGTTCAATATTCAACCATAGAAAAGGTAAGATTTGATGAAAATATGTATATAATATTTTAATTGAAATACGGAAATGGTCATTTAGTGAAAAAATATTGTTTAAAAACATTATTAAATTAGAGGTATTGAATGAGTGGCCATTGAATACTGAATTTCTTAAACAAGTCATCTATAAACAGATAAAAAACGAGGCTTCACATAAATGTTGTTTTTTAAGTGTCCCAACTATAGGAGCATTCAGTAAAAAAACAAATTCAGTTATTGCCTACAATTTTGTGACAAAGTCTTATTCGGGGAGCACAATCCTTCTCTGACGGCTCTTGTAATAATTATTTTGGATTCAATTACAACCATCTCAATATCAATATGGGTGGCTTGTGCTTCTCTTTGCAATGATATATGTAATTCATTTAATTATTACGAGTTTGTATGGAAATATATTTGAATTTTGTTTATTCCAGAATTTTGAGATAATTAAAGATACCCTTTGGGAGACAATGTCCTCTATGTCAATGAGAACTGATAAGCCATCAACACTTCCAAGATATAGTGCAGGTGTGTATAGAACCCTTAAACCTTTATGATTCTTAGCTCCACTGGACATAGTCCAGCAGGGCTATTGTCATGGCCTGCATGCTGTATGTTGATACAGTGCTGTTTTATGGAAAAAGTGTCCTATAAGATGTAAAATTCAATTATTACAAATGGTACTTTGATGAATTACATTAACTATCAATGACCCTACTTATATTACCCTTTCAACTTTGGCTACACTTTCGTACTTGACTAGATTCTATTTACAAATCCATGAATCAGGGCCAAACAGGTGTAACTGCCTATAAATATATAGGCAGTTACAACTGGTTCACACTGAGCCATTCAAATGAATATTATTAAATCTTAGATTTTCTTTTTAAAGCAATTTCAATAATGATAGGACATAAAATTTGTGACGAGTCCGGCCCAAGTTTTCCCTCAATGATTAAACCTTATTCCCTGAATTAAAATTTTGTTCTAAAACAATTAGGTAAATTATAGGTTACCATTATTATCCCCCGCAGATTTGGCGAAGAGGATATAGTAATTGTCTCTTCCGATATTCCGTCACTAAACTTGTCTGGAGAATATCTCCTAAAGTATAAAAGCTATTAACTTGAAACTTTATAGGTGGATAGAGCTCATGAAGGAGAAGTGTAGTGCACAAGAGCTACAACTCTTGATTGAATAATTTTTGAGTTATTGCCCTTTGATTAGGTTTCAGTTTACTATCAAGCTTTCATTGTGAGGGATGGCCTGTCCAACATGGCTCTTGTTTCAACCAGTCCTTCCTAAGTTAGTCAAAAATGGGTAGGGAAGGCTTAGGCCAGACTGCATGTCTGTGGAGGCTGATCTTTGTCCTTACTGTCTGCCAAAGTTTTGTGTAAAGCAGGTGGCAAGAACAGCATGAGAAACTTTTAACCCTTATCCTGCTGAATTTCAGATTTTCTTCGAACACTTCTTGACATTTTTTTTTTTAATTTCAAACTTGACTCTCTGAAGTTTTCACCCAATATGTATATAGTTAGGAAGAGAGTAGGCAGAAAAGACTTAGGTCAGACTGAACATCTGTGCAAGCTGTTCTAAGTCTATGTGGTCATCTTAGGCTTAAACAACTGAAGTTACAAGGGCATGATAAGCCATCAATTTAATTTGTTCAATTTTGCAGAGCATGTTAATTCTTTTGGCTTTCTATACACATAACAGCCTACAATCTTTTTTACATTAAATTGATAAATAGAGTATTTGTTGAATCCACAGAGGTATCAAACTATAGGAACATGCAAAGGATGTTCATAAATGGGTGTAATTTGGTTTTTACTTTCATAAATATATGAAATCAACAAATTATCTCTTTGTGTCCTATAATTTAATATCATGAACCCAAAACATAACAATTTCTCTATAAGGAAACATATTTCTTACTGGACTTCTCTTCATGGAAGCTTTCAAAATAGATGCATACTCAAAATTGATTCATTGACAGATATTACCAACATTTAAGCCAATCAGAATACAAAAATCTTGATGGAAAAGCTCAAATTAAATTATAATTTAATAAACTGGAAAGTAAACTGGCCATATTCGGCCAGCTAAGCATCGTCCTAAGAGGTCAATAAAAACCCAAAATTGATGGCTCAGCGCGAAAAACAGTTGTAACTCCCTATAAACATATAGGGAGTTACAACTGTTTCATGCAGAACCATCAAAATGACATTGTTACAATTCTATTTTAGGAGCAATGGCAGGACTGGCAATAGGAATGTTAGTGATTGGAGGTATACTTGGACTACTGGTGGCATTTGTGATCTACAAAAGGATTGATACTACAGTACCTTATCAAGTTACTCGATGATTGGGATGACTTTAACCCTTGTCATGCTGAAGCAAAAAACCCTGGCAAAATTGCATTGAAATCAAAGTCCTGGATAAACTAATTGTGATACAATTTCTAAACTTTTTCGTTTTGAATAGGAAAATCTGGTGGTAGGGATTAAGATCAGACAGCACATATGTGAAGGCTGATCTTGGTCTAAACCTCCTGCCAAAGCAGTATATTCCAGGTTCAGCTTTACAAGGGTTAAAAATTGTAATCCATCATGCAAAAGGACCATCTGGGAACTCAATAAAATATCTCTTTGAAAAAGACATTGGTTCTAGTAGAGGTCAACAGGAGGTCACATTTAGAAAATTCTCAAACAGGAAGGCATAATTAACAGATTGAGGGGTCAGTGCAACACTATTGTAAGTGCCTATTCATTTGACCCCTCGACTGATGATAGATTCAGGAAATCAATTAAGTGTGAAAGGTCTCTAACCTAGTTAGTCTGCAAAATTGGTGTAGACTGATTTTAGGGGACCTTTTAAGCACTACTCTTGTGGCCCCTTTTTGCCTGACGGGTCGTAATTAATAAGAGCTTAAGATAAGAAGATGATAAAATTTTTTTTTCCGGAAACCCTATGTTTTAGGTACTCATTTAAATATTCTCATTATGGCCTTTTAACTAGTACCCATATCTCTTCGGGTTACAGGCAAAATTGTGAAAAATCCTCTTTCTTGGGCTCATTAAAAGATAACTTGCCAATTAAGAAATGAGATTTTTATAATGTTAATAAGCAACCAAAGGCTAGTAAGCTGAAATCTCAACAGTTTTTTTTTGGATCATTGAAAGTATTTATTGGCCATTCTCCGTTTACAGAAAATCTTGCTTATGCATTGAATTCCTATTAATTGAAGCCCTGATAATAGGTACTCACTGCTTGAATGCAACTGACCTTGTGCTAAAACAATAAATTTAGATAACAAAAGGCTCCTCTTAAAGGCAACATCTGGTTAATAGCAGGCAAACAGTTGACAAGGTGGAGTTGCTAATAACAGGACTATCCAGTCATTGGCTCGGCTCAAAACAGTTGTAACTCCCTATATGTTTTTACGGAGTTACAACTGTTTTGCATTGAGCCAACGCCTGTGTTTCAACTTAAGTTAGCCTTCTGAATACTCATGGGCTATATAATCCTTCCAACATGGAAATCATTTTCAGTTTCAATAGCATACACATGCATATCAAAGAGGGTGTAAAACTATTGTAACAGCCCTTAAATATATGAGCACTTGAATAATAACATACGCTGACTTGTTGATATGGTCCTTACTATATGGAATGCCACCATTGTATATTCTCATTTCGAGTATACATATGTATATATAAGTGCTGTTTGTAATGAAGTTAATTGATTATTATGTTGCTTGACAATTCCATTTAAAGCCTGTGATATAACATTAAATTTCTTGTACTCTAAAATTGATAAATGATTAGTTGTAGTGAAATTAGTACTGGTTGCAAATGAATTCCAAATACTGTTACATTCCATATCATTTATGATTATCCTAGACCATTTCAAAATCAATGTAGATCAGGGGTGTGGAATTCCCATGCCCGACTTGTCCGACTCGGGCTTTTGTACTTGAGGACAAGTAAATTTTTCTAAGCCACTTGTCCAAGGACAAGTAAATACCAGGACAAATCTTGGAATGTTACTTAAAAGAATTAAGAGAGAAATCATCCTAATGTTCATATCATAGGGTAGAAAACATTGTTTTTAATGAAGAAAATGCTGCATACCAGCATTTTCTTCATCAAAAGGCAATGTTTTTTTTTCAAATTTTTCTATTTACTCTTTAGCGGATAAGTTCATTTTGATTCTGGACGAGTAGAAAATCCACATTTACTTGTCCAGGGACAAGTGGAGAAAACTCGTATTTCCACACCCCTGTAGATATTAACCATATGTTTTCAGAAAAAAGTATAATTGTATGTATTAGAATCTCATATTTTGTCTTGCATTTGAATTTTTATAACTGATTTACTTTAATATATGTGACCCGTCACGGATAAAGGGACCATCTGGGAGCTCTGTAAAATGAATATTTGAAAAAGAGATTGGGTCCAGCATAGGTCAACCAGAGGTCGCATTTTAAACATCCTTTCACTGGAAGGTAGATTGATCTTTCTAGATTCAGAAAATAAGCACGGTGCAAAAAGTTTCAACCCTAGTCAGTCTGCACAATCCGTGCAGTCTGACTAGGTTTGACTCTTTACGCACTACCCAGATGGTCCCTTTTCTCGTGACGGGTCACATATATGTACATCTGCCATTCACTTCCATTCATATCAGTTTAATATGTTTTGAATTTGTTAATTCAAGTCAACCTGGAATTGTTGTATGGCTATTCTTTTATTTAGACCATTCTATGAGGGATGATCCAGAAGTTTGTACAATGGGATAATAACTTTCGCATTTTTGGCTTGTCCAGTATATAATTTGATGAATATGCATTTTTGTAACTTCTGAGATCATAAATAGTATTATTTTTGCAGAATTATCTGTAGCGGCCTAAGAATATGTTACCATAGTAATATATGTATGCTTAGGGGTGGGGGGGAGCATGAAAAAATAATGAAAACCTGTTAAATAAATCAAGTTTTCTGAAACTGTAGTTTACAGTTCTTAGCTAAATTTAATCAGACTCAAAAAGAAAATAATTTGTCATATTTCAAAGCTTCTTGGGAGACCTTTTCAGGGGTCCCTGGACAAGTAAAAGCTGATATCTTTCTTGTCGAGGATCAAAATGAACTTGTCCACAAAACGGTAGGTAGATAAATATTGTTTTTAATAAAGACAATGCTGTAACCCAGAATTTTCTTCATTAAAGACAATGTTTTCTTCCCTTTGATACAAACAAAAGAATAATTTTCTCCTAGATCTTTTAGTACTGTATCAAGATTTGCTCTGGTACATGTATTTAGTTGTCCACTGACAAGTGGACTAGAAAAATGTATTTACCAGCAAGTGGAAAAGCAAGTGTTGGCCAAGTCGGGCATGGGAATTTCACACCCCTGCTTCTACGGAGACAGAGTATTTAAATGATACTGAATATTTGAGAGAAAAAAATGACAAAACGTCAACACCAAAATATGAATACTGTTTATTTTTCAAATTCTGTCATGATCTATGTTATTCACCAACCAAAACATTTCAGATGATATGGAGAAATGATAAAAATGTGCAGAAGAGAACTTTTCCTCATGCTTCCCTTAAAATTCAAAGAGGGCCAGACTTCTAGAAGGTTTTAGAGTGGTCTAATTGAGTTTCATTGTCAAACTTGTCCCAATTGATTCTCATTATTTTCCCAAAATAAAGGTTCTGCATCTTGATTTCAAATTTACTATAAATACCATTCATATAGTAGTTTTAAACAAATTTGATTCCAAATGACATGTGGATAATTTCTGCAAGTTGGTGTATCAGGCAGAGAAAGACATGAGAGATATCGGAGACTATGTTGAAGACAGTTGATAATGACGTCACATTTGACATTCTTGCCCCTACCCCCTCCCCCTCCGCGTCTATGTGCAGGGGATCTGTCTTGATTTATGCCCTTTAAGTCACTATTGTATGTAAGCATTTAAAGATTCCCATGTTATGTACACTGTACACTGATGATGCATTAAAGGACTGTTTAATTTTTTATTTTGATGTTTACTTTTCTGTTGATTAAAATCCCATTTTACTGACTTTTGGATCAACCCTCGAACGTTGTAGATATTGGTTATTGGGGAAGATTATATTAGCCTGTGTGTGACATTCAACAATTTTACTTGTACACAAAGCAAAGCCTATTGCCAACCAGTGCATCTGCACAGTTTTTCACTATGCAATTTGTAGACAGATAAGGTCTAAATCCCTTTTCAGGTGGCCAGCAAACATTATTATTTGAGTGCAGATGTCTAGCTTACCAACCATTTATTCCCCATGTAGATGTGAAATTGTCTGAATGTCACACACTGGCCCATTATGTTAAAAATAATCTTCAATGAAACCCTGAAAACTTTGTTTGACTGAACTAGTGGTTCATTAATTATCAACAGCCATAAGAATTGGTTTCGCATGGAAATTCAAGAACCTTGTTTAAGCCAGAATGATATTAATTATTGATATTTTATGTTGTTTATTTTGATTGTATTTCCTTTGCCTTAAGGTAGTGTACCTGTAATAACAACGTTTGGGACCACATGTTTTTTCACAATAAGGTTTCCTAATGAAAAAGTTCACAAAACAATATTTTTGACTAAAACAAATGAAATCCATACATATCTGAATGAAATCTATAATTTTGTAAACAATTTTGCATTTATTCTTGTTGATTCTCTTCCATATTTTTTTGCTCACTTTATATTTATACTATTTTATAACACCAGCATAATAAAGAATTTTTACAGAATAGAAATTATGTTGCTTATTGAGGAAGTGGACCTGTAATAGTTTTGCAACTTTTTGGAACTCATTATCTTAAACAATGTTGACCAAAGTATCCTAATGAAAATCATTAGGAAACCACAGTAAACACTGTTAAAGTTCATTACTCCTGAAGCGTTGAGAAACTATTACAGGTTCACTACCTTAAACCCTTATCCTGATATTTTGAACTTGGTTGCAAATATTTTTTTTTGTGATTTGATCCAGTCTTGCTGAAGTGGTTTCCATATGGATAATGTAGAAAGAGGTCAATGTAGGCTAAGATAAGACTGCACATCTATACAGGCTTATCTTTGCTGATAAGGTCTGCCAAATCTTTGCATACAGCAGGCATATTGATGGCTTAGCATGAAACAGTTGTAACTCCCTATAAACATATAGGGAGTTACAACTGTTTCGTACTGAGCCTTGGATATGCTGTGAACAGGTTAGGAAGGGTTAAAATCACTATATTTTGTCAAGTCTGCTTCAGTGTAAGAGATTTAATAGCGATTGCCAGTTAGTCTATTCAATTTTTATCGAGACCATGACTTGTATATTTATAATTGGATTTCAAAATCATCTTATAAGTGTGCCTTTTGAATAATTTATCTCAAGGCATAGTTCATACTAAAGGTCATATGCTGTTAACGGCTTTATATTGGTGGTGTCCACATTTGTCGGGGTTCTTTTTGGACAAGATTTAGTGGCATTGATTTATATTGGCACATCTCTTGCATGTTACGCCAAATAAAAACGCCCTTTCTATATATTTTTTTTCTGCCCTTTCAAATCGACGAAAGTATAGTAAAGGCAATTTTCTTCAAAGTAAACAATAGCTTGTTTTCATACCTTTCGTCAGAGTTATAACTTGTGTACTCAATCTTTCAGACATTTTCGCCCTGATTTGCATTACGGTTTATCAATCAACTTGGATCTGGAATCATGAAATAAATTTTTGTAGAAATTTACAAATCGATTGATTGATTGATTGAATGGGGTTTTACGCCGCTTTCAACATTATTTCAGTTATATCGCGGCGGCCGGAGCACCTAACAATGGATTCCTGGTATTTCTCACGCCAGTACTACCATTACATCCTTTCCTAGCCTCCGACTGCTATTTCACATAGGTTTACGATTATCTACCCATTGGTGAAAGACAAACGTCGGAAAGGATTTTTGCCGCCACCGGGGATCGAACCCACGACTTCCAGATTGGAAGTCTTATGCCTAACCAACTGCGCTATGGTGGCGGCGCAAATTTACAAATCGAGGAGTCAGTGCATTACTATTGTAAGTGCCTATAATATGTAGGCCCTTACAATAGTATTGCGCTGCCACCTCGAAATAAAAATGTCAGATTTTTCATATTCAAATTTTAATATGCATGGATCCCATATCTTTGATATAAAGTTAATTAACATTGACTTAAATATACATCACACAAGATTACATTTCCATCATAATAAAAAAAAATTCTCATCAATTATGACAGATATTGTTGGTGGATTAATTTTGACACTTCTGAGCTTGACGACCAATATAGCCAAAATAAAACCCCTGCCAAAAAAAACTCTTTCAAGGTTGTTCTAAATATTAGACTGGTCCAAATTGAAAGAATTCCCAAAGATTCTGTTCAACAATGTGTGGACCATTTAAAAGGAAATATCCTTTGACATAACTGTGGGAAAAAGAGAAATATTGGTTGCTACGTGCAATTTCTTCTTTTTTCTTGATATTTACAAGGATGTTAGATCCCAGGACTTCAAGGGAAAGGTAGCCGCCACCATAGCGCAGATGGTTAGGCATAAGACTTCCAATCTGGAAGTCGTGGGTTCGATCCCCGGTGGCGGCAAATATCTTTTCCGACGTTTGTCTCTCACCAATGGGTAGATAATTGTAAATCTATGTGAGATAGCAGTCGGAGGCTAGGAAAGGGTGTATTGGTAATACAGGTGAAAGAAATACCAGGAATCCATTGTTAGGTGCTCCGACCGCCGCGATATAACTGCGAAATTGTTGAAAGCGGCGTAAAAAAAAAACATTCAAGGGAAAGGATTAACTTTTACTTTTATTGTTGGATTTTATCTAAAAATGCGGAAATATTCTCTCCAACAAAAAAATAATTGTCATTTGAACAAGATATTGCTTTTAGGCCAAAGGTAAAAAAATGAGGGCATAAAATGGTTAGTCCCTGGACAATCATTCTAGCTTAATTTCAAATGTTATTGAAAAATAATTCTTTTTGTCTTTTATTCAACAAGCATTTGAATGCAAAACAGGGCAAATTTGATAATTATTTGAAGTTTAAGGGGATAATTGTTTGTTCCCGTGAATGATTAATTGATCTTTCAATTTTTGAACTACGAAAAATATATTTTCATGAGTGGCAGAGCCACGAAGAAAAATATAGCTTTTGATGTTCACTCAATCAAAAATAAATCGACCTTACTCAAAAGACAAGCATTTTTTTAAATTTCTTTAATGAAAAAATGAGACATAATGTGAAAATTTTAGGAGCCTCATTTTGCACATGATTGCTATGCAACTTTTGAGATGACGTCACTTATATGGCTTCCCTTAAGGTAGTGGGACTGTAATAGTTCCTCAACATTTAGGCACTCATTATCTTTCACAATAATAATAGAGGTTTCCTAATGAAATCATTAGGAAACCTTGGTTAACACTGGTAAAGTTCATAGCTTCCGAAACTTTGCGGAACTATTACAGGTCCACTTCCTTAGCTAACGGCAGATAGAGTGAAAAGAATGAAAGCAGGGTATACGCTTGTGTAATTCATTGGTTAGGTGATCAGTATATCAAATAACAATCTACCGTCCTTTCCAAATAATTCACCAATAAGCATTGAAAATTTATAATCAATATTCTGATAATTGTCCAACACCTCTTAAAGGAAGTAAAATACACAGAAGCACAGAATTGAACTGATCATCATTTTAATTCATATTTTTTAATCTGTTTATCTATAATGTCATGGGAGACCACTCTCACCACTGTCCTGCATAGCTTCTTTGGTTCAAATACAATGTCTGACATCTGCGTCAGGGAAGATCTCAGTCGTAAGGGCATTGGACTTAAACCATTTATTTCAATACTACTTGTCCTAGTCGGTTTGACACTGGCTTTTGTCTGTTATTTTCAGCTATGCTTATAATGCAGACAGTTTGTTAGAATAATGAATAATGTTAACAATTCAACAAAAAAGGTTTAACACATAGAAATATATTTTTTTAACCCTCATCATGCTGAATAAAAAATCTTGGCAAAATCACAACCAAATCAAAAGTGCACAAAGCACTGGTTGCACTAAACTAGAGTCTGTTTTCATTTTGAAAATTCAATTTTTTAAGCTTTCCTGGAAAATGAAAAACAGATGGTATGGACAAAGATCAAGACTGACAAGGATGAAAATTTTAATCATTAACAACTATCAAATTTATTTGCTCGCATGAGCAACAAAAACATGCATAGATCAGCCCTGCATTCAGGATGACAAATTAGTGCAAACTGTTTGCCAATTCTATCCGGGCTTGCACAAGCAAAGCAGGCTATTAGTTCTATACAGTTTGCATCATTTTATCATCCTGAATGCAGGACAGTCAAGCTTTGATGCAGGCTTGTGAAAAATCTATTCTTTAATTAGTATACACTATCCAAAAGTCTGAAGCGGCCACCTAATACATTTCTCAATTATTATAATTCACATATTTTGTGCTTTTGTTCTGAAATGTGAACTTTGCTTTTAAAGAGTGGCCATTCAGCCCAGCCATCATCCTGTTTAATTATTTGGTTAAATCATGCATAAGAAAGTTCTAAAAACGGAATCAAGTTCCTTTACCCTTAAATTCAAAAGTCACAAAAATGACAATTTTTAGAGAAATTTGATTTTTTCCACACGATAAAAATGCTAATCCTATCATTTTTATGTATTGATGTCAGTGGTTGAACGCCTGTGGAATTTCAAAATTCAAAATGAATAAAGCTGGATAAAAAACGCGATTACACTGACATAATTCAAATTGTACTTGTCCAATATATTGCTGGAGAAATAGGAAGCTTTTTAGCTCCACTGGCCGAAGGCCAGCGAGCTATTGTTATGGTGGAGTGTCCGGCGTGCGTCCGTGCGTGCGTCCGTCCATGCGTAAACTTTTTCTTTAAACATCTTCTCCTCCCAAACCAATGGGCGGATTTTAACGAAACTTGGTAGAAATGATCCTTGGGTGGGCCCCTTCTTAAATTGTTCAAAGAATTTTGATTGGCCCCCAAATATGGGCGTGGCAGGGCGTGGCATTTTTTCACTTTGAAATCTTTAAAAATCTTCTCCTCCCAAACCATTGGGCCGATTTCAATGAAACTTGGCATGGATGTTCCTTGGGTGACCCTTTACTTAAATTGTTCAAGAAATTTTGATTGTTCCATAAATATGGGCGTGGCAGGGCGGGGCTATTTTGAGCCCGAAATTTTCAAATGACATTTTCTCCTGAACCACCTGGCTGATTTCAATGAAACTTTACCAGAATGTTCCTTGAGTGTCTCTTTTCAAAAATTATTTGCTAAATTTTGATAGGCCTATAAATTTGGGCGTGGCAGGGCGGGCTTATATTGAGGCCAAAATCTTTGAAGGATATCTCCTCCGGAACCACTCAGCCGATTTCAATGAAACTTTACCAGAATATTTCTTGGGTGACTATTTATTTAAATTGTTCAAGAAAGTTTGTTTGGTCCATAAATATGGGCATGTCAGGTGGGGCCTATTTTGAGCCCGAAATCTTTGAACCACATCTTCTGAACCTTATGTTTTAATAAGATTGGTCAAGGGTTGCAGGTTCATTGTGATTGAGTATTTTGGTGCAATATGGTTGATTGATTGATTGAATGGGGTTTTACGCCGCTTTCAACATTATTTCAGTTATATCGCGGCGGCCGGAGCACCTAACAATGGATTCCTGGTAATTCTCACGCCAGTACTACCATTACATCCTTTCCTAGCCTCCGACTGCTATTTCACATAGGTTTACGTTGGTGCAATATGGACCAGAACCATTAAATCATTACTAAATAGGTCTTAGCAGATTTTGAAGTGTTAATATATTCATTCAAAGTAAGCTTTATGTAATGAAAGTCTAAAGATTTTAAAGCCAGTGGAGCGATACAGGCCCTCTTGGGCCTCTTGTTTAAGAAATTGCAGTCATATTTCATTAAAGGGGGGTAGTGAACAAAATTTGCCATATTGGATTACCTTCCATTTATTCACTCAAAACTCGCTCCACACACTCATTCAATTTCATTCCAAAATCATTCACTGTGTCAATTTCACAATGTTGTTAACAGTAGCCATAAAGGTTTCTTGCATTTAACATATATCCATTTATAAATAATTCAATTTTAGTTGTGTAATTCAAAGTTCATTCATGCAGATTGAAAATCTGGTTTAATTACCCCCCACCGTTCCGCAAAGGGAATATAGATCTAGTAATGGTCTCCGTCTGTCATTCCGTCACTAAACTTGTCCTGAGCATATCTCCTGAAGTATAAAAACTATCAACTTGAAACTGTATAGGTGGATAGGTCTCATAAAGGAGAAGTGCAGTGCAGAAGAACTATACAACTCTTGCTTGCATAATTTCAGAGCTATTGCCCTTTGATAAGGCTTCAGTTTACTATCAAGCTTTGATGGGGGGGATGGCCATGTCTGACATGGCTTTTGTTCTCTATAAAAAAATTGAGTTAGCAGCTATTTTGTAGATTTTACACAAAGAAGTCCAATAAGATATCTTGAGGGGTCAGTGCAACACTATTGTAAGTGCCTATATATTTATAGGCACTTACAATAGTTTTGCACTGGCCCCTCGATTATTTTATTCTGTCTCATTATGGACAGATCTTTACATTCTTGCTTCATGTTATTGAATTATAGGATATGAAGAGAGTATTCATATTGAATTCCATGAAGGTATGAAACTACAAACCTAAGCATACTTATGTATGGATCCGCTTCAGGTATACATATAGTGTGATGAGTTTTTCAGCTTCCTACCTCAATGAAATGAAAAAAATACTCTTTTCAGGTCTTACATGGTCAACTTATGATAGCAAAGTACATTGTACATTATTAATCATTTAGATTAACAATAAGGCACTTAAGGTTTTTTTTTATAATACATGTACATGAAATGTAACTCCTTCTTTTACATGTTTTCCTTAATACTGTTTATAAATGGCTATTATATCCAGGAATTATGTTTTATTGCATAAAAACCATGGTCACAAGTTTGATGTATCACTCCGTCACAAGTTTGATGTATCACACGGCCACAAGTTTGATGTATCAGAGTCTATGAGCTTCCACTTTGGCTGTTCTCCTTGTATACATTCTGAAAGATGTAAAATAGGCTTATCTGAGGTGCGTTTCTTAGATTAAGATTCTTAAGAATTTGTTTCATATTTTTTTAAAATGTAGGGTTTTTAGATTAAGATTTTTTAAGCAGCTTAATAAGAATCTAATGATATTTTAATGAGGAAACAAAGATGGTTTTGCATTGGCTTAAAACAAGTAGCCTTGATGACGTCAAATATTTTCACTCAAAATATTGAAAATCGTTAATTATGATCTCTTTAAAATCTTATTTAGTGGGATTTTTCATCTTGCTATAAAAAACACACCTCTGATAAATGCTGTAGCTACAACATCTAAGTCCTTGCTACATTAACACAAGCACCATCAGACAGATGCTGATGGATACTGTCTACTGGAAAGAAATTGTTGTCAAACAAGATGAGGTTGTGATGTGTTTGTGAAACACAAATGCCTAGGAAACGGCATTTTTTTAAAGATGTTTTAAAATGGAAATGTAAAGTGTTTTTATGTTATACTTTGTACAAAGATTTTCTGTAAACACAAAGCTTTAGCAGATGGTATAGACTAAGCTCAGTCTGCACAGACATGCAGTCTTATCTTAGCCGGCTTTCTACTTAATAATTATGAAAAAAAAAACCTTGGACACCGGACTAGTTCAAATGCCCCAAAAATTGGTAGTTTGTTCTGAACAAAATCTAAACTTAGCAGGATAACAGTCACACTTCTTGGCATTTCTAAAAGTAATATGAGACTGTGTGTGACATTTCCAGCAATTTAATGTGTGTGATGGACACTTTTTGCGCAGCCTAGAATATCACACAATGAAATAAGAATGTTCACTGACTGTCTGAAGAGGGTTTCACACCCTATCTATCCACACACTGCATAGCCAAAACACTGGTCAGACTGTGCGGCTGCACAGGCTGGCCAGAGGCTTTGCTTTGCGAAAATCTAAAATTGTTGGAAATGTCACTCACAGGCTCATATATATACCAACACTAAACATTTTGACAGAAAAAAATCCCTTACCAACAACATTGTCTTTGACTAATTTCTTGAGATGATGGGTTGCACTACCACATGCTGCTGGAACTAATTGTGGTTTCAAACCCTAAAATTGAATTTAAATGTCAAGTAAATAGCTTTGGAAAAAAAGGCTAAGAGAAAGGTAAAAGTCTATAGTCTGTTTCTAGGCCATGCATACCAGCCCTGTGTTTAGGATGTAAAAACGTTTTGCGATCGCTTTGAGATGATACCCCGCTTTGCACGTGCATATGCGCACAAAGGGAGGTATCATTTCGAAAGTGCTTCGCTGACGTTTACATCCTGAATGCAGGGCAGTATTCATCAGACATCACACTTTGACCCTCAACCGTCAAATTTCAAGCTGGCTGTTTATATATGTGCACTTTTGTAGCCACAGCTCTTGACTAACATTATCACAGTTACCTTTTAATACATACATGTACAGTTAACAACATCGTGAAATTGACAAGATGAATGATTTGGGAATGAAATTGAATGAGTGTGTGGAGCGATTTTTGAGTGAATTTAAGGGAGGTAATCCTATATGGCAAATTTTGTTCAGGACAAAATTTTCGATATTGATTACCTCCCTTTAATAAAAAATGCAATAAAACTTTTATACATAGCTTCCTATTTCTTCAAGAACTAATGAGAGGTTAGAATTTTGAACAATGTCAGTGAAATCGCGATTTTTCTCTTTCAAAATGCATTTTGAATGACGTTGATGATTCTATATTTTTCAATGGGTTTGATCGTTTTTGAATGGTTTGAGTGAGTGATTGGAATGAATGAATGGAGCACTGAGTGAGCGATTTAGAATGGTTTTGATTGAGGTGAATGTCAATTTCACGATGTAACTAACTGTATATATGAGTAAAAAGAAAAATGTTGAATATACTATTTGCTCACAAACATTTTCACATATACAGGATTCCTTCTTGTGACTCTAAAATGCCAAAGCCATCATCTTAACCTCTAGAAGACTAACTCCACTAGACCACGAATACTTAAGTGATGTTTTTAGATTAAATTAATATAATGATATTAGTTTGTTATATAAAGATCAGTAAACACAAGGATGCACTTTGAACACAACACCATGACAATAGCCTGGTTGAAATTATAGGTTTTTTTATAAGCAATTCAGGATTTTAACAAAGAATTGAATAATATTCATTGAAAATAACTGGTAAACAGTTAGTAGGCTACTTAAAGTTAATTGTTCAATACACTCTATACAAATCCCTGTCAATTCATTATAAGTCGTCAATATTAAGATTGGCCAAAGTTGAAGGGCCAAGCAATGATTTATTTTCTTAGTCTTTAGAATTTCATTTGACTATAATTGCAATCTAATATAATAAAGAATTTTGATTGGTTTAAATCGCATCACGTGGAGAAATCCATTGCACTTTATTTCTGTATAAAATGCAATAGGTCTTTCGGGAAACCCCCGATCTTCGATCTGCATTTCCTGTGTTGTAGTAACTCGAAAAACCCTTGTTTCCCTTCCATATCGTAATATTGCTATTTGTTATATTAGAAATTAAGATATTTTCGAAAGAATTTATGATTAAAAGTATGCAGCTCAGATTCTGAGCCGATGTTTACAGTGAGTCGACGAAGACCACCAAGCAACCCTCTCAGCTTGGCCCGATCACGATAGTTTCGGTTTAAATGTGGAATAACTTGTCAAAATTATGTTTTGATCATAAGTACCTCCACGAATGTCAAATTGTCGTTTATTTGTGTACCATTTGATTAACTTTATGCCGTTTAACTTCGATAGTGAGAAGATAAATACACGATCTAAAAATAGATTGTGTAATACGCGCAGAAAGTAGACTTGAAACTTTAATGTTTAGCCGAGTATTTTAATAGTTTCTTAGACCAAGAGGATTGCAATTATAAGGGTCGAGTGTCTTTTTCACAGCGTTTATTGGGGTAAAAAGTGCAATTGCCTTAGCACATGGCTTAAACATAACGCCCTACGGGCGTTATTTGCCATGTGCTAAGGCAATTGCACTTTATTCCCCAATAAACGCAGTGAAAAAGACACTCATCCCTATATTATTCTTCTAGGTTGGGCAATGTTGAATTTCCTTAAACTGATTAAAGCAATGACCTCATTTTTCATATTTTTTCTCAGACTCGAAAATCTAATTATCATAAAAAAAGAGATTTTGTGTGTTAACCCTTGTCATGCTGAACCCGGAATATTCCTGCTTTGGCAGGAGCTATAGACAAACATCAGCCAGCACAAATGTGCAGTCTGATGTTAGCCTACACCACCTGTTTCTCACTTTCAAACACCAATTGTCAATAGATTTAGTTTTTCAAATAAAAATTGACCTATAGTTGGTACTTTTAGTACTTTTTGCCCTTTGATTTTGATGAAAATTTTAAGCCAAAATTTATTCAGCATGACAAGGGGTAATTTCAATTATAAGCTACAATACCTGGTAAACTAGATTTACAATCTGTAATGTGGTTAAAGGGCTATCTTTGTTGTCTTTTAATGCAGCAACAATCTGTTTTTCTCGATCATTCCGATGTTTGATGTAATAGGAAATCATTTCAACAGCATTGTTTATCACTATACCATGACCTTCAATTAAAAATCATTTATGTCACTCTCATTTAAAAAGTTCAAAAGGAGTACAAAATCAAGTAATCTTGCAATATTATTGCATATTGATGGCTCAGTGTGAAACAGTTTTAACTGCCTATGAAAATTATACAGGTAGTTACAACTGTTTTGTGTTGAGCAATCAATATAATATTCATAGGAACTCGCAATTTCTTTCATCTGAAACCTATCAATCAAAGGAACAATCAATCTTTTTCACTATCAATGCAAAATCAATTGTCAGATCACATTCGTCATTCACAATTTCATTTTCAAAATTCAATCGCTCATTTAAACTTAATTTGAAATATTGACCTCCATCATTTTGTGCTCTCAGTGATGGGTAACTCAAACATCATTTCTATAGATTGTTCAATTTGTAGTTACTACATTTGTTTGTCAAATCATTTGCTTCTTGTGTTCATATCATTTTGATCTCTAATGCTTTTCATTGTTTGTAAACTGCATCATTGTCAAAACCATTATTGTCCAGCATTAATGTAGAATATAACTAATTCCCAATATTTCTAGGTTCATAGCTAGATTTAAGCAATTCTATGAGTTATTTTGCTATCTTTGAATAAATACACAAGTCTTTCTTTTCATGCATCAATAGCATTAATTCAGTTTTTCTGGCATTAGAATTTGCTGAGACCCTCATATTACTTTAAACCATTTTTCCCCTCTCTGCAAATGTTGATGCCCTCAAAAAGTGAATTAACCCCACATCAATGAAAGGCAAAGTCAAAAGGTAAAATTAACCCTTGTTATGCTGGACCTGGAATATTCCTGTTTTGACAGGAGGTATAGACAAAAATCAGCCTGCACAATAGTGCAGTCTGATTTTAGCCTACACCATCTTTTTGTCTTGCATCACCAAGAATTGTGGAAGGACCTATAATTTTTCAAGAGAAATATTGGCATACAATTTCGTCTTTCCGAGCTTTCAGCACTTTGATTTGAGTTTAACTTGGCCAAAATATTAATTCAGCATGACAAGGGTTAATATAGACTGAAGGGAGAATCAATCATTTCAAATTGTTTGTGACTTGATAGTTGGTAATCAACACATACCTGGATAAAGTATACTAGGTTTGAGATCTAAAATTTTCTGTAGAGATTTCATGTAACTGTGGAGGTCTTCAAATACCTGAGTGGGAGAAAAAAAGTTTGAAATATTGTACATGTATTACAGGTATGTAATAAATAGAGGATATTGAATAAGTGATCATGAAATACCGAATATATTAAACAAGTCAACTATAAACAGAATAAAAAGAGGCTGTGCCGAGCTTTTTATTTGTTTTAGATGACAAGATTAGTAAAATTTGTATTTCATTAATACAAATTTGATATTCTATTTATAATATGACACAAATATCTGCAATAAATCAAGGAAACACTTAAAATTCATTTCAAAGGGGTCATTTCACTCCCATGACATAGGTCATATTATAAGATTTTTACGTACCATGCACTATAATATCAAATGAAATTTTATAAAAGATTTTTTAATGTGTCCATGTTTGAAAGATAGAGGGTCAGCATTATGATCAAATGAATACTGGAATGTGGCTCATCTTTATCGCAGATGCCTAGCACCAGTATTGGTGAGTTCTCCAAGCAACAGAATAAGGAAGGATTGAATTTGAGTTTGAACTTATATCCTTGTAAAAAATTGAGCAGTTCAAAGCATTATTCTTTTTGTGTAATTGGACACTTAAGTACAACAATTGATAGATAAAATTTTTCTGTATGTCTTGTCTTTAGTTCCCTTTATATAATCTTTCATTTACCTAAGGTGATATCATTTACTGAAAATATTTGTAGAAAAAAAAATGGTGCTTGTGGTAGTAATTTCCTTCTTTCTTAAAATGTACTTTACCAAAATGTGGTCTACGAACAAAATACATGTAGTTTTGTCCATCACTACTTACTGCTGTAGATTCACCCAAGATTGTATCACCAGCAAATACAGCATTTTCTTCCTCTAGATATAACACCATATGTTCTTCTGTGTGTCCTGGGGTGTGAATTGCCCTGTAAGGATTTATTTGGTTAGCAGTTCATCTTATGACAAATGAGCCTATTGACATTTCCAACAATTTGAAATGTGGGTGAGGTGCAAACATTGAGCAGTGTAGACACTCACCTACTGTAAATGTAATATTACCTGATGGTGCTCAAGTACTTTGAGACCTTATCTGTCTACAAAATGCATAGTGAAGACTCTGGTCAGACTGTGCGGATGCACAGGCTGGTCAGAGTCTTTGCTTTGTATGTGAAATTGTTGGAAATCTCACACACATGCTCAAATAGCATTGTCAATGTTATTGAATCAATCTAGAATGAGCCTGTGTGTGACATTGCCAACAAATTCACATGTGAGTGAGGCACATAATTTGAGCAGACTTGACAGCCACAAAGTACAAAAAGAACCTACCGTATTTCTCCTAATAAACGCTCCCGGGAGCTATACATAACATGGTCAGGTGGCTTTTATTAAGAATGCATTTTCTGTTTTAAAAAAGCATTAAAGCATATTTGATTATTTAGAGGAAATTCATCTCAAATTAGAAATGAAGTTTCAAAATGTTCCAAAAATTTTTGTCATTTGAAGTTGGTTTTCTTAGCAAAAATATAGGGGTGCTACTATAAGGGACTATTAGAGGAAATATGGTAACTAAAGTGTTTAAATCAAGGTTTTCCCTCTATGTTCAAAACTGGGGGTCATTTTGCCACATTATGACCCCTTTGAAACTAGATAAAGAATGTTTCTTTAATTATTTTGGGGGTCATTTAAAAAAAGGGGGGGGGTCCAAATTCAAAGAAATAGGGGGGCATGGAAAACCCTGTTTAATACATTTTGAAACCTATTCTAACTAGAAGGTATACAGTGAAGACTCTGTTCAGACTGTGCAGATGCACAGATTGGCCAGAATCTTTGCTTAGCACACATTTGATATTGTTGCAAATGTCAGGCACAGACTCAAATATCAATACTATTGTCAATCCAAATGAATTA
Source organism: Fragum whitleyi (assembly GCA_948146395.1). NCBI lineage: Eukaryota > Metazoa > Mollusca > Bivalvia > Cardiida > Cardiidae > Fragum > Fragum whitleyi. Next base: position 18,659,915 of record OX411559.1, read on the forward strand.
TCAATAATGTATGGGCAATATCCAAGATACAGGGCTTGTGTTTGACCCGTAAACCAGGGTTTTGACCCCCTCCCCCAATCTGAAAAAATCTTATTTCAACCCCTAAAAAGATTCCTCCCAAGGCCTTGAGAGGAATAACTAAGGGTCAAAGCATGGTTTTATACCAAAATTTTTCACAAATTACTATCTTATTTTCTACAAATTAATTACTTGTTTCATATTATTACAAGAAACAGTTAAAGTGACTCTTAATTATGAAAAATTCTACTTATGATTTGCTATTTCTGTTGTTTTGACCCCATTTGACCCCAATAATTTCTTAGGTGAGGGGTCGATGACTCCTCAATATCAAACACTAACACAATTTGCCCTGAAGATAGATTTGATATTATTGTGCATCGGTATTCCATGACCACTCATTCAATATCCTCTATGTCATACCTACAGGTGTAATTACAACGTTTTGGTTACCAAATGAAAGCTTCATATTCAACTTATTAGATGTTTTCATTGAGAAAAAAAAGTTTTTAGCCAAGATTCAAGATTCAAACATTTTGCCACCGGCCTTTACAAATATATTCATACAACAATGTTTTTACATAAAGTAAAGACCATGAGAATGCAGGACTCTTGATGGACACAAGTAAAATCAAATTTATGTTTAATACAGAAAAGACATTTGCTTTTGACTTACCTGAGAGTTGTTTCCTCTGTTTTGAAAACATGGTTATTTTCTACAAATGTATATTTTGCTGGTGATATTGACACATCTGGCTTTGATAGTCTTTGGAATTTAGACACAGGAATTTGTTCTATACAAAGAAAATTTAAAAATGGAAATAGAAAATACATGCATATCGAGGGGTCAGCGGAATACTTTTGTAAGTGCCTATATATTCACTATATTGAAAAAATCATCTTAAAAAATATGTGCCCAAGCAACCATCTCTTCTTATAGACCCCTTTCATTAATTTTAAGGGGTCACTTTCCAAATTCCCTATTTAATGACAAAAATTCTTTGGTTTTGTGAAAGGTAGCATTAACAATTGTTAAAGAATGCAAGAATTTAGACAAACATTTTTAGAGTTGTTTTGGTTATTGTTTGGTAATACAACACTATCCCATCCTGGGTTAGCAAACTGAGTTTCTGACAAATAACCTAGTTATAATTGTGCCCAAAAAATCAATTTCTATATAAGCTAAAATTATATATTTTTAAGTCAAATTATTGAAGCATAGCTTACTGAAAATTCTTAATTTACCTGAGATGATATTATTTCTGATGATATCCTGGACCCCTCCAACATGGTCTTGATGCCAGTGTGTTATCACGACCTCATTAATTCTCGAGTTAAACTGAGTCAGTGCTTGTTGTAAACCACTAATGTAGTCTGGAACACCTGCATCTCCTGTGTCTATCAGAATCTTGCTGAAATGATAGTACAGAATTAGAGACCATGATTTAAGTGACCTGTCATGCAAAAAGGGACCATCTGGGAACTTTGTAAAATGAATATCAGAAAACAAGATTGGGTTCAGCATTGGTCAACCAGAGGTCACATTTCAAAAATTATTTCACGAAACGTTTTGACCTAGTCAATCTGCACAAACCGCGCAGATTAGGGTCGACACTTTACGCACTACCCAAGTGGACCCTTTTCACGTGATGGGTCACATATATTCTATTGATAGGAGATCAGAACCTCATAACTACAGCTTGATTAAATGGCCCTCATGCCAGTGTATTATAAAAACCTCTGAATACTCAAACTAAACTGAGTAACTGGGCATATTGTAAACCAGTGATATTATTAGTCGCATTCTGTATTGTGTCTATCGAAATCTTCCTGAAATGATAAGCGTAGTATGAGTATAATAGACTGTGATATTCTATAGATTTTATATCGAAACCTCATAGCTACAGCTTGATTAAGGATGAAGTTAAGCAGTTTTGGTCCCTCTGGACCCCTCTAACATGGTTTTGATGCCAGTGTGTTATCACAACCTCCTTGAATCATAACTTGGACTGGGTCAGAGCTTATTTATGTAACACCTACATCAAAGATAAAGCTCATCCACTCATAAGTTTCCTAACACACAGTTGTGATAGCATAACCCTCCTGTTATAGGAGATGTGCGAGGGTTATGAAGCTTATCAGGCTGACCTGCTATAATAATTTAGTGCATGTATATAAGAAACCACATTAGGGCATCACTCACAGGTCTATTTAGAAAATTGAAGATAATATGGTCTATTTCCATGCGCCCAGACGTCGAAAGTTTCCATTGGAGTGGACAGAAGGGGTTAGAAATGTAAGTTTATTGAAGAAGCACTTGAGAAAAGAAACAGCTTACTCAACCAGACTTTAACATGAGGCCATCCCTTACAAGTACTTGGTATGTTGTACATAAATTAAGTAAGATAGAAATGACCAGCTTGATCGATTTGTTACTTCCTTTGTTGTTTGAACTGTCTTGTATATACACATGATGAGATTTTTGTATTAATTTAAGTGTTATGACTATATACCAAACATCAGATATTAAATAAACTGTGCTCTGTTCTAAACAAAAACAGATTCTTTCCATTTTAATTATATTTATGGAAAACAAACCTAAAAACGAAGACATTCAATGTTTGATCTATATTTAGGGTCAGTGTTAAGAATAAACAATATGGTACAAATAGAAACAATCAAAATAAATGACAATTTAAACTGTTGAAAAGAAATTCATTATTCAATTTTTTGTCATTTATAGTTATCGTTTCTCCTTCCATCCACTTCAATGAAAACTTTCTGTCTGGGCAGAAAAAGAAAGACCATACTTTCTTCACTTTTCTATGCCCATTAGAAGATGTCCAAAAACTTTGGCTATAGGGCTCTTCCATAGCTGAAAATTTGTGTAATTTCCTTTAAAGCTTCAAATAGCTAGATCAGGCAACAATTTCCTGATCGGGAAATAATTTCTGTGACGGAAATCTCACCAACCTGTTGAATTTTTTCACAAAATAAAGTAAATTGAGGAGGAAAAGTGTGCCCAACATGCAACTCAAACCTAGGATCCACATAGCTCTACCAACTGAGCTTACTAGGCACCTGGTTGTTTTCATACCCACTGTCGACTATTACACCCACCCCTTTACCAATTGTGGTCAGTCCTATACTGCTCTCAAATAGTAGAACCCAGTGTTCTCTGTATATTTCTGATACAATTAAAGTAAATTAGGGCAGAAAAAATGCACCTGACAACAGACTTAAACCAATGTTCCTCGGACAGGGCTTTCTTTGGACTGAAATTTCTTTTAGCCAACACTTTCGCCAAACCAAAAAGAATGGAGCCAAATTTTGATTTAAGGAGCCAAAATTGGAGCCATTTTTCTTCTAAAAATTATGCTCGATAAAATCTTATGTTACTTTTATATATCACATTGTCGAGAGCGGTTGTATTTAAATGTCAATTAACATTTATTTTTTGTAAACAAACAGAAGTGTTATGGGAAAGCAAAAGAGGTTTAATAAGATACACATGCCATGGGTCAAAGTAAAGTTTTTTTGTCGCCAGTCATTTCGCCAATTTCTTTTTTTAATCGCCAAAATCATTTCATTTTCGCATTTGGCGACAATGGCGACCCCCAGAGAAGGCCCTGCTCGGAACACTAGTATCCTACAGACTACAGCTAAATGGACGACTCAGCTAGGTTGTGATTCTACACACTGATGATTGCTAAGGGATACAGACCCCTCCCACTAGATCTGCAACTGCAGACTAAATGAATGGTAGTGATCTATATTGGGTAGACTCATGACCAGGTTTGCGGTTAGCTCAGTTGGTAGAGCACCATGCTAGTGTTCTGTGGGTCAAGGGTTTGAGTCCCATACTGGGCATATCTTTTCCACTCTTATTTACATCAATGGTGTCAGAAGTAATCGGAGAACGCTGGCTTCACCCATTCTGGAGCGGTATGGGACCGTCTCCAAATGGTTAAAAGGTAGGGAGAGTAGTGATTGATATTGGGTAGACTCATGACCAGGTGCCCGATTAGCTCAGTTGCTAGAGCACCATGCTAGTGTTCGGGGGTTTGTGGGTCCCATCTTTTCCGCCCTTATTTACTTCTGAACACTTTTATTGGTCAACTTTTTTGTTTTGAGAGCAGACATATATTTATCCAGAGTCCCTGATTTTATGCACAGGCACTTTCATTCAGGATTTTCCTACTTTCATATCTCTCTATAATAAATAATAGACAAGGTAGTGCAGCCGCCATGTTTAAGAGAACGGATGTTTTTTACAAGCATCGTTGGCTTCCGTCACAGGACGTGTTTACTGGTGAGAATCGAGAACCAAAATGCTTGTAAAAACATCCGTTCCCTTAGAAAATGGCGACTGCACTACCTCGTCTATTATTTATTATAGTGATAGAAGATTGTTATCAAATCCTGAAGCCAAGTGCCTGTGATTTTATGGAGGGTTCAACTGTTCAATGCAGGGTTAAAATCTAGGACGTGTTTGTCTAAAAAGGAAATTATTTGACTCATTGATATAGATGTCATACTTGTGCCCTTTCCCAACTAGATACGTATTTGTTCCCTGGAGCGTGAAATTACCCGGATTGCAACCAAGAATTCGTATAACACGATCAGAAAGTTTCTCTACTGCCAAAAGAGGAGACAATTTGACAGCTGACATTTTGTTTGGTCACATGTCAGTCACGTGACGCAGTTTGTTTCTGCTTTAGTAAAATAACTTTCTTTAATCTTCTTAAACAGATTTAATTTATGAAGAACAAACACAGTTTATAAATAAGAATAAATTTTGAAAGTAATAAATTATAAAAAAATGGTTTGATGAATTTTCTTTGAAATTTTATAAACAAAAATTTTCTTAGAGACTCACTGTAATCATTTCCGGTTCATGAGAGAAAAAAAAAACTTCAAAGTTGTTTTCCACATTTTATTTTGTTAAAAGCTTTCACCTCTTCAGTTCTAGATGAAGAGAGCGAAGAATCGTGATGTCTAGCCAAAGGTATATTCATATTTATTTCTGTAAATGATCTCAAATAAAGTACTTAGTCGTTTTGCACATTTTCCACTAAACATGGAAAGCTCATAGTCATAAAACTCAATGACCCTCCAAAAAGACGTGATACAGTGATACAGTGCTGCCGGCTTATCCTGTGCATAAGTACAAAATTTGTGTTAAGATATTGCACTAAAATCAATACACACACCGCCTGACACAACCATTTTTTCCACGTATAAGATATTTGATCTGGAACAAAATGTCACTATAACTACACAATCCAGTTATGAACAGGTTATGAACAGTGGCAGTTCTGGTATGCTAAACCAGCGCAGTCAAGGAAAGAATGTTACTAAGATTCCTGGAAAACTGTTAGATTCTAAAATAGAAACGCTTGTACAAAAAGAAGAATCTATTTAGATCTACTTTATAATAAACCTGTGGACTTTTTTGTTTGAAATGTCAATTTTTTTATATGAAAAATGGATTGTTTTGCTCTTAGATTTAGCAACCTGGGCATTTTCTAGGTTTATATGACGTCATATAGCTGCGCAGCTTTAGACGATGCGCGGGATTACCCGACGTGAGTGTACTGTTTAAAGACCAATTTTCGTCAAGTACCACTTCTCTCCAACAGACCATTTTCACAGTAAAGAACTGATGCAATATTCATTTATATTAACTTATCTTGTGAATAAAAGAAGTTGTTGGCAACATAATTTGTAATTTAGATTTTTTTTTTTTATCTTTACCGTGAACCAGGGTGGTTGGTGAGAACTGGTTCTCAGCAAGAATTGGTCTCGCACCAGTACAGTTCATAGATCTTATTTGAAAATATTGTAATGTTTTGTTGTCATGGTATGAGATAGAATTTTGATGTAATCCAAGCCTTAAGTTGATAATGTCTTGGATATGAAATTATGACCTTCACATAAAAAGGGAGCATCTGGGAACTCAGTAAAATAATTATGTAATAAAAAGATTGGTCCTAGTTCAGGTCGGCTAGAGGTCGCATTTCATAAACTCTTTCACAGGAGGGTAGATTGATCATGCCAGATATAGAAATCATTAAATTGGGAAAGGTTTCGATTCTAGTCACCCTGTACAGTCTGAGCAGCATGACTAGGGACGACACTTTACACACTACCCAGATTGTGCCTTTTTGTGTGATGGGTCACAAATATTGATAACATATTTCATGACTGTGGAAATTTTCAGTGAATTAACCAAGCTAAGCGATGAGAGTTTGGCTCGGCAGCCAGATGAAGTGTTTGATATCATTTGTAAAATTGGTCGAGGGTAAGGACTTTGTATGTGACATTTACAAGAAGCATGTTGGTTGGTTGTTTCGGCTGTGTTAATTCCTGTCATGCTGAATATAAACTTTTGCAAAATGGCATTTAAATCAAAGTGCATTTATTGTAACTTTAGAATTATTTTGAAAGAACAATTTTTAAACTTTATTCAATTGAAAAGGTAAATCAGGTGGTATAGACTAAGATCAGACTGATCTTTGTCAATACCTCCTGCCATAGCAGCAATATTTCATGCTCAGCATGACAAGGACTTGTCAAGGATTAATGTATGAGAAAATCTACATGGTTTGTGATTGGGCTTTATATATTGAACTTGATCAGAAAAACAATTATTTCAATGAAAAAGTATTGGTTGGGCTGTACATTATTGAATCAACGCAGTCAAGTCCTTTTAAAATCCTATGTCATAATGCCATCAGTAGTGCGTTAGACTCCAAAGATTTATTTATGGGATGTAATGGCCCTTCTGATTGGTTCAATCCTTGGTAGTGGCACATATCCTTTCTGACGCTTGTCTCCTGCCAATGGGTGGATAATCACAAACCTAGGTGGGATATCAGCTGGAGGTTAGGAAAGGATTTAACGGTAGTACTGGTGCCTGAAGTACCAGGATTCCATTGTTAGGTGCTGCAGCTGACGGGATATGAATAAAAGAATATCAAAAGCAGGATAAAACCACATTCTAACAAACAACTGAAATCTTTTATGAAAATAATAGCAATTATGCTGTAAATTGCTATTATCAGGGTTGCATAGCAATTATGCAGTAAATTGCTATAATCAGGGTTGCATATTCAATTTACTGCATAATTGCAATTATTTTCATGCACAAACATAACATTAACTTCTGTTTTAATGAATGTAAAGTTGTATTTATGAAGATAATGTGACAGCCCCCTATTCCATGGTATATTTTCTTGAATACATTGGGACAACCAACTTGACTTCTTCAATATTGTGTTTTATCTATATTGTATTTTGATGTAAAAGGCATGATTTCTGAGATACTTGATGCAAATATCTATCACTCCTGTATTTATGCATGGAATTCTTTTGAAATATGGATGCATTATAATGAATAGGGATTACACAGGTTTTATGATTAAGTATGAAATATTCAACTCAAATTTTATATAATTAATTACATTAAAAGTTATAACGTTGTGAGAGTCTCTTTTTTACATGTTGTTTGTAACCAATCATGGTAGATTTAAATTATTTGCTTTATTGTTTTCCAAAACAATAACGACCGGTACTATTATAACCATTATAAATTAGAATTTTAACTCTTGGCTGAAATTTATTTCTGTTCTTGTCCATTTGTTGCTTTTTAAATAAGACATGAAGAAAGTCCTATTATTTGAATATTTCATATCATAACATATTACTCTTATTATGTATCCCATATAGATTTGCATGAAGTATTTCTTTACGCATGTCAGTTTTTCCTTTTTCAGTTTTTCGTCTTATTTTGCTCGCCAATAGATCCTCAAACACCCATATTTATTGTGTAGAAAAAGGGGTCTAAATGTGGGGCCATAATTGAAATAAAATCTTTCCCCTTTCTTGTTAGAACTTCACTTCCTTTCTTGCCCGAAATAAATCAAGTTGACAGCAGATTATAGAAAAAGGAGTGTATCAAAACAAAAACAAACTTCAAAAAAAGGATTACATAAAAGTATCTATGGAACAATTTCAAATTTGAAGGAATTAGGGCTCAGTTAGATTGTATTAAATAAAAATGTGTACCATTGCTACTTGCCTGTAAGACGTTCATTACAAGTAGTGTCTATTCTAGGATTCGAAAAGGAAGGGGGAATTTTTGTTGAAAATCATCAACATTCCAAAAAAGATGTAAACTTTTGCTCTTTCTTTGTGTAAAAAATCCCCAATCTTCTGCAAAAACAGGGGGGATTTTTCAAAAGTATGTGCTAAAATATGCAATCCCCCAGGGCCCTCCTAGCATAGACACTGTTACAAGTTTTCCAAAAGACACACTTTGAAGGGGGGAAACATTTTATCATGATGTTGTAAATCTTACTATTCCCATGTATAGACCCCTATATTGTAGGTTTGTGTGCTTGGTGTGGTACATGCCAGCCTGATTGCCAGGGGTCTGACTTTAACTTCAAAAATGATCTGAGTGAACACTGTTGAGGAGTTGACAAATGTACCATATTTCTCCTAATAAACGCTCCCGGGAGCTTTATATTACATGGTCCAGGAGCTTTTATTTAGTATGCATTTTCTGATTTATAAAATCATTAAAACTGATATCTTTGTGGCACATTTGCCTTTAATTAGAGGTGAATTTTCTCAATTCATCTCAAATTAGAGAAGAAGTCTCAAAAAGTTCCTAAAATTTAGGCATTTGAAGTTGGTTTTCTTAGTAAAAATGTAGGGGTGCTACTTTTAGGGAGATACTGTTATTAGAGGAGATACGGTATATTAATGTTGAAGAAGATGGGTGAATATAGTCTCAAAAATGAGCTTGTGATGTTTCAAACTTCTTTAAATATATGAAGTTTAAAGACTTAGCCCAAAATGCATTTTTTTGATAGTTATGCATTTTCCCTTCAATATGCATGTAATTGCTGGAAGGAAAGATATTTATCATCAATATTGTTCTGCCACCATCTTAGCGCAGTTGATAGCACACCATACTCCCAATTCTGTAATATTCTGTCGTGGGTGCCAATCGATCAATCAATCAATATTGTGCTAATACATAACAACTCCTCAACAGTATTATAATTTGCTACCCTAAACCTAAAAAGAATGCCTTTGATTTGCTTTATAGAATGCTTTCTTTTCTCTTTCCACCAATGTTTTATGTAGAGATTCCTCACTAACCAAGCTGAATGAGGACCAGCTAGCAAAGTCCCCGGAAGAAGTTTTTGACCTGCTTGGAAAGTTAGGCGAAGGGTAAGAAAGGGACGAGAACAGGATAGGATCTCTGCAAATGTAATGTCAGTTTATCTCCAACCCTAGTGACAAGAGCCATAATAAAACAAAATCCTGAACAAGCTTGTGCTTATTTCATCGCTGGACTACAATTTTCTAGACTCAAATTGGTAGATCGTCCCAATGGCAATGTAAATTAACTGAGTTTAAGAATTTTACATCTTTCTCAGAAACATTGACAAAAATTGAAAATAAAGGGCTTGTAAAAATATAACTAGTAATTCTTTCTTTTTTCCATAATTTTTTCCTTACCAATTTGATGAATATTGTGATTTTTTTTTTCTAAAATTTTGTTTTGGATAGTTATTCAGCTTGATGTAGTTTAGAGCTAGGGTCGGAGAGATAAACTGATTATAACTTTCTATACATAATTAGACAAGAGAAATTAAAACACTATGATAGTACCTATAGTCATTAATTTTTCTAGCTTTATTTTTTTCAATACTTTACATCTGAAGCTTTTTCGCCAAGTATGCTTTGCAGAAAGTAACTTTGGCATTTTTTTGCCTTAGCTTTGTGAATTTATGAAGTCTACTTATTAACACAAATTAGTATAAGTCTACTTATTAACACAAATTAGTATGTCCACTTTTAACCCACGGCCAAACTATTAATTGAGCCTGTGTGTGGCATTTTCAAAAATTTCAAATAGGCACAAAGCAAAGACACTGGCCAGCCTGTGCATCAGCACAGTCTGACCAGAGTCTGTACTATGTGATTTGTAGGTAGATAAGGTCTCAAAGTGCATTTGGACAGTCAGGTTATATTGTACATTCGATATTGCTCGAGCAACCACGTCTATTAAGCGACCGATTGTATTAAGTGACCACCATAAAAAATCCCTTCACCGTAATCAAAATCTCTGAAAAAGAGGACATTCTTATAGAAAAATTGGTTATTGTTGAATCTTTTGTTGTTAGAACCCATTAGAATCGTCTCAATAAGACGATTCTAATGGGTTCGAACATCATGAGATTCAGTACGACTTGACCGACAATCTATAAATGGTATCAAAAGGAACTGTCACAATTATCACAGTATTTCGTATTAAGTGACCATTCCAATTAACAACCGCTTTTTGGTGGTCCCTTAAGTGGTTGCTTAACACAAGTTTTTTTGGTGGTCCCTTAAGTGGTTGCTTAACACAAGTTTTACTGTATATGCATTTTGGGATGTCAAGGCTGTTCAATGATTCTGCCTCTGTTGGAAATGTCATGCACAGGCTCAGTTTTCAGTCTGGTTCAAAGATGAGCATTTTGGGGTATTAAACTTAATCCAGGCCTCCTAGTGAAACCTTTAAAACCTTTAAAAACCTTTAATTTCATAGCAAACCTGTAAAACCTTTACATTTCCCCAGAAAACCTTTAAAACGCCAAAATAGCCTGTAATTCTCAGTCAAAACCTTTATATTTGCTATGATTGGTTACCGTGCTAGCTTAAAGCAAGTAATGGCTTTTGTTCTGCATTTTCCCTTCTTCTATGAGTAGTTAAACAATGCTGCTGTTGTGTCTTTCATCTTGAGATTTTTAGAATGCAGTATATAACATCAAAAAATGACTTTGGTATGGCTGTGGGTCTTATAAAGAAATGAGAATTTCGACGTAAAACGCCTTTATTTACTCTTTATTTTTTTCATATTTTACACTAAAAGGCCTTTATTTTCATACATTTGAGCCTTTATAAAGGCCTTTATTTTTGTTTTGGCCTACTGGGAGGCCTGTTAATCAGCCTAATTCTTCAGGTTAAGTATTGAAAAAAAAAAAATATCTTTAGGGAACAAACAATTTTTCTTTTTCTAATAGTGGTAATTTTCTGTGATGTTTTTTCCTAGGATTAAAATCAGAAATGAGTGCTAGGAATTTTTTCAGAGAATTTATAGATTCATTTTGGTTCATTCAAATGATGCCATGCCATGGTTGGCTTGCAGGGTTTTCTTCCTCAAATTTCAGAAGAGGTCTTAACCTGTCCATTTTGGGAGTTTTAGCGGGGTTTCCTGAAAAATTTGGAAACACAAGTTTAAAACTAAAAGTATTAAAGTACTTTTTCATGCATCATTTGTAGTGATTTGAATAATGAATACAATGTTGCTATTTCAAGGTTATATCAGACATAAAAAATAAGGATAATGAAGACAATGATATATGAACCAAAACTTATTGCATTGTGAATTAAAGCTCCAATTCTGGGAAATTTCTCTGCAATTTGAGAAGTAGCTTTTAATAGGCTTCTGTTGAAGAACGAAAAATAAAACAAAAAAAAACCTGGCTTGTCTACACTTTATGGTGACTTGGATAACAAGCCCTGTGTTCAAGATGAAAACTTTTCCAAAACACTTCAGAAATGGTACCCTGCTTTACAAGTATAATAATATGGAAAATGGGGTAAAATTTCTAAACATTCACAAATGTTTTTGTATCCCGAACACAGGACAAAATTTTCATCTGCTTTAGCTAACCATTTTGTCTTCAAGCTTTCTTGACAAAGTGATAATTGCAATTAAAATGACACTCAACCCTTCGGCAATTGGTTTTAGCCACACTGTCCATGGCATTTTAGCCTCTTGTGTCATGGTGTGCATCCCTTTAAGCATAACGTTGTCAGTTGAATCCTAAAAAACACAAGTGGCAACTTGCCTCAATTACTCTGAAATGTTAACATTTCTTTAAAAAGATTATGAGCTCAGGTTACCATGGCTGGTAGTATACTTGGTTTATTAACCCTATATCCATGGCTCAGCCTTAAACAGTTGTAACTGCATTTTGTTTTTTAAGGCAGTTACAACTGTTTTGCACAGAGCCATCTACATGTAGTTATGACATAAGGATGTTACTATTATACTAGCCTTAGTGCAAAAAACTTAGTATGTGGCTGTTAAATGTATAGTAACATGTGATGATTTTGCGCTAAACCTGCAATATTGTGTGCACTTAATTAACGTTTTCTAGTCAACTTTACCACAGAACAGGCATGCTAATGATCTTGACTTTGTCATTTGTAACTTTTATGCAGTGAAAGTTTATCTCCTCGTAAGTTAGTAAATATTCTTAAAAGAATCTTGATTTAATAAATCATAGGTAATGAAAGGTGACAAATACTTTATCCTAGTTTTTTTGACACACAGTAGTTAAACTTGAATTAAAAAGTTTATTACAATATTAGCATTGAATGTTGTTAATAAAGAAATAAACTGATCATTAAACTGAAACATTAAAATTATATAACTAAAGCTAATTCTGATTCTAAATTAAAAGATTTCAATAATATTTTCATATACCCTACATTTTGGTTACTTATTCTAATTGCTTCAATGGAAACTGAGAGATTCTCGTTAATTAAAATTTGAAAAGTCAATACTGCTTCAGCGATAGCTTGTAAACATTAAGTGACCACTTTTATTAAGTGACAATCATAAAAAGTCCTAATCTAAAAAATTCAATGATATTATAAATCAGAAAATGCATACTAAATAAAAGATCCAGGACCATGTTATGTATAGCTCCTGGTAGCATTTATTCGGAGAAAAAGGGGTATCACAAGTTTGACTGTACTTGTAATATCAGTAACCATCCTAGAAACAAAAAGATACTGATGATAAAATGAACAGCTACAATGCATGGATCTAATTATTCTGTATTATATTTTGTTACAGGTCCTATGGCAGTGTGTTCAAGGCCTTACATAAAGAATCAGGTCAAGTCCTGGCCATCAAGCAGGTGGGTTTTCTTCCTTATGAGTACAAACAAAAGACTGCAGCTATAACATATTTGGTCTTGGTAGCATGATGTTTTGCAAATCAGAGGACTTATCATCCCCCCCCCCCCTCCACACACACGCACATACAAAGTAGGAGTATTATTGATTTCACCACATCTGTCTGTCTTAATGTCCATCCATATATTTAGATTTTTTTCGTTAACAGACTCACACTCAAGAACAAAAAGACCATAAAGAGTCATAAAGGTCTAGGTCACAATTGAACTTTTTCTGAAAAATGTTTATTGGACTCTGTGCTGATGGGGAGTTTTAGTCATCTTTGCATCAAATCTTGTTTATCTTACGAATCATATATAAAGCGTATTGTTAGCAAATAGGACAGGGAAGTGGAAATACTGATTTTCACTACTTGTCCCTGGACAAGTAGAATGCAATTCTCTACCTGTCCAGGGTCAAATGAATTTGTCTGCAAAAGAAGGAAAAATGAATTGAGAAAACATTGTTTTTATGGCAGAAGATTCTGTATTCCAGCATTTTCTTCATCAAAAATAATTATTTCTTCTTTTTGATACTCTTAAGACAATAAATTGTTTCTATATATTAATTACCATTCCAAGATTTACACTGGTGTTTATTTGTCTACGGAAAAGTAGCCTCGAAAAATGTACTTGTCTGCAGGTAGAAAAGCACGTGTCAGACATGTTGGGTATGGGAATTCCACACCCTGAAATAGGATAAGCAGCTAGATACTTGGATAAGGTGTAGTATTGTGAGATATTCCTGAATACCATCCATAGTTTGTTTATCTTGCAATAATCATATGTCTGAAATATTCTGGAAATGTCATTAAACCCATAAAACCCAAAATATCTATTGATTAAAACAAATCTAAAAAATCTAGGGAAGTAGGCCAATATTACATTTTTGAATTTAAAAATATTTGGAAAAAAAGGGGGATTCAATAACATGCTAATCATTTGTTTATTTCAGGTACCTGTGGACACTGATCTCCAAGAAATCATCAAAGAAATCTCTATTATGCAACAATGTGACAGTCCATATATAGTCAAATACTATGGCAGCTATTTCAAAAATACAGATCTATGGGTGAGTAAGGTCAAATTTAGTCAAATACTATGGCAGCTATTTCAAAAATACAGATCTATGGGTGAGTAAAGTCGATATATAGTCAAATACTATGGCAGCTATTTCAAAAATACAGATCTATGGGTGAGTAAAGTCAATATATAGTCAAATACTATGGCAGCTATTTCAAAAATACAGATCTATGGGTGAGTAAAACCCATATATAGTCAAATACTATGGCAGCTTTTTCAAAAATACAGATCTATTGGTGAGTAAATAGCCAGTTATACATGTTTACAGTACAAAGTCAGACTTTTAAGATCAGTTGGGAGAGCACCTGACTTCAAAACACCTTAAGTTAGATATCATAGGTTTGATTCCTAAACAAACTAATTGAGGTCTCTTTTGTGGGTGCCTTACATTGAGCATTGTGGATCTCCACAATATTTTGTATCCTTGCACTATGCCCGTAACAACTAACCAATTTCTGGGTGTGTTGTTCATATAAGCATCATTTGCTATGATAGCAACAATGATGCTACCTTTTGAATCTTAGACCTTGAACTTTCAAAATTTTGCATTACCAAGTGCTTGAAGTATGAAAGTGATTAAATGTTTCTTACATATTTACCACTTTCATCAACAGATTTTGATGAACATTTTTAAGAATGTTTATCATTATGTGACTCCAAACCAAATTTCAGCATTCTATGGAAAGAATTCTGACCCTCCCCTTTTTTTTTTGGTATCTCATCTTTGAGCCTTTCTTTGACATAACAAACAATTAGAGTTGTGTGTGAGGGACATACATTGAGATGCCTAGACAGCCACAAAGTTTAATTAGAAGATTACTTTAGTATCCAAAGACACTTTGAGACCTTATCTCTACACAATTTCATGCGCAAAATGAAGACTCTGGTCAGACTGTGCAGAAGCACAGGCTGTCCAGAGTCTTTGCTTGGCATACATATAGAATTGTTGGCTCATTTGTATTTTGGCCGATGTCTTTTTCAGATTGTTATGGAATATTGTGGTGCTGGGTCGGTAGCTGACATCATGAGATTACGCAACAAAGTTGTAAGTAAAAATAAAAGATCTATTGTTAAACCAAAGAACATTGAATAAAAGTCATAAATGAAGACTTCAAGCAGTATTGCTTTTAATTCTTAATTTAATTTGATCAGGTTTAGACGTATCATATTAGCCTTTGGCAAGACATCCCACTGACTTGTATTATTTTATGCACTCTTAGTGTTAACATATTAAGCCCAAGCAAACTGATGATTGGCCGAAAGGATTATCTATTTGTACAGGATCAATAGCATTGTCTTAGCTTTGTCATATTTCATTTCATCCCTTTTCAAAACCTGCTTTAAACGAGTTCGATGGCTCACTCAGATGAGCTATTAAGGGCCACTATGGCCCTCTTCTTTGTTGTATTCCTACTTGGAAATATCATTATTAACCCTTGTCATGATTGGCAGGAGCTGTAAACAAACATCAGCCTGCACATATGTGCAGTTTTATCTTTGTTTATATCACCTGTTTTTCCTTTTTTGAAACCAGAATAGCTTGAAAATTTAATTTTCAAAATGAGTACCAACTCACATTTAATATATCCAGGACCCTGAGCAGTTTGATTTTGTTGCAATTTTGCCATTTTTTTTATTCAGCATGACAAGGGTTAAAACAGTAAATATTATCGAAATTTTTGGACTCTTTGATTTTATAGATTCGATTATTTTTTTGGTCGTTTCACTCTTTGCCATTTTAGGCCCTATTTTAATGACAACCAATAATTGGTACATTTGTACTTTTTATACCAATAATGTTGACATGTCAACTGCATGCAAATGACACACCATGAGTTGTATTTGGCAGTCCTACTTGTCTCAATATTGACCAATTTTAAAAACCAATTGTATGTTTCATGTGGAATATCAAAATCTTTTTATTAAGTGAACAACCCAAACCATGTATTTACATGTGGCCATGACACACTTAGATATATCGCCTTAAAGGATGTTTACTGAATAAATGTCAAATTGATCTTACACTTGAATAAATTTCCATCCCCCATGTCTTTCATTTCAGTTAAATGAGGATGAGATAGCCACTATATTATACTACACATTGAAAGGTTTAGAGTATCTCCACTCTAAACGTAAAATACACAGAGATATCAAAGCAGGAAACATTCTACTCAATACAGAAGGTCACGCTAAACTGGCAGATTTTGGTGTTGCGGGACAGCTAACAGTAAGTTTGGGTGTTGCGTAAAATTTTGAGATTAAAAGTCGCCTTTTAGAGATCAAGATGATATGAGATATACAGCAGGGCTGGTATGACCCTTAAACCAGGGTTTTGACCCCAAAAATATGAAAAAGTTCCCATTTGGTCCCCTAAATTTTCCAGTCTGGCGGGTTATTTTGACTCCTAAAGTTTTAGGCTTGATTTTCTACAAATTATAAATTGATTAAAAGTCATTGTTTCTTTTATATATTTTATAAGAGATTCATATTTCATATGAATCTCTTCTATAAGAGATTCATATTTCATATGAATCTCTTATAAAGATATGAAGGAGACAGTTGAAAAGTCAATAAGCACAAGCAAGAAATATTTACTTATGATTCATTTATTCTATTGGTTTGACCCCCTCAACAGCAGTTTTGACCTCTAAAAAATCACAGTCAAGGGGTCAATGACTCCTGAAATTAAAAAGCTAGCACAAGCCCTGATACAGGATCTGATACGAGATTTTGTGTGAGACAAACTCATCTCAACAGAGACTAATTAAGCAAGCATTGGGAAGCTTAATAACTTTTCTGTTCCAGACAATTCTTATTCTCAGATTTACATGTTTTTGGACGTTATATATAGAGGATATTGAATGAGTGGTCATAAAATGCATTATTGCATCATGTTCACAAAGAAAATATAACATTGCTTTACAGTCATAGCTCATTTGCATAGTTATTCCACTAGTGTAATAACACCTGTTTAATATCAAAATTTTTCACTCCCGCGTTGTGGGTCATATTATAAAGAATCTTACAAATGGGTAGGACAAGGCTATCTCTTATGGCTTGTTATAGAAGACATTGGTGGCTATGTGAGAAAATGGATAGCAAAGAAGGAGATGTTCCCTGCACCCGTCTCTTGAGATTTTACTTGAAAGCTTGTACCTGGAAGTCAAAATGTTATTGTGCCCCTCCTTCAAAGAAAAGGGGCTATTTCTTTGCACATGTCAGTTGGTTGGTACATCCATAGACTGTTTGTTTGTTTGTTTTTGTCCATAGCATATCTCAAAAAGTATGCATGCTAGAATCATGAATCTTCACACGTGGATAGATCTCATTGAAGATAAGTGCAGTGCACAAAAACCATAACTCTTCTCATAATATATTGTGAGATATTCCTCTTTGTTGATTTACAAAGAATAGGCTATTGACCTGCTTTTATGGTGGGCATAAATGCTTTACAAACATCTCTTGTTGTTCTAAAATTGTCAGAGTGAAATAAAAAAAAAAGGTTAAGGTGTCCAAATAAGGCTTAGGAAAAGGAAAATATTTTAGATCCTTATCTGACTCGACAATGTTTGTTCAGACCTCTCTGTCAGAATACAAGAGTTATAGAGTTATTCAAGATTGTTTATTTTTGTAGTGCTGATCATTGCTATAGTTTCATAAGTTGGTTACATTTGGAACACCACTCAGCCAATCTCACTATCAATCTGGGATGTACATAGACAGACTACTTTTGAAAATTACGGGACAACCTTGGAAAAACTCAATGACGTCAGTTAAAATGGCGTTATCCCTCGAAACAGTGAGTGAAAACATTTGACGTTGCCAATGCTACTTGTTTAAGTCACTGACTTGAAACGATTGTATCCTAATATAAATATCTTTTGATTCTTAAATAACAGCTGAAAAAATCTTAATTTTTTAAGAATGATTCGTCATTCTCAAAAATTAAGATTTTTCAGTCGTTATTTACTATAAAAGATATAAATCTACAGTGCTAGTTTTTCTTAGACTGTTTCTGCCTAACAATGTGCAAGATTTTGTTACATACCCATCCACCTTTCAAACATCCGAGGTCTGTTGCAGTTTACAGAAATGGCTAAGTGATGTTCCGAAAGAAGTTGGTTAAAGAGACAAAGCATGTTTGGCTTTTAATTTCAGGATACAATGGCCAAAAGAAACACTGTGATAGGAACCCCGTATTGGATGGCTCCAGAAGTCATACAAGAAATTGGGTATGATTGTGTGGCAGATATTTGGAGTTTAGGTAAGTGTTTGATAGTCAAAAAAAATCTGTGAAAAAAAACTTATTGACTTTTTGATTTGAAAGGTTTTTAGCTCACGTGAGCACGAAGTGCTCAAGGTGAGCTTTTGTGGTTAGGTGGATGTCCGTGGTCCGTCGTCCATCCCGTCGCCGGTCGTCAACATTTGCCTTGTATGCACTCTAGAGGCCACATTTTTGGCCTGATCCACCTAAAATTTGGTCAGAATGATTGTCTTGATGAAATCTCGGACAAGTTCAAAATTGGGTCAACTGGGGTCAAAAACTAGGTCACAGGGTCAAATTTTAGAACAACCTTGTATGCACTTTAGAGGCCACATTTTTTGCCCGATCAACCTAAAATTTGGTCAGAATGATTGTCTTGATGAAATCTTAGACAAGTTCAAAATTGGGTCAACTGGGGTCAAAAACTAGGTCAGGGGGTCAAATCTTAGAAAAACCTTGTATGCACTCTAGAGGCCACATTTTTTGCCCGATCAACCTGAAATTTGGTCAGAACGATTGTCTGGATGAAATCTCGGACAAGTTCCAAATTGGGTCAACTGGGGTCAAAAACTAGGTCACAGGGTCAAATCTTAGAAAAACCTTGTATGTACTCTGGAGGCAACATTTTTTGCCCAATCAACCTGAAATTTGGTCAGAATGATTGTCTTGTTGAAATCTCGGACAAGTTCGAAATTGGATCAACTGGGGTCAAAAACTAGGTCACGGGGCAATTCTTAGAAAAACCTTGTATGCACTCTAGAGGCCACATTTTTTGCCCTATCAACCTGAAATTTGGTCAGAATGATTGTCTTGATGAAATCTCAGACAAGTTCGAAATTGGGTCAACTAGGGTCAAAAACTAGGTCACGGGGTCAAATCTTAGAAAAACCTTGTATGCACTCTAGAGGCCACATTTTTTGCCAGATCAACCTGAAACTTTGTCAGAATGATTGTCTTAATGACATCTTGGACAAGTTAGAAATAGAGTCAACTGAGGTCAAAAACTAGGTCACAGGGTCAATTCTTAGAAAAACGTTGTATGTACTCTCGAGGCCACATTTTTTGCCCAATCAACCTGAAACTTGGTCAGAATGATTGTCTTGGTGAAATCTCGGTGACATTGATTCAATTTTGGATGACTTAGAAATCAGGTCATTTGGGGTCAAAAACTAGGACACAGGGTCAAATCATAGAAAAATTTGTAAGTTTACCTGAAAATTGGAAAAAAAAAATTTTCAAGTTTTATAGAAGCAACAGCATATTTTAGCTAAGTGACATTATTCATCATTCTCTTTCTAAACCTACTTTTGAAAATTTTAGACAGTTCATTCAGGTGAGCGATTTAGGGCCACTATGGCCCTCTTGTTTTAAAGGAACCCCATGTTCCATGTCCTTAGGAGTTAAACAGGACTGTTATCAAATGATTCAAGCCTATTAAGATAAAATGCTCTGGTAAAAAATTATGATACATCTCATTGATATGCTTTCCAAGGTTAAGTTAATACAACTAGATTTAGACGCAGGTGATAGCATATGGGATTGTCAATCTAGAGGTCCTGGCTTAGATCCCTGACAATAGCACACATCCTTTCTGACCATTTGTCTCCCACAAATGGGTTAATAATTATGGACCAATGTAGGATATTAGCTTGAGGCTGGGTAGAGATGTAATGATAGTACTGGTTTTGAGAAATACCAGGAATCCATCGTTAAGTGCTCCAGCCTCCGCGATATAACTGACAGATTGTTGAAAGGGACATAAAACCCCATTCAATTAAACAAGATTAAGATCCAATTAAATTTTCATTTAATTCCAGGTATTACAGCGTTAGAGATGGCTGAAGGAAAACCACCATATGGTGATATACATCCTATGAGAGTAAGATGTTCCTTTGATTTCATGATTGCAAAGAAAATGCTTTTGAAAATTAGATTTTCTATTTGGAAATGCAAAAAGGGGGCCTGCATGAATGACAATTTCTTTACTTAACCTTTAATTCAATATTCATGTCATAACAATTTCGGACTTAATACATGTACTTCTTAAAATTAGGTTCTTGAGTAGAAAGTATTTGATTATTAAAAAGTTTTCCGTCTTGTTATCTGGAATGGTAGAGTAAAAAATGAAAATTGTTATTCATGTTCTTAAGGTAGTGGAACTGTAATAGTTCCGCACCACTTCGGAACATATGATCTTTCACAATGTAAACCGAGGTTTCCTAATGAAAATCATTAGGAAACCTTGGTTAACACTGTTAAAGTACATAACTTCCGAGACTTTATGAATCTATTACTGTTCCACTACCTTAATAGAATCTCTTCTATGACGTTGGGTAAGCAGTCGATGTCTATTTTGGTCCTCTTCAAGACACAGGGAAGATCAATATAAGCAGGATTTGTGTTGTTTGAAATGCACTTGACTCGCATAAAAATGCTGCATTTATGTTTGTCTTACACACATGTAAGACATTTATCAATAATACAACTTTTTTCAAAGCCTCTTTATACCCCCCAAAACAAAGTTATGGGGGGTATACTGGAATAAGGTTGTCCGTCCGTCTGTCCATAGACATAATTTTGTGTCCTCTTCTCCTCCCATAGTTTTGGACCAATTTTGCTGAAATTTTATCAGGTTGTTTCCTATCATATGAAGTTGTGCACCTGCAATTTTCATCCAGAACCAGTCATTAGTTTGAGAGTTATGCAACTTTGAACTTTTTAAGGAGGGGTACATTTTTTCTAATTTTGTGTCCTCTTCTCCTCCCACAGTTTTGGATCAATTTTGCTGAAATTTTATCAGGATGTTTCCCATCATATGAAGTGGTGCACCTGCAATTTTCATCCTGATCCAGTCATTAGTTTTAGAATTATGCCATTTTGAACTTTTAATAGAAGGGGGGGGGAGTAGTCAAAATTTAAAATTGCAAAACTCAGTAACCATAAGGGGAGTAACCAAATTGGGTAATCAATCCTATCATATGAAGTTGTGCACCTGCAATTTTCATTGTTTTGGGGTTTCAAAGGTCAAGGTCACAGTAAATTTTTGTTTAAAAATCGTTTCCGGACTCTAAATCGAGAACCAAGCGACCTAGAATCATGAAACTCTATGTGAATGTTTCTTATGACTCAAGGAAGTACCCTATAGTTTTTAGATCACATAGGTTAAAGGTCAAGGTCACATTAAATTTTTGTTCAGTTTTCGTTTCCATACTCTAATTCAAGAACCAAGGGATCTAGAATCATGAAACTTCATGCAATTGCTGTATATGACCTCAATATTTGTTACAAACACATCTTGTTTGACCTGTTTTCACCTGCCTGAAAACAAGAAATGATATCAGGCAATCTATTTTTAGCAACAATTTACATATTCATGATCTCAACCAGAACCACATTGACCTGAAATTCATAGATTTAAAAGATTTTCATCAAATTTTAAACTTCAAACCTTAAAAGGGGATTTTGTGATAAAAAGAAGAACATATTTACCTCTTAAAAATCAATGTTAACTTGTCTCAGCTGTGAAAAATTAAAATGACTCGCAGCCGTGTCATCATTTATTCTCCCAACCTCAACCCAATGAGATAGATAGCTATGTGAAAAATTAGTATATCACATTGAAGACAACCCTAAGATTCTGCAATAAAAGACTGAAAAATGAATCTGTTGTTACTCAACCAAAGGATAAGGGACTCATCTTAGCATTTGCATTGAAGGTTTAAAAATTAGATTCAAAGCTACACAGCTGGCCTTTTTGATTTGTTGACAAGCCATACTAAAACCCAAGCCTAGCACTGGTAATACTTCGGAAGCAAATCAAGGGTTTAGTGCAAGACTGTAGTAAGTGTGTATACATTGTATATACACTTACTACAGTCTTGCACCGAACCCTCGAAATGAATATTAGATCTGTACAAGGAAATATACTGGTAATATGATTTAAAAATTAATTTATGGGATGTTTAGCAATACTCTACAAAAGAAGATATTGTTACTGGTCAGATAGAATAAATTTCATTTCAGTTGAATCAAATAAAGGTAAGAGAAAATGAACATGTATATGTTTATCTGCCCTCGGGATAAAGCCCTTGCAGCATCTTGAAATCATCATTAAGCAGCCAAAACCACATAATTACAACTTGATTCAAAATTCAGTCAGGAGAATTTTGTCATTTGTCATTTACAATTATGTATCTCTCTGGCACTAGTCAGCCAGTTGATAGCACTATTTTTGGAAAATTTAGTTTAAACTTATTTATTTTGTTTTATTGAGTCAAAAGCTTAAGCTTACAGAATCACTCTTGAACTTTCGATTCTGATGTCTTCATGTCCCTTAGAGAGAGGCAGTGGTTTAAACCCACTGCTACCCATTTGTACAGCTGGGTGAACTAGGGCTATTAAGTGTTTTGCTCATAAACACCCCAATGACAGTGGGGATCAAACCATGGACCTCCAGGTCACAGGCCGAGTGCATTTACCACTAGGCGAATTTATAAGTCAATTTTTGTAAAAGAAGAAATATATATTTATATGGTTCCTTTTGTATTAAGCACCCAAAGGATAATCAAAAAGTGCTTGCTTGACATATACATAATAAATGCCTATGCTTGTGTTGGGTTCTCTTTAAAAGCTGATACAAGTTACTTTCTTAACTGATCCATATAGTAAAAGTAATGTGTCTTTCTCAAAGTTTCTCCGTACTGTTAACGCAACTTTGACCTCTGCTTAACAAAACTATATCACCAACTAATTAAATTGATCTTTGATCAGGACCTAAAGCATGATTTAAATATATTTGGTTAAGATGTAAATAACATTGGTCAATAAACCTTAATTTATCCATATATTCGGATTAGATTATTTTTTGTGACCGAATTCTTGGATAATTACACAAGCCTTTGCCTGAATAGAAGGATAAATTATCATCTTTGAGAGAGGAGGGGGAGGGGGGGGGGGGGGCATTGTTGCCAAAGCTAATGCCAGATGATCATATCTAAGTGTCTATTAATTTGTATCTTGAATTTAGGAGTTGTGAATCTTTTTTTTCACTAATTTTTATATTTACCAAATTCTTATAATTCAAGTGTGAAGATTACTAAGAAAAGAAATTCATGAAATCATAAGTAGAGTAGACTGTTTTTTCATTCCATATAAAAAAAATTATATAATTTAGTGAGTATCAATAGCAATGGCAGAAATTATTTGATCATAGTTGGCTTAAAAATTACGTTTATTCTTTGTACAGAATCCTCCTCTATGAATAAAAAATTTGGATTTGCCGATTTTATCATGATGTTCAGGACACATTCCTTTTGAAGCTTTTGAAGTCAAAATATACTAAGATCTCAGCATACACGGCCTGCTTTCTGCTAAATTATATTGGGAAAAAACAAGATCCTTGCTTGTTGATTTGTCCCTAAAATTGGCAATGAGAAGATTTGTTCTAATTTGGTAGGATAAGGGTAAACATGTTTATTAGTACCGGTATGATAAACAAGACTTTCAACCTAACAGTTTGCATGTTACAAATTAATATAAGTAATATTTTGACAAAAAAAACTACTATACAAGCCACATGATACTGACCACAGTTATTCTTGCTGTAAGAAAATATTCTATAATTTTTCTATGCTAATTGAAAGACAGGACACAATGTGAGCCTGTGCATGACATTTCCAACAATTTCAAATGTGCACTAAGCAAAGACTCGGGCCAGCCTGTATATTGTATAAATTTTGAAGCAGATATGAGATCTCAAGATCTAGAGTGGATAGATTTTAATCCACAGAAAAGTGGTCTCAAGATA
Source organism: Fragum whitleyi (assembly GCA_948146395.1). Classification (NCBI taxonomy): domain Eukaryota; kingdom Metazoa; phylum Mollusca; class Bivalvia; order Cardiida; family Cardiidae; genus Fragum; species Fragum whitleyi. The sequence continues at coordinate 18,684,120 of OX411559.1, forward strand.
GTGTAGATTTTGATCACCAGAAAAGCGTTCTCAACATTGGTTTTGACCCCCCAGATGAGATGTGGTTTCAAGAAGCGGTTTCAAGAGTTTTTAGACTTTGACCTTCTAGATAAGTAGTCTGAAGAGTCTGTAGATTTTGATTCCCGGATAAATGTTTCCAAGAGTTTATAGATTTTGTATATGATTTCTGTTTCTATTTCTGGCCATATTCATGATACCCACGAAACCCCCTCCGTCTTTCTGTAACCCAGATAAGTGGTCTCAAGAGTTTATAGATTTTGAACATGATTTCTGTTTCTATTTAAGGCCATATTCATGATACCCACAAAACCCCCTCCATCTTTCCATAACCCAGATAAGTGGTCTTAAGAGTTTATAGATTTTGTGTATGATATATATGATGTATATCTGTTTCTATTTAAGGCCATATTCATGATACCCACAAAACCCCCTCCGTCTTTCCGTAACCCAGATAAGTGGTCTCAAGAATTTATAGATTTTGTGTCAAAATGTTTAGTCAAGAACCCGGAACAGAGAGCGCTGGCTGCTGAGCTGTTGGAGGTGAGTTGTAAAAATTATTTGAGACTGTGCGTGACATTTCCAACAATTTGAACCGTTCGTGAAGTGCAATCACTGACAGGTGTTGACAGCCACAAACTGTAAATATAAAGTTATTTGATGGTCTACAGATACTTGGAGACCTTAATACTAAGCACATGGTGATTATTCTGGTCAGACTGTGTGGATGCACAGGCTGGTCAGAGTATTTGCTCTGCGCATATTTGAAATTGTTGGAAATGTCACACACTGGCTCATTTGACACATTCCTGTTTTATGCCCCCAGCATAGATAAGATCTGGGGCATATTGTTTTGCTGGTGTTTGACTGTGACGTCTAGGAAAACTTAATATGAAAACTAAACATTTTCCAATTACTAAGGCTGTTCAAGAGACAATGCCCATATATGTCATGAAGGTTCCTCTGAACAAAACACATTATCAAAGGTCAAGGTCATTTGTCAAGGTCAATCTTATAAAAAAGACTTCATGTTTCAGGAGCATTCTTTTTTATGAACACATCATGTTGATCTAAGTTTTTTTACCTGTTTATGAAGAAATTCCAAGGTTTGGCCATAACATGTTGTTGTGTAGAAAAATTGATATTTTGTATTTTCAGGTATAACTTTGTTAGGCGACCCAAAACCTTATGACAACAGCTTTAATAAGCTGGATTTACATGGTTATGATTTAATTCTAGTTGTGTCTATCAAAATTCACACATTCTAATTTGCTTGAAATTTTGTTTCATTACTCAATGCAGTCTAATCACAATTAATATTTAATCCACTTTGCAAGTTCATACATTGTGATTAGGGTTTTAGTTTCATAACTCCATAAAATCAAAAAGTACTCTCTTTGTCTCTTAGATAAAGATTTTTGACTAACTTTACTCCCTCTTTTCTGTACCTCTGAATCTTTGTCATTATATTTTTTCAGCATGACTTTATCAAGAATGCCAAACCAGTTTCAATTCTACAGAGAATGATTTTGGAAGCAAAGGAAATTCAGGAAGAGCAAACGGTCAATGCAATGAATGGAGACGACTTTGTAAGTTCTGTAACAGATTTCCATAATCTTATGCAAAGCCCATGTAATTGTGACACATCAAATGTCATTAAATTTGTCTCCCAATATTTAATCCACTTTTTTGCCACTGTCATAACGTAGTTGGTAGTGTGGTGGACTGTCAATCTAGAGGTCCCCAGTTTGAGCCCCAACAGCGGCACTCATTCTTACGACTATTTGTCTCTCACCAATGGGTTGATAATTGTAGACCTATGTGAGATAGCAGCTTGAGGCTAGGAAAGGATGTGATGGTAGTACTGGTGAGAGAAATACCAGGAATCAATTGTTAGGTGCTCCAGTCGCCACAATATAACTGATTTTTTTTTTGATAGTGGCATGAACTCCATTCAATCAATTAGTTGTCTTCCACCAATGGTTTGACAATCTTATACCTATGTTGGATAACTGCTGGAGGCTAGGAAAGGATGTAGAAATACCAGGTTTTTATTGTTAGGTGCTCCAGCCAACACAATATAACTGAAAAAATGTAGAAAGCGGTGTTAAGGCCCATTCAAACAAATCTTACAATTTTAGGGAGAAGATGAGGTGGAGGGAGGTACAATGATCAGAAATGATGAGGGAACAATGAAAGGATCACAAGCAGGTATAAAACTCTACAATACTGTATAAGTTTCAAGGAAATACTTAGAACTTTGAAATTGTATTTGAATTGTATATCCCAAATACTTTTTGGCAGTAACTTGGATTGGTAAGGGATACATCCTTTATAAGCGTTTAACAAACACCACTTGTAATGTTTTATGTTAACACTTTTTTTGACCTTTATATAGTAGTGTTTCATAAACAGAAAATTTGAACCCCCCCCCCCCCAACTCATTTCTGAACTTCCCCTGGAGAATTACAAAGATGATAGATCTGGTTGTGAACATTTTGGGCTTATTTGTGAAGTACAAAAAATGTGAAAATTGTCTCTTTAATTGACCACAGTTATTCCCTCTGATGCTGTGAATATATTCATGCTTCATGATAAGCATTGGCAGACAGTATAGACTAAGATCAGCCTGCACAGATGTGCAGGCTCATCTGAGCCTACACTGACTGCTTTCTATTCAAATGTAAGTATTACCTAGACTAGAACAACACAGGGATTGTCTACTTTCTCCTTGAATGTCGTCAGAAAACCGAGAGTAAGACTGGTTAATATGTTCAAATTATGTCTCTCTCTCTGTCCGTTTGTCTATCTGTCCGTCCATCCACAGACCTTTATTGTCCAGAACTTATCTCAAAGAGTATGCAAGTTAGAATCATGAAACTTCACAGGTAGATAGATCTCATTGAAGAGAAGTGCTGTGCACAAGAACCAACTCTTCTCATCATATTTTCTGAGATATTGCCCTTTGTTAATTGATGAAGAATATGCCACCAACCTGCTCTAATGTGAGGCATAAATGTTTTACAAACATCTCTAGTTAGCAATTCATTTGAAAGAAAAGAGAAAAAAATTCAATAAGATACAGGTTAAATTTTTATTGATTGTATATTTAGGTACACTACAATCAGAGAGTGGTACAGTTGTTGTAAATAGTGAGGCGTCAACAATGGTTGAATCTGATCTGGGTACCATGGTGATAAATGACTCTGACGAGGACGAAGATGACGGAACAATGAAACGTAAGTCTTGTACTCCATGGTACTCTGTACTCCAGGATATAACTGAAAGATAGTTGAAATTGGCGTAAAACCCCATTCAAACAAAACCAATTGCTCCAAATTTTGATTTCACATTTTGAATAATTTGATGACAAAACAAGAAATGCATATCTTGTACTCTATGGTACTATTGATGTTGGAACTGATACTCCCTCCTTTTGACTTAATTTGTCTAATAAAAATCTGAAAAAAATGAACAAGATAAACACAGAGAGAGCAAAAAAGACAGAAAGAAAAAAAATTCTCTTACATAAAGATACCTTACATGCCATAAGAATTATTAATGTCATTGTTAATTTACTTGTCAGGGGTATCGAGGTACTTTGAAACAAATGCTGTTTTAAAGGTACACATAGGTCACAAAAACATCTGTTTCCTAACCTTTGGTGAAATCATTATACTTAAGTGCTATTTTAGACAGAATCCAAGTAATTGGAGTGTTTTATTTGCAAGAAGATTCTATAGCGGAGTTTTAAGGGACTCGGGTTTGGCAAGCCTGAGACTCACAAATGAGAAGCAAGGAGGCTCAAGACTTTCTTAACCTTTGTCATGCTGAATAAATTTTGGCTAAAATTTGCATTAAAATCAAAGGGCAAAGAGCACTGAAAATACCAACTGTAGGTCAATTTTTATTTGAAAAACTTATTCTATTGACAATTCTGGTTTCAAAGTGAGAAACAGGAGGTGTAGACTAACATCAGACTGCACATATGTGCAGGCTGATGTTGGTCTATAGCTCCTGACAAAGGAGGAATATTCCGGGTTCAGCATGACAAGGATTAAGAGGCCAAGGAAAACCTAGTAAAAGGAAGACTGTTTCTAACAGGTCTTCAATATTTTTGTGAAGTTGAGCCTCTCAGGTTCACATGTATCTAATTCTTAGTTCACCTTCACCGGTGATTTAGATTAGCTTGATATTAAGGAAAAGGTAAATTGAATTAAAAAAAATAGATAATTCAGGGGTGCGGAAAAAACATATTTTCTCTACTTGTTCTTGGACAAGTAGCAGATGGTTTCCTGTTTGTCCAGGAACAAAATGAACTTGTCTGCCAAAAATAGAAAATAGGTAAATTTTGTGAAACATCAAAAAACATGTATGTTTTCAACCATTTGATATAAATATTAGGCCTATTAATCTCTAAGATCTATCTTGTGCCATTCTTAAGATTTTGCCTGGTAATTACTTGTCCTTGGACAAGTAGCCTTACAAAATGCACTTGTCTGCAGGTTGAAAAGCCCATGTTGGACAAGTAGGGCATAAATATACCACACCCCTGGATAATTGCTAAAACAAAATAGTCTTCTGTTTTAAAATACAAACTTAAATACATTAAGAAAAAATCCCTATGTTCCAATCTATTGAGGCATTATTTCTTGCAGTGTTGTGCCTAGGCCGCCCCATCGCGGGATTCCGGAAAATTTATTCCCAATGTCCCCTAAAATCTAAGCCATAGCAGGATATTGGGCGTGCTCAGAATGCTGCGATCTTTTAATTTTCCGTAATAGACTTACGAAAAAAGTCCTGCTTGATCGGCGTTTATATTTGTTATGATAGTATATTTCACGCATTGTCTATTGTTACGCGTACACGTTGCACCCATAAAGACTTGACTGTGGACCGAAATATACCATTCAATTTTGCAGATTTTGATGTAAAATATTGTGAACCGGTCGCGTTATTAGCACACTTTCAAAAACTTGACTGTGACCCAAAAAATTACCATTCGATTCAGCCGATTTTAATATAGAATAACGAGAACCAGTCTTAAAATTGTTACTAAATTTAAAATAGCAAAACGACAGATGCACTTGACTGACTTTATGTCGGGAAAAAGAAGAAAACTAGCAGACGACGCTGAATCGACGGAGAGGGCTGCTAAAACTTCCGATCCAGCGCTGTCTACGTCTGACGATGCAGACAGTGACATGACCCAGTCATCTTCTTCCACAAATAAAGGGAAGGAAAGAAATTTCCAAACGAATTTGACTTGAAACCAGCATTGAAGCTATGGAAATCCAGCAAGGACAAAAATTATACTCAAATTAGAAGGTAGAAATAGTTGTTTTAGTTTGTCCCCCAAAATTTCCCAATGTCCCCTTGAAATTTAGGTAGGGGGACACCTGTGTCCCCCAAAAATTCTGACCTAGGCACAACACTGTTTCTTGATATTGTTGATTTGAAACTAAAACCATTTAGATTAAATTATCTAAATCAAATAATTTGACTGCCTCAGTGGCCTTATGGTAAGTGCACTCGACCCATGACCTGTAGGTCCGTGGTTTCGAGCCCCACTGTTGCCAGGTTGTGTTTATGGGCAAAACACTTTAATAGCAGCCCCAGTTCACCCAGCTGTAAAAATGGGTAGCAGTAGGTTTAAACCACTGCCTCTCTCTCAGGGACGAGAACATCAGGATTGAGCTTTCATTGCAATCCAACTAAAATAAATTAGTATACACTAAGTAATTTAAGAAACATTGCAGCAATGTAACATATTTCATTTCTGAATTAGGACAATCGACTACATCAAGTGTTTCCAGTGTGTCAAGTTTTGTCAGTAAGCCAATCATTTTATCTCAATGCTTCCATTATATCATGCTTTATTCTACTCGGAAATATGTCATTCACACTTTCAACAAACTTTGATAGCTTTGAATGCTGGCATGTCATTGCATCACCTTGGAAAATATCTCTAATGAGCATGTGATCTAAAAATCTTTAACAAATGCATAGCTGAGCTGATTCAGATGGTAATTTCTTTAATACCCTTTGATGTGAGAAATAATGGAAGATTTACCTTTGAAATTATCAAAAACTTATACCCCACTTTCAGTCATTTCGCCCCATCTGACGTCACCTAAGCGGAGCCCAAAAGTGACATCATCATGAACATTGCAATCACATGCAAAATGACAAACTCTAAGAAAATTTGTCCTAAAATTTTCATGTTTAGTCTCATTTATGCATTGAAGGAATAGAATAATTGTTTGATTTTGTTTAAGTTCAAATAATATTTTATTTCATGAACAACAAAAGCTATATGTTCACTCATGGCCCAACCACTCGTGAAAAATTAGCTTTTGTTGTTCACTCAATGAGATATAAATTGATCACACACTGAAACAATAGATCATCCTCTATTTATATCCCAGCCTCTTATATGCTGAATAAAAACCATGGCAAAAATTAAATTCCAAGTGATGAAAGCACCAGATGCACTTATGGCAAAAGAAAATTTAAGCTTTCAGAGATTTGAATAGGAAAATCAGGAGATACGTATTAGGATACATATAATACATACTGTTATGAACAAACTGTCCACAATGGAAGCGTAGCTAAAAATAGTCGACGCGAGCCGGGTTTGAACCTACATGGAAAAGTAATATTGAAATTAATGGTTTACAAGTCCAATGTTCTAACCACTGAGCCATAGAAGATCTTCCGAGACGCAGGTGTCAGGCATTGTATTTAAACCAAAGAAGCTATGCAGGACAGTGGTGAGAGTAGTCTCCCATAACAGTACTTAGTGTTTTGTATGAAAAAAAAACTTCTGACAAGGTTCGGGGGAATTGATCATTGTCGAGGCTCGGCCTAGACAATGATCAATTCCCATTATGGAGTTAGATTTTTTTTCAAGCAATACACTAAGAAAGTATTATATTTATCTTACAACCTCTATTCCCCTTGTTTTTAGCTCCACTGGCTGAAAGCCACTGGGGCTATTGTCATGGCGTTGTGTCCGTCGTGCGTGCGTCCGTCCGTCCGTGCGTGCGTGCGACCGGTCGTAAACTTTTCTTTAAAAATCTTCTCCTCAGAAACTACTGGATGGATTTCAACCAAACTTCACAGGAATGATCCTTGGGTGACCCTCTTTCACATTTGTTCAAGAAATTTTGATCCAATGAAAAACATGGATTTAATGGGCGTGGCTAATTTCCAAATATGGTAAAAAGTGAGTTTTCTCAGATTCTATTCAATGGATACCCATTAAATTTTACATGCATGATCTTTGTGTGACCCTAAATCAGTCTACCAAAAAATATTGTGATCAGATGAAAAATGGGCGGAGGTCATTTCTCCATATGTTATATAGTGTAAACTTTGAAAATCATTTTCTCAGAATGTAATTGGTGGATATTAATCAAATTGCACTGGAATGGTCCTTGAGTGACCCTTTATCAGTCCACCAAAAATTATTGTGATTGGATGAAAAATATGGATTTTATGGGTGGTGGTCAGTTCTCTTTATGTTATATAGTGTAAACTTTGAAAATCATTTTCTCAGAATGTAAATGATGGATATCAACCAAATTTCACTGGAATGGTCCTCGAGTGACCCTTTATCAGTGTACCAAAAAAATTTGAAATGAATGAAAAATCTGTATATGTTATATATACATTTTTAACATCAGTAGAACCCAAAATATCTAAAAATCTAGTCAATTCTTTTATTTTCTATTTCAAGAATTTCAAGCCTGTGGAGCGACTCAAGCCATTCATGGCTTTCTAGTTGTTGATGTTTCTAACAAAAATGCTAGTTTCTTAAAATAACCGCATTACATAATTTTTCACAAAATATCTATGCAATATCATAGAAAATATCATATGGGATGTTATCACACAGATATTTGTATAGTTATAAGATAAATAGACTTAGATAACAATGCATAAATTTGCAGGCTAATTTTTAGCTCACCTGAGCACATCATGCTCAAGGTTAGCTTTTATGATCATTGAATGTCTGTCGTGTGTCTTCCATCGTCTGGGGTCAACAGTTAAGTGTTTACACTCTAGAGGCTACAAAAATGGCCCAAATTTCATGAAACTTGGTCAGAGGGATGGCCAGGTCACAAGGATGAACCCTATTGAAAAAAGGGAGGAACCACGCTATATCAGGGGAAAAGAAGCCTTAATGATAATTTTCTTGTTAACACTCTAGAGGCCACAAATAAGGTCTAATCTTTATGAAACTTAGTCAGAATGATGGTCAGGTCACAAGGATGAACCTTTTCATAAATGGGAATGATACATGCCATATCATGGGAAAAGAGACCTTCATGACAATTTTCTTGTTCATGCTCTGGGGACCACAAATATGGCCCAATTTTCATGAAACTTGTTCATAATGTTGGCCAAGTCACAAGGATGAATACCTGTTGAAAATGGGAAGGATCCATGCAAATCATGGGAAAAGGGGCTTTAATGACACTTTCTTGTTTTTGCTCTAGAGGCCACAAATATGGCCCAATCTTCATGAAACTTGGTCAGAATGTAAAATGACAATTTTCTTTTTATAACTCTAGAGGCCACAATTTTGGCCTAAATTTCACGAAACTTGGTTTTGTGTTGAAATTATCTCCTTTATGACATCTGCCTATTTAATTGATGTGATGTCTCAGGGGTCAAAGAGACTCAGGTGAGCGATCTAGGACCATCATGGTCCTCTTGTTGTCTAAACCTCCTCAGGAATATTTGTTTTTCAGCATAATGGGGGTTAACATGCATGCCTGAAGGAAAGAAATGAATTACAACTGTATTAGCTTCACAAATATACCAAATCTCTGCATGTTATTAATTCATGCTAAAATGATCATGCTTGAAAAAGCATACTATATTCAAATGCTTTATTGACTCTTTTAAGCGTTTTCAGGGATCAACACTAACCTCTGTGTGTCAAGAGTAAATCGGACTCCCAACTTGTGTCATCAAGGAGTTCAGGCTAAAAGGGAGTCATTATTTTCATACTGGGAGCACACAGAAATTGTTGCATGCAATTTCTTCTTTGCACATAAGTTATCCCCTGTAGAAGATGGTTGCTCAAAATACTTTTATTTCAAAGCAAATGTTTATTTCCAAAAACTTTTGTAGTGAAATGATCCTTGTTTCTCAAAATATTCTCATAATTAATGATCCAACTAGTTAAGAAGGAGTCTCGGGCCTCCGAAAGTCCTCTTAGTGTCAAACCGTCATTATCTGACAACAAAATTTTAGACTGGTCTAATTTTAAAGAGATCATACTACAATTTTTAGCTAGGCTGTTTTCAAAAAAAAATCTGAGGTATCATATTCTTGGCATTGTTGGATTTTGGGTTAAACCTTAATCTTATTTCTGTTGTCTTTGAAGATATTTTAATAAAACATGGCATTTTTTGTTCACCATCGCAAGAGCTATCCAGAATATCAAGGGGAATAACTCTATAGACTTTTTTGTAAGAGTAATGACCTTTTTCAACTTAAATGTTTTGCATCCACCACCTGCAGCCAACCGTTGTCACCCGTAGGCTGTGCACTTGTCTCATTGTTATATCAAAAGATGTTTGTTAAATATATTTTTGTATCCTTTGACATGGTTCGCACAGGTCTTGAAAAACCCTTGAATTTGATCCTAGCCTTATAAAACCCTTGAAAACTGTTGTGAGCCTTATAAAACCCTTAAAAGCGACCTTAAGTCCTTTAAAAACCCTTGAATTTTAATTTTTCATCATGTTTTATTTGAGACCAGGTCAACTATCTGTAAAAATAAGGGTAAAATCGTTATTTGCCGATCAAACTTCAATCTAAACAAAGGGAAGGGTTTCCATGCTTTTTAAAATGCCTGTTTCCAGCCTATTACTATTTTTAGACAGAAAAGCCGAAATATGATACTGAATAAATCAAAGTATTTTTATGCCCCCGCATCGATAGATCGGGGCATATTGTTTTACTCATGTCTGCCTGTCTGTCTGTCCGACCGCCTGTCTGTCTGTCTATCCGTCCGTCTGTCCGAAAACTTAACCCGAAAACTTAACCTTGCCAATATCTTCAAGCCTATTCAAGATACAAAGCTAATATTTGGCATGAAGATAGATCTCAATGATCCGCATCAGCTGGTACCAAAGTCAAGGTCATGGGACAAGGTCAAGGTCATCTTTCAGGTCAAACTTCGAAAAAAAATGCTGTTACGGGGGTATTCGTGTTTCACAAACACATCTTGTTTATCATTGTCGTCCTTGTTGGAGGGATAGTACTTCAGTCTAATTACTACATATTTGCAGACGAAATAAATATAATGAAGAAATAATTTTTCTTTCTGTATGTAAAAACAATTATAACATATCGCTGTGTCAGTGTGAAACTATTGTATCTCCGTTTTACAAAATTTTACAGGAAGCAGAAAAAACTTTTTATCTTTCTTAAATACATTCTTATCCATATGAAATTTGGATTAAGTTATGATTTCATAACTTTGAATAAGTTGTTTTGACATAAAAGATGATCTTTTAAATATTTTTTGAGTTTTATTTGAAAATGTCACTTACAATAGTTTCACACTGACTTTCGGATGACTTTCGTATTTTTTGCTGGGTGTGAGACTATTGTATGTACATCTATTTTTGTTTTTCATGCATTAAATGATAATCATTTTTCATTATTAACATTTTTTTAGTGATTTAATGTTATTTCAACACCTTTGTTATTCAAAACAGTGACTATGTATTATTTCTAACTTGTTTCAGTTTGGCCATAGCTTCGGCTTTTATATAAGAAAAGAAATTCAGAAAATAGAACTTACACCACTTGAATATCACCTAATGTTACTTTTAAGAGTTTGTATTTCATTAAAAGATCAAATATTAGAAAATATAAGGTCAAATGAATTAAAAAATAATCTCGAAAAAAATTCTATAGGAGCTTTTTAGAGCTGAAAGGTGAAAATACTGTGGATTTCGGGAAGAAATTCATAAGCAAGTAGAATACTTTCAGAGTTTTTGGAAGACATTTACATATTTCCACCTATCTGGAGTGAACAATATTCTTTTAGTATATCCCAAACACATTGGAACCTTACATTAGCATTATATAACAAGGCGATTTTAATCAATTACACTATTGTGTTGACTGGGAATAGTTTATTCTTAAAATCCAAAAAGAGACAGAAATTTGTCAAAATTGACTCATTCAGACATGAAATGATAAAATGAAAGAACCAGATATTATAGAAACACAAGAAACTACATAAACTTTTTGTGAATTTAATCCATTGTACCTTTTATGATCATAATTAAGACAAGTCAAACCCTTAACAAGTGAAAATTTTGATGAATTGAATGGGGTTTACTGCTACCTTTAACAGTATTTCAGTCAAATCGTGGCAGCTTGAGCATTTAATCATTGCTGGTATTTCTCAACAACCTTTTTTCCAAGCCTTCAAATGCTCATCCCACTTAGAATAACAATTGTCAATTCAAGGGTATCCTCGAGATGCTAGGTATTGGCTACTGATTAATCAAGGTACTCATGATCACTTAGAGACTGACTCTATCTTTTCTGAACTATGGCCACTGTTTGAGATTGACAAAAAAATGCAAAAGCTGCGACCATTAGCAGTACTAACTTATGAAAGAAAAATATTGAAAGTAGCTGACCTAAATATCTTCTTGTAATGCCAAACTTTTGCAAAAATATGGATGTGTGGTTGGGGGGGCTTCATATTTTTTTGTAACTTTAAACAACTTTTTTATGGGGGAAAAAAGCATGTCTGTGTATTAAGGCAACTTTATTGGCTTATTTTAAGAAAACTGTGAGGTTTTGAAAAATATTTCATACATTATTTGAGAAATTGTTTATAACTTAGTAGAAAAGGTAGGTTTAATTCTGTTTATTTGAAATTTGAAAGATGCTGACTTCACAGGGCCAATTTCTTATGTTTATGAACCCAGTCCTTTAAGTTTTTCATACTGCATCCTCAGTAATTTGTCACTATTGGCTTTTAATTACATTCAGCCTCCTAAAGTCAAACCTTAGGGAAATACATTCAGCCTCACCATTTATTAAGAATAGTTTCTGACAAATTTTGATTATCCCTGTGCCTGTCTTGGAACAGAAAATTAGAATGGGCCTAACTGACGAATCAAAAGTGATTGATAAAATATTAATATAGACATTTTCATGTCCAAACATGAAAAGATTGGAAGCAATTGTTAAACTGTTGTCCATCTATCTGAAAACTTAACCCAAAAACTTGTCATTCCAAATCATCAAAGCTATTCAGGATACATTGTTCATATTTGGTATAACAATAAATCTCAACTTCAAGGATATGCATCTATAGATACCAAAGTCAAGGTAATTTTGATAGGTCAATGTCATATTCAATGTCATATGTTTTGCAAAACTTAACAAACTAGAGCTGCTCAGCTGATTTGCTCCACAGGCTTGAATCGACTGATATGATGAGAAATTCAGTGAATGAATGCATTATTTGATTAATTTTAATTTCAAGTAAATAAGTTTTTTTCAGAAGTGCCACATGCTGAACCAAAATCTGCAAAGAAACATTGAAGATTGATGAATAACACATAGAAAATTGACCGCAGTCTATATTACATACATATTTTTTATCCAATCACAGTAATTTTGTGTAGCCTGATAATGGGTCACCAAAGTAACATTTGGTTGAAATCCATCAATTAGATTCTGAGAAAATAATTTTCATAATTTCCACAATATAATATTATAGAGAAACTGCTGCATTATTTTTCATCTGATCACAATAATTGTTTGTAGACTGATAAAGGCCGCCACCATAGCGCAGTTGGTTAGGCATAAGACTTCCGATCTGGAAGTCGTGGGTTCCATCCCCGGTGGCGGCAAATATCCTTTCCCACGTTTGTCTCTCACCAATGGGTAGATAATCTTAAACCTATGTGAGATAGCAGTCGGAAGCTAGGAAAGGGTGTAATGGTAGTACAGGTGAAAGAAATACCAGGAATCCATTGTAAGGTGCTCCGGCCACCGCTATATAACTGCAAAATTGTTGAAAGCGACGTAAACCCCATTCAAACAAACAAATTGTAGACTGATAAAGGATCATTAAAGGTTCATTCCTTTGAAATTTGGTTGATATCCATCTGGTATATTCTAGGAAAATGATTTTCAAAGCTCCGACTTTATAACACATAACCTTCATCCAGTGGAGCTAAAAACTTCTAGATTGCTAACCACTAAATAACTAAAGGTACAATGTTCATAATTGCCTTGATGATAAATCTCAATAATATATGTCTGAAGATACAAAAGTCAAGGTGGCTTTACAAGGTTAAGGTCATACATTTCCCAAACTTTACCAAGCAATTTAACATTTGCAATTTCTTTAAGCTTACTCATGTTTAGTATGATGATAGATTTCAAAAGATACACATCTGCAGGTAAATGTACAAAAGTCAATGCTCTTTGACAGGTCAAGTTCTTATAAAAGATCAATCTACTGAAAAACTGAACTAAAAACATTCTGATAAGATGTTTTGATTGGTTTCTTTGAATTGGGTTTAATGAAGCTTTGAACGGTCATTTGGCCATATCCTGGATTGAGCACCTAATCATAGATTGCTGATATTTCTCTCTCCAGTCCTACCACAGCATCCTTACTGAGCAGAACCCCAAGCTGCTCATCCCACTGGTGAGAGACAAATGTCAAAAAGGATGTATGCTGCCACAAAAGGTCTAACCCATGACTCCATGTAATGGCGGCTTATGGCAGCCTTAGCCATTTATATTACACAAGCTTAATTTAGGTTTGATCTATTTAGATTTGCTTGATTATTAGTTCATCTCGTGGTAAAAAATTATGTCCGTACTAGGATACCATATTGATGTATGTTTTGTCATCCTTAGTTAAGTCTATTTCATTGTTTACTTCAAGTCAGAAATCTGACTCAGACTTACATTCAATTGAAATTTGTAAATTTTAATGGGTTTTAATGCCGCTTTAAACAATCTTTCAGTTACATCACAGTGGCTGTAGCACCTAACAACAGATTCCTGGTATTTCTCACTCCAGTACTTCAATTACATCCTTTCCAAGCCTCCAGTTGCTATCCGACATAGGTTTATGGTTTATGATTATCAACCCATTGGCGGAACACTAATAGTCAGATTTAATATGAGTGCTGCCTTGGGGATCGAACCCTTGACTTAGAGATTTGGAGGCCAACGCGCAACCAAACGCACTATGACAGTGGCTAATTCAATTGCAAAAAAAAATCACTTAAAGTTACTGACTGTATCATGCATGTTACAAAGGATATTGTTTTCAAAGAATCAAATTGAATCATGTCAGTTTGACTTAATCTATACCAAAGTTTATACAGCTAACTCTGCTTGAAATGAAACATGTATTTAAGTATGTATTTAAGTCGAATTTCAGTCAACACAAGACCACAAGAGGTCTTTTGAAACTAGAAAGCCATGAATGGCTTGAGTCGCTCCACAGGCTTGAAATTCTTGTAAAAGCAAATAAATGTTTTGACTAGATTTTTAGATATTTGGGGTTCTACTGATGTTGAAAATGATTCCATCAGTTACATTCTGAGAAAATGATTTTCATAGTTTCCACTATATAACACATTGAGGAATGACCTCTGCCCATAAAATGCATATTTTTCATCCAATCAAAATAATTTTTGGTACACTGATAAAGGGTCACTCAAGGATCATACCAGTGAAATTTGGTTGATATTCAATTATTAGATTCTGAGAAAATGATTTGCAAATTTTCCACTATATAATATATAGAGAAATGACCTCCGCCCATAAAATGCATATTTTCCATCTGATCACAAAGATTTTTTGTAGACTGATAAAGGACCACTCAAGGATCATTCCAGTGAAATTTGGTTGATATCCATCTGTAACATTCTGAGAAAATGATTTTCAAAGTTTCCACTATAAAACATATAGAGAATTGACCTCTGCACATAAAATGCATATTTTCCATCCGATTACAATGATTTTTTGTAGACTGATAAAGGGTCACTCAAGGATTATTACAGTGAAATTTGGTTGATATCCATCAGTTACATTCTGAGAAAATTATTTTCAAAGTTTCCACTATATAACATATAGAGAAATGACCTCTGCCCATAAAATGCATATTTTCCATCCGATTACAATGATTTTTTGTAGACTGATGAAGGGTCACCCAAGGATCATTCATGTAAAATTTAATTGGTATCCATTGATTAGAATCTGAGAAAACTCATTTTTTACCATATTTGGAAATTAGCCACGCCCATAAAATCCATGTTTTTCATTGGATCAAAATTTCTTGAACAACTTTGAAAGAGGGTCACCCAAGGATCATTCCTGTGAAGTTTGGTTGAAATCCATCCAGTAGTTTCTGAGGAGATGATTTTTAAAGAAAAGTTTACGACCGGACGGACGACCGGACGCACGGACGGGCGCACGGACGCACGACGGACACAACGCCATGACAATAGCCCCAATGGCTTTCAGCCAGTGGAGCTAAAAAAAAAACAACAACAAAACAATATCCTGTCACAGTCATTTTCAGAAAATTTCAAAATATTTGACTTTGAAAAATGACCTTACAGAAAACCTTGACCTGATACCAACAGTAAGGTCCTGTCACAAGCAATACCCATGTGATAATATATGAACACTCTATTCCTAACCCATCAAAAGTTACAGCAAGTGAAAAAGTTTTTTGGGGGACAGACAGGTCAAAATTAGTCATTATTGCATAATTTTATCCAGAGCTTGCTGCTTAATCCTTTTGCAAACGTTTTGAACAAATTTGAAATGTTCAGCACAAGGATATTTCATTAAATTTTCTGAAATCCCTACTCAAGTAAAATTTTAGGTGAATGATTCAAACATGTCCATCATTGTGCAAGTAAGGTTCGAGACAATCAAAATGACTATGAGTTCAAACAGCTACTCTGGACCATATTTTACCATTGATCTGAAGAAAAAAAATTATCTTCCATAATTGTTTGATACACAATTGTGCATTTGTATAAATGTGTACAAGAAATTCAGGCTTTGTTCCTGTGCAGTTAGTGCAGTTTGATGCACCTTTTAACTTGGAAATTAAGACATTTCTTATCAACCCTTTTACCTATGGCATCTTTTATAAAGACTGTCAAAATGTTTGAGAATATTCTAGGAAAGAAATAAAAAAAAAATCATCTTAAACTTCTTTAGAACTTTTTAAAATTCTTTAAGAAAAAAGTGCATTATATTAATATTGGGATGTTCACATGTGAAGTTACATTAAATTTGGATAAAGGGTTATGGAGAAATTACTAAGAATGGATGCATGCACAGACAGAATGAGACAGACAGACCAATTTGTTCTTAATTTGAGCATTATTCTTTCCATCATTTGACTTGGTCATTATCATAATGGGTGAACTGAGGGATAAACAGCTTGAGGCTGGGATGAGGTGTTGTACTAACCGTGTCTGTGGTCAAGAGGTAATGGGTCAACTTTGAGATTGAGATGTCCAAAGATGATTCCCAGCTATCAATCTATACATATAAGTATTACTGCAATAATGATTAAGGCTGGACTTTACCTCATAAAACTAATAAACTAGCCTGGCTCCCAGGCTCTTAGTAAGTGTTAAGTTTAAAATAATTAAGGCACACCACTCATGTTTTACAAATCCATCCTTTCCAATTACCTCCCATTATATTCTCAAAAACTGACCACTTTTAGGGCTAGTCAGAGGAATATAAGCTATAAGAAACTTGAATTTTATTCATTTTACAATACTTCAGATCAGTTGGACGGATGCCAGTCTACTAGTTAACAACAATAATTTAATCTAAACTACATGTTTTTGTAGACAGTTGTAACTAAGTTTCTTACATTCTGGCTAAAAAAGGAATGATCTTGGACAAATTAAACTTGTATATTTCTTGATAGCAGAAGGAAAATATACGCAATCTTTAATACAACAATTAATTGTTTAAACAGCAGTGAAAGAGTGCAGGACCACTTGGGAGAGTCTGGGAATCTGAGATTAGACTTTATTTTTATGCCCCCGCATTGATAGATCGAGGGCATATTGTTTTACTCGTGTCCGTCTGTCTGTCTGTCCGTCCGTCCATCTGTCCATCCGTCTGTCTGTCTGTCCGTCCGTCTGTCCGAAAACTTAACCCGAAAACTTAACCTTGCCAATATCTTCAAGCCTATTCAAGATACAAAGCTAATATTTGGCATGATGATAGATCTTAATGATCCGCATCCGCTGGTACCAAAGTCAAGGTCATGTGACAAGGTCAAGGTCATCTGTCAAGGTCAAACTTTGAAAAAAAATGCCGTTACGGGGGCATTCGTGTTTCACAAACACATCTTGTTTAGACAAGACTCCTTTTTAAGTTAACAGTCATGTCATAGTCATAATGATGCTATAAAAATATTTTGACATACAAATGAGCAGGGTAATCATTACCTATCAAAATTTAAGATTTGAAAATTACAAAACTTTTTGCAGATAAGATTTGCTTGTAAGCAGCGGTTTCTTCTTTTCCAAAATTTTCTGTCTAAAATGAAAATTCCGGCTCCTTGCTTTTATTTTGACTCCTTAATTTCATAATTTGCCTCACAGAAATAAGACTTAGTGTCAAACCTTTGAAAGTTATACATGTACAACGACATTGATTTCTATAATCTAAAAGCTTTTCTAAATAAGTTCAGAAAACTAAAATGTTTACATGTCAAACAATGTATTCACAAAAAAATTAGAAATCCTGAAAATTGTGAAAGTAGGAAAATACAGTCAAATCTGTCCTAAGCAAGCACCCAAGGGACATTGAAAAAGCGCTTGCTCACAGTAAGACAGGTGCTTGCTTGATATTGGTCAATTTCTCTGCAAATGATTCATTTTGGAACTTGGTGGCTGCTTGCTTAAGACAGGTTGCTTGCTGAAAACAGGTGGCCCCTAAGACAAGTTTGACTGTATAGTTAATGTCTGCATACAAATTTTCTTCAGAAAGCAATTTGAACAGACAGAATGATTATGTGATTAAGCAAGAACAATTGTCCTTCATTTCTGGACATAAGTAAAGATTCTAATGTAAATAAGTTTATCAACTCAATGTGAAAGTATTGTATGTACACTGATAATCAACTAGTATTGAAACCAATCTCAGAATGAAACTATTGTATCTCCATCTACACATAGATTGTGAGTTGTTATGTTTTCAAAATGTTATTATAAAAGCATTGAATATAAAAGGTAAAGTAATTGTATAAGATATCTCTTTTATTTTTTTCAGAATTTTGATGAAAAGCTTTTTATCAAATATCTCACTTTTTCGCAATATTGAGGAGGACCATATGTCATATACTTGAATAAAAGTATCTACATGATGCTGTATTATATAAATTAAGTCATTAAAATGCAGTATGTTGAAAAAAGTGCAAATACAATAATTTCATTCTAAAGAATATTGAAGAATTGTTAGCGTGAAACTATTGTATGTCCACATATGGAGATACAATAGTTTCACACTAACAAATTATTTAGGAGTGGACTTACAACAATTGGCATAATATCTTCTAAAGTCATTTTAAGGCATATTTTCAGCTTTTTGTTTCTTGTACTGATGTAAACCATGAAAATGAGTTATTCTAAGCAAAAAAACAATTTTTGAAAAAAACGGAGTTACAATAGTTTCACACTGACACAGCGATATGTGAATAGATCGCATGTAAAGATATTTGGAATTTTTTTAAATCGCCCATTTTCTGCAACGGTTGTAACAAATGATGGCATTTTAAACACTTAATCAAAGACAATACTTTACTTCTCATTATTTTATAAGAGTGGACTATAAGATGATGAACGTAATCAAATGTACGTCTGCAGAACATTATAAATTTTAGATTAAAAATGGGAAAGTGTGTCTTCAACAAAAGGTGGTTGGTAGACAAAAAAATCCAGTTGTTGGTCCGATTGTAGAAAGCCCTTAATTTTGAAGTTAAAGTCCTTGAAAAACCCTTAAAAAACCCTTGATTTTTGCCATAAAAATTCTGTATGAACCATGTTTGATGTATTTTGTACTTGAAAATTGCTTGTTCACTTGTGTCTTCATTCCACTGTCAAGGTTTTCTTTCAAAGTCAAGGTCAAACTTCAAGTAAGCAATTCAAGGTATTGCTATAGCCTAGGTAAGGTTTCATTATAGTTTTCTTAGTCATTGTGCAAAAACTTTGACATTTTTGGAAATGTCAGGTATTTACAAAGGCACTTAAAACTTTGAATATATGTTCAGTGTCAAAAGAGCAACCTATACTATCCAGAGGGATAACTGTAGACACATTTTGCTCCAATTATGCCCGTTATTTTCTTAAGAGTTTTTATCCACAATCCAGCACTCAGCAGCTGAAAGTAGCCTCGCTTATATGGTGATTTGTTGAAAATCTAGAGTTGGTGATGGCATTTGTCTGTTATAAACACATCTTGTTTATTGCTTCAAGTTATAATCATATTTTATACTCAAGATTATGATTATGTGTACATGTATGTATAAAGATATGCAATCATACTAACATTGCTTTTCAGGTGGTTGGACTGTAATAGTTCTGCAATATTTCAGACCACATGTTCTTTCACAATGTTAACAGAGGTTTCCTAATGAAAATCATTAGGAAACCTTGGATAACATTGTCAAAGTTCATTACTGCCGAAAAGTTGCAGATCTATTATGGGTCCAACACCTTAATCAAGTGCTCAATGATAACTGTTCCATTGTAGCTCTGTGTGTCATTAGACCATTATGCTACTTTTCATGGTGTTGTTTCCATTCTGAATCAATCCTTAAACTTTTATTTTGAAAATAATCTCAGATACTTGTATCTACTTTTTATGCCCCCGCATCGATAGATCCGGGGCATATTGTTTTATGGTTGTCCGTCTGTCCATCCGTCCGTCTGTCTGTCTGCAAAAGTTAACCAAAAAACTTAACATTGCCAATATCTTCAAGCCTATTCAAGATACAAGGCTAATATTTGGCATGATGATAGATCTCAATAATCTGCATCCGCTGGTACCAAAGTCAAGGTCATGTGACAAGGTCAAGGTCATCTGTCAAGGTCAAATTTTGAAAAAAAAATGCTGTTACGGGGGCATTCGTGTTTCACAAACACATCTTGTTAGCTAAGGTTATTTAGGATTTACCCTTATTTAGAATCTTTGGAATTTTAATAGGTGGAAGTATAGGCATTGTTTAGGCATTGCTACTGCTAATTTCCGTTATTTTCTTAAGTGTTAAAAAAATCTGAAAGGTTGAAGCTTATTTACATAAATATTGGAAAAAACGGTTCAAGAATGTTTCTCTGAGAAAGTTTTGTCTCCCACTAACTGAATGGTAGTAGTAGAAATATGTCTAGCTGGAGGCTAAGAAAGGATATTATGGTTGTACCCGTGTGAGAAATACAAGAAATCCCATTTGTAGGTGCTCCAGTTGCTTTGATATGATGGAAAGATTGTTAAGATAGTATAAAAACCCCTTTCAAACACATTTTTTTTTAAGAAAGTAATTGTAAAATTTTGGTCCAATTTTACAGAAATGATCAGCAATAATCCTGACTGATAAATCTTTATAATAAACATCAATTGCTTAAATTACCCACTTTGTGCAACTTTGATAGTGTACAAATAAAAAGTCTTATGCAAGTGTTCCGTTTCAAAGTTGTGGTTGAGTTGCAATGAGTAAACTAACCTTTTCTTTCTATTTAAAGGAAATAGTTTGCTTTAAGGGTAGATAAGTAGAACAGGTAATTGGGATAAGCAGCTGGTGGCTCGGGTGAAATGTTGTGGTTGTACTTGTGTCCAAAACAACTGGAAATAAGCTTTCGAAAAGGAGAATTCTTATTCATGACCTGTAACTCAAAAAGGGACAAACTTGGAAATCCTTAGAAAAGTGATTTGATCCAATAAAGGTCAACTAGAAGGAGGTTTTTGGAATTAAGAAGGTAGAAAAAACACTCAAGATTCAGAAAAAAATATTTGCGGATAGTTTTGTCCCTGGGCAGACTGTGCAGATTGCACAGTCTGACTAGGGTCAAGACTTTACACACTTCGCAAGTAGTCCCTTTTCGTGTGATGGGTCAAATTTAAATTACATGAAAATGCAAGGTTGAATGGTAATGAGTAATGGTAATGGGTTGATTAATTGAGCCCCTCCGTCTATTTCAGGACACAGTACAGCCACTGGTGGCAAGGAGAAGTATCGTCCCTCATATCTAGATCACTTTGAGAAAAAAGAACAAGAGGCGCAGAAGGCCCCACTGCCCTCATTACAGCCCCAGGCCCCACATAAACAAGTAACCCCACCACACCACTTTCAAAGATCTCTAATAGATGGGGACTTTGAATTTGTAAGTCAATTCATATCTTTTATTTTCTTTAAAAATCTTCTAACAACAGCTTAATAGAAGCTGTTGTCACAAGATATTAGATTTTTTTTTTTTTTTCTTCCAAAACAGCATAACAACAGCTAAATAGAAGGTGGCTGACAAAACGCTTAATATGTACTTAAGCTTTTGGCTTGGATCTAGTGTAGCACAGTAGTTCCAATAGCTTGTGAAAAGATTTTGGACTAATTTTGATTCAAAGCTTCAACAGCAGGCCCCACTGCTCTCATTACATACTAGTCCCCACAGAAATAAGTTACCCTGCCACATCAGTTCAAAATATCCCTTTTAGAGTCCTCTTTGAGTTTATAAGTATTACTATAATGTTGCATAACAGTTGAATAAATTGTCACATACTTGTACCAAGGAAAGGAATTTTAACATTGATGTACTTGTCAAAATGAAAATCTAGACAGTTCAAATACAGTTATTTATACCAACATTTTGTATTTTTTGCAGCTTCGAAACTTGGCTTACGAGGAACTCGAACGAAGACTGTCCGACCTTGACCCAGAGATGGAGCGGGAGATTGATGAGCTGAGGGCAAGATATCAAGCGAAACGTCAACCTATCATAGAGGCAATAGATGCGAAAAAGAAACGACAGCAGAACTTCTAGCCATATTTATTTACGTGTAGACCCCTCTCCACATAAAGTCATGTTAGTAGTTACTTCTGTCAAATGAATTTAAGAAAAAAATATTGTAATTTGATATTTCGATATTTCTCTTTTTATATGCCTGTTAAAAGAAGGGATGTATTATGTGAGCAATTACTTTGTTTTCCATGATATTTCCCAAGCTCTTTTCATCATCAAATTGATTAAGTCTATAGAAACATAATTTCAACTCTTCTGAAGGGAAAAGTCTGTTTTAAACTTCCGCCCAAAACTGGTGATGACATGGAAGGATATCTACATACGATTCTAGCTTAAAAGTTACAAATAGGTAGTGTAGAATAAGATCTGGGCCTGAGGTTATTAAACTTTTTTCTGGCTCAAATGAGAATTTTCTCAAGTTTTAAATTTTAATAAACATATGAAAATAAAAGAAAATATTAATAAGTTGTTATTTATAACAACTTATTAATATTATCTTTTATGTTAATACATGAAAATGAGTATTAAAACAAAATTACGGCTTTAATCTCAAATTAAAATTTGAGAAACTTTTGAATATTGAATGAGAAAAGTTTTATAACCTCAGACCAAGACTGCACTGATGAGCAGGCTAATCTTTTTTAGCTCCACTGGCTGAAAGCCACTGGGGCTATTGTCATGGCGTTGTGTCCGTCGTGCGTCCGTCCATCCGTGCGTCCGGTCGTAAACTTTTCTTTAAAAATCTTCTCCTCAGAAACTGCTGGATGGATTTTAACCAATCTTCACAGGAATGATCCTTGGGTGACCCTCTTTCAAAGTTGTTCAAGAAATTTTGATCCAATGAAAAACAAGGATTTAATGGGCGTGGCTAATTTCCAAATAAGGTAAAAAATGAGATTTCTCAGATTCTAATCAATGGATACCCATTAAATTTTACATGAATGATCCTTGGGTGACCCTTTATCAGTCTACAAAAAATTATTGTGATCGGATGGAAAATATGCATTTTATGGGCGGAGGTCATTTCTCTATATGTAATATAGTGGAAACTTTGAAAATCATTTTCTCAGAATGTAACCGATGGATATCAACCAAATTTCACTGGAATGATCCTTGAGTGACCCTTTATCAGTCTACAAAAAATCATTGTGATCGGATGGAAAATATGCATTTTATGGGCGGAGGTCATTTCTTTATATGTTATATAGTGGAAACTTTGAAAATCATTTTCTCAGAATGTAACTGATGGATATCAACCAAATTTCACTGGAATGGTCCTTGAGTGACCCTTTATCGGTCTACAAAAGAACATTGTGATTGGATGAAAAATATGCATTTTATGGGCAGAGGCCATTTCTCAATATGTTATATAGTTGAAACTATGAAAATCATTTTCAACATCAGTAGAACCCCAAATATCAAAAAATCGTGTCAAAAAATTTATTTGCTTTTACAAGAATTTAAAGCCTGTGGAGCGACTCAAGCCATTCATGGCTTTCTAGTCTATACACCCTGCCAAATCAGGTACATGTATGTAACAGGTTCATGATGACAAGGTTAAGGAAGTGGAACCGTAATAGTTTTGCATCGTCTCAGAGGTAATGAGCTTTCACGGTGTTAACAGAGCTTTTCTTATGATTTTCATTAGGAAATCTTGGTTAACATTGTGAAAGAATATGTTGTCCGAAATATTGCAGAACTATTACAGGTCCACTACCTTAAGTTCCTACAGCAATGGATAGTGTTGGGCAATCAGTTTAAAATCATAATTGGTAATCGATTTTTAGTTGGAAGCGTAAATGAACTAATGATTGATTGTGCAATTGCTTTCTTAGAAATTAATACAGCACTTCCAGTATCATCCTTTGAAAAATAGAATGTGAAAGTTTGGTTAAAACTCGTGACCTAAAGAGTCTTTCTGCTGAATTTTCTTATAAGTTCCATGGCTCAGCATGAAACAGTTGTAACTGCTTATAAACATATAGGCAGTTACAACTTTTTCAGGCTAAGCCATCAAACAAATGTCAGTTTCGAAAACAATATATAATGGCTTTCATTTATGTGTTAGGAACTGATTAATGGATTATGAAATTTCTTAATTGATTATCACAATCGAAAGCCCAAACCAACTGATTATCAATTATAATCAATTAATCTGCCCATCACTATGAGCAGGCTAATCTTTTTCTATGCACCCTGCCAAAACAGGTACATTATGACAAGGTTAACCTTGACTTGAACATGTCTTTTCGGTGGAGTAGGGGTTGAATATCTCATAAGACAGATTTATTTTTATACATCATATTACATGCTCTTGCTTTTGTTTGAAATAATCTAGATTTCTAGCTTCACTGTTTAATGTAATTTGGTGCAAAGGCTACTATGTAACTTATCTTATCATAGGACACCCCCCCGCCCAATTTTGACAGAAGCACTCATCCTTTTCAACTATTTGTCTCCCACTAATGGGTTGATAAGCATTGCCTATATGTCTGTCCATTTGTCGACATCTTGTGCACGCAACTCCTCCTACAGAAATGGACCAAATAAAATTTTCACAGAATGTCCCTAGTCATCTGACCAAATAAATTTTGTTGGGGTTTAGTGATATACTGCCATACAATTGTATGGCTGATTGATTGATTGATTGAATGGATTTTTATGCCGCTTTCAACATTTTTTCAGTATTATCAGGGTGGCTGGAGCACCTAACAATGGGTTCCTGGTATTTCTACACCAGTACTACCAACACATCCTTTCCTAGCCTCCAGCTGCTATCCCACATAGGTCTACAATTATCAATCCATTGCTGAGAGACAAATAGACACTCATTCTTTCCGACTATTTGTCTCTCGATCCCCTAAAATTGACAATTTATTGATCATGTATGGGCAGTGAGGTAGATTATTCAATACCCAACACATGATCAATGATATTGACAAACATCATATAAGGTATTTTTTCTCACTTCCTGCTGATATTGTTTTGCTTGTTTAGAGTTTAGGATGTGTGTTCGTAGGTAAAACTTGTTTTGCATAGAATAGCAATAATGTGTTCAAAATGTTTTCCAATTCAATCTTGGATTTGCTTTCTTAGGAAACAAACCAATATATTACCGTACACCTGTTAATGTATTGTTTTCCATTGCATTGTAATATGTGTATAGCCTACCACATCAAAATTGGCTATCCAGGAACTCTGTAAACTGACTTAATTATTTGTAGAAGAGAAAGTATAGTATGGTAAAGGCCAAATTGCCTGTTACTAGCAATTTGTGACCCATCACACAAAAAGGGACCATCTAGATAGTGTGTAAGGTGTCGACCCTAGTAAAACTGCACATACTGTGCAGACTGACTAGGGTCGAAATTTTTCACAATTTGCTCATTTTCTGAATCTAGAATGATCAACCTATATTTCTGTGAAAGGCGATCTCTGGTTGACATATGCTGGACCCAAATATTCATTTTATAAAGTTTCGAGATAGTCCCTTTACAGCGTGATGGGTCACATTTATATACTTTTTCCACATCAATTCATGTATAAAAGCATTGAAATGTTGATTCAAATGTATGTACAACAGTCTAGGATAATGGATGGTGGTTATAAAACTTACTTTGTGCCCAACTGAGATTTTTTATGTCTCAAAAGATCAGGGGCATATTGTTTTACCTTTGTCTGTCTGTCAGTCCTTCTGTAGGTCTGTCTGTCTGTCTGCAAAACTTAACCAAAATAATCAATAGTCAAAATTTTCAAGGCTATTCAAGATAGAAGCCTCATATTTAGTATCATGTGACAAGGTCATCTGTCAAGGTCAAATTTCTAAAAAAATTAAAAAATAAAAAAAAAATGAATTTAGGGGGCGTTTATGTTTCACAAACACATCTGGTTTCAAAGTTTAAATTAAAAAAAATGTATGAATATAAAAGATGATATTAATAAGTTGTTATTTATAATTTTTTGATATTGTCTTTTATGTTGATAAACATATTATAGTATTTCCAAAGTAATATGGAATTAATCTGAGGTTGAAATTTTTTGAAAACTAAGAAAATTCGCAGTTGAGAATGAGAAAAGACTTATAATCATTTCCCTGGTTGGTGGATACATGTTTCGAGTCACTTGGACAGTAGACTGTCATAATTATGTAAATATCATTGATGTGTTTTTAGCTCAGCTGTTTTCATAGAAACTCGAGGTATTGTGATAGCCTTGGCATTGTTGGTGTTGGAGTTGGCATGACAAACTTTAATCTTAGTTATTGAAGATATCTCCATGAAACTTAGCAAGTGTGTTCACTATGACAAAATCTATCCAAATAAAAAAAAAGAGGGATAACTCTGAAAGCAGTGTTTTAAGAGGTCCCCTTTTATGACTTAGATTTTTTGCATATTCCAGCACCTGCAGCCGAGTGTTGCACCTGTAGGCAATGCTGTTGTTAAGATCAAGGTCTGAATCACTGAATCAATGTCTAAGATTTAAACAAAGAGGATATTGAATGAGTGGTCTGAACATACTGTGCAGACTGACTAGGGTCGAAATTTTTCACAATTTGCTCATTTTCTGAATCTAGAATGATCAACCTATATTTCTGTGAAAGGCGATCTCTGGTTGACATATGCTGGACCCAAATATTCATTTTATAAAGTTTCGAGATAGTCCCTTTACAGCGTGATGGGTCACATTTATATACTTTTTCCACATCAATTCATGTATAAAAGCATTGAAATGTTGATTCAAATGTATGTACAACAGTCTAGGATAATGGATGGTGGTTATAAAACTTACTTTGTGCCCAACTGAGATTTTTTATGTCTCAAAAGATCAGGGGCATATTGTTTTACCTTTGTCTTTCTGTCAGTCCTTCTGTAGGTCTGTCTGTCTGTCTGCAAAACTTAACCAAAATAATCAATAGTCAAAATTTTCAAGGCTATTCAAGATAGAAGCCTCATATTTAGTATCATGTGACAAGGTCATCTGTCAAGGTCAAATTTCTAAAAAAATTAAAAAATAAAAAAAAAATGAATTTAGGGGGCGTTTATGTTTCACAAACACATCTGGTTTCAAAGTTTAAATTAAAAAAAATGTATGAATATAAAAGATGATATTAATAAGTTGTTATTTATAATTTTTTGATATTGTCTTTTATGTTGATAAACATATTATAGTATTTCCAAAGTAATATGGAATTAATCTGAGGTTGAAATTTTTTGAAAACTAAGAAAATTCGCAGTTGAGAATGAGAAAAGACTTATAATCATTTCCCTGGTTGGTGGATACATGTTTCGAGTCACTTGGACAGTAGACTGTCATAATTATGTAAATATCATTGATGTGTTTTTAGCTCAGCTGTTTTCATAGAAACTCGAGGTATTGTGATAGCCTTGGCATTGTTGGTGTTGGAGTTGGCATGACAAACTTTAATCTTAGTTATTGAAGATATCTCCATGAAACTTAGCAAGTGTGTTCACTATGACAAAATCTATCCAAATAAAAAAAAAGAGGGATAACTCTGAAAGCAGTGTTTTAAGAGGTCCCCTTTTATGACTTAGATTTTTTGCATATTCCAGCACCTGCAGCCGAGTGTTGCACCTGTAGGCAATGCTGTTGTTAAGATCAAGGTCTGAATCACTGAATCAATGTCTAAGATTTAAACAAAGAGGATATTGAATGAGTGGTCGTTGAATACCAAATTTATTAAACAATTCATCTAGAAACATAAAAACGAGGCTGTGCTGTTGGTATTGAATGATCACAAATTTGATATTCTATTTGTTGTAATATTACCTGAATTTTTTTTTAATAAAATCGAGGAAATTCTAGATTTTTGTAATTTCAAGTTATTCAACGAAACAAATAACGCTGTTTGCCAATCCACGCTGTTTGCCAATCTACGTCATCAAATCAGGATGACGTGATTTTCACAGTAAAAATATAAAGTTACTATTTGTTCTTGGGTCATTTGCTTAGTAATTCCACTAGTGTAATAACACCGTGAAATATTCAACGGGGTTATTTCATTCCAGCAACGTAGGTCATATTATAAATTTATTTATACAGGAGTATCAATGTCACAGTTTGTTTTCCTGGTAATAGATTGAGTTTGTTATAATGTTTCAATTCTAGTCAAATTAGCCTGCATTTTTAGGTACCAAACAACTTTTTCTGATCCTTGCACTTTTCAAGAATCTCAAAAGATTAATACAAAACTTTCATGCAATATATTCAATCATTGTCAATGAAAGAGTGCTGAATGAAAAAGGAAAATAGTATTTGATTTATATTGTTGTTGAGAAATGATTGTGTTTGTTCATAAGCCTTAATTAAGGTAGTGGACCCGTAATAGTTTGACAACTTTTTTGGAATCCATGATCTTTGACAATGTTGACCAAGGTTTCCTAATGAAATTCATTAGGAAACCTTGGTTAACATTGTTAAAGTTCATTACTTCCGAAACGTTGCGGAACTATTATGGGGCCACTACCTTAAATCTTTTTTAGCCATACTCCTGCTGTCCAAAGACTTACAGTCTACTTTTAGCCTTTGTTGCCTGCTATATAGGAAATAACATGTAAAATGTCTTAAAATATCAAGGTTATCTGGTCGAAGGTTGGGAGAATTCATCGTGACGAGGCTTTGCCTTGTCATGATAATTTCTCACTGCTGAGACCAGATAACATTGATATCTTAAGACATTAACATGTTATTCTATTTATCATGCAACCTTTTTTTGCCCTTAATTATGATGAACCCTTAAAAATCAAAGAAATTCAGGTGAAAGTGTAAGCAAACTGTTTCTAAAAATAGACTGCCTGATATCATGTTAGGTAACCAGACATGTGATATCAGGTCAATACAGGCTTTTTTTCATGATAAATACTGAATGATTGGGTTAGGCATTAATCAACTGTCATTGATTTATGGAAAAACTTGGTAATTTGTGTGAAACAAATTTTGAATTCAGTATGTTCAAAATGTTTTAATGTGCTTCGTTGTTTTGAATGCATTTTAATACCATAAATGTACATGTACATTATCATCATTATTTTTAAAATATGCAATGTGTAATCATAATATTATTAAGTTGACTTGATTGCAAATAAAGAGAAAGAAAATTAAAAATTGAATCTTTTCTGTCCAAAGCACTTATGAATAAAGAGTTCCACATATACTGAGGTCAATAAGAAAGTGTGCACTTTCACTTTTTACATTTCTCTTGATTTTTACAAAGTTGGTGGAAAATTATTGAGTAAATTTGTTACCATACTTTAGTCAAGACCTTTTGAAATTAAAAGTCATATCAGATTTGGATAAAGTATCACATGCTGCATACGCGCATACATAACTGAAATTGGTGAGATTTGACCTCCTTAAAACTTTTTCTTTGGTAAGATCTGTGTTGATGTTGCCTTATAAAGTTTAAGAAGCCATTCCAAGCCATTTCCAAACAAAAGTTTTAATTTTTATGCAGAAGTTACGTGTACATTAACGTTAGACATTACTACGATGTTAGGCCAGTAACTTGTCGTTCAATGGTGCTATGGTGCTCTATGACATCTTGATTTGCTTATTTAAGGCATAAGAAAATGATGAACTTGATTTCTATTGGAACATGAATCGATTTTAATGAAGTTCTAAATCTGACAAGGCTCAATTTTATTCAACGACGTTTATTGGAAGTCAAACTACGCTGTAGCATCATGCATAATTGTAATGAAGATAGGATATTGTGCTAAGGAAAGCCGCAAAAATTGAGCTGAATGCATTTTCAGACCAATTATTTGTCTGACGCGAGTTGCACATGCAAAACATGCAAAATTAAATTTCTCTATTTAGCAGAAAAATTTTTGCTAATCACGTGATTTTAGTATTCAAATATCGTTTGCACGTACTCTTAGGGATAATCATGCGATATTTCATGACGATAGATTGCGTAATTTCAGAGATATTCAAAAGTGCACACTTTCTTTTGGAACTAAGTATAGTTGCCACTATGACAAGTTGGTGTACACGCCCAAAGTAAGTTTGTTTAGATTTGCTTAGAGTATAGTATGTACAAATTCAGGTGTTTTTTTTTTTAAAAAAAATGACTCCGTAGTTCTTCATCATGATTTGATCATTGTATGTGGATTAGAAGCTGGAAGCTAGGAAACCACCAGGTAATGGTGAGAGAAAAACTCGTAATCTATAGTTTGGTGTTCCAGTCACCACAATATTACTGAAGATTGTCAAAAGCAGAGATTGTTAAGCAGCGTAAAATCCCGTTCAATCAATCTACATCATGATTAGATGTGCCAAATTCAAGGTTACAGTCCAAGGTCAAATATTAAAATTGGCTTTTTCTTGAGCAAAGCTCTTCCACAAATTATGAATTGGTTATCAAACAAACTAGGTACGGCAAACAATATCATGTAATTGACAAGATGAATGATTTTGGAGTGAATTTGGGATGAAATTAAATGAGTTTTGATTGAAATGAAAGGGAGGTAATCCAATATCTCTAATTTTGTTCAGGATGAACGAAATTAGCAATATTTATTACTCACCTTTAATAAAATATACATATTTTTCTGTTTTTGCATCTTCATGGACCAATCAAGATATTTTATAATCCACACCAGCCATTAAAATGGTAGAACAATTTTAACGATTTGAATTAAATGTTGATTGTCTTGAACGATTTCTAAATATTTTCTAATGCTTTAGGAGCGTTTTTGATTGATTTGAGTGAGTTTTTGGAAAGAAGGAGTGCAGCCCTGAGTGAATGATTTTGATCGGAACAAGTGGCAATTTCAGGATGTTTTTAACTCAATTCTTTATAATGTTTTGGAGGTTTGCTTCACAAAAGAAATTTTAAGATATATCTGAGTTCAAGGTTGCAACTCAAGGTCAGAGTTCCTGGTCACTGCTTAAAGTCAAATGTTAAAATGGGGTTTATCTGGATTATATCTCCTGAGTTTATGTATAGATTCCAAAATAACTTTTAACTAATGTTCATAATCCTGAATAGATGTGCAATTTGAATGAGTTTTTCAGGTAGTTATTAGAAATAGGTCAAGGTCAAAACAGAAATAGAGTTTTTTTGGCTAGGACTTTTATAACACATAAAAGGTCGGGTCAAATTGTTTTAACACTGTATGTTTCTATTTTTGTATACGGTTTCTTACCACTTGAAACAATACTGGAGTTGTATTTCAGTGACTGGTGAATCTACCCATGGCTTTTGTTGTTTCTCAAAACAGTGACACCAAAATATTTCATTTGAGTCACCACCTGCTCTTCCCACTCATCATTTGCCCATGGATAGGAAGTCTGTGTGTTTGCAAAACACAATCCAAAATGTAATACTGCCAATTCATTTCAGCATATTTAACATATTTTCAATGATAAATGCCTTGGCAGGGCGGAGCCAAAGCAATGGGTCTTTGAACTTAAGGTTAAGGTAAATAAGCTCTTATTTTAAATAACTCACTTCTACACAGAGTCGATATAAATAACCCGAGACCTTAAATAGTAGGTTGGTGTCAAACCCAAGTAACCTCAGCTTGTCTAAGCTGAAGTTACAAGGCTTTGGTAACAAAACGATGGAAAATGTTCCTTTTCTCTAACCCCGTAGATCCTTGAGGCTTAAGGATACAGTTTTTAGCTCCACTGGCCGAAGGCCAGTGAGCTATTGTTATGGCGGAGTGCGTCCGTCCGTGCGTGCGTAAACTTTTTCTTTAAACATCTTCTCCTCCCAATCCAATGGGCGGATTTTAACCAAACTAGGTAGAAATGATCCTTTGGTGGCCCTCTTCTTAAATTGTTCAAAGAATTTTGAATGGCCCCCAAATATGGGCGTGGCAGGGCATGGCATTTTTTCACTTTGAAATCTTTAAAAATCTTCTCCTCCCAAACCATTGGGCCGATTTCAATGAAACTTGGCATGGATGTTCCTTGGGTGACCCTTTACTTAAATTGTTAAAAAAAATTTGATTGGCCAATAAATATCGGCTCATTTTGAGCCCGAAATCTTTAAACGACATCTCCTCCTGAACCACTGGGCCGATTTCAATAGAACTTTAACAGAATGTTTCTTGGTTGACCCTTTACTTAAATTGTTCAAGAAATTTTGATTGGTCCTTAAATATGGGCGTGGCAGGGCGGGGCCTATTTTGAGCCTGAGATTTTCTCCTCAACCACTAGGCTGATTTCAATGAAAATTTACCAGAATGTTCCTAGAGTGTCTCTTTTTAAAAATTATTTGCTAAATTTTGATTGGCCCATAAATTTGGGTGTGGCGGGGGGGGGGGGGGGGGGAGGGGCTTATTTTGAGGCAAAAATCTTTGAACGATATCTCCTCCGGAACCACTCAGCCAATTTCAATGAAACATTACCAGAATATTTCTTGGGTGACTATTTACTTAAATTGTTCAAGAAATTTTGATTGATCCATAAATATGGATGTGGCAGGTTGGGCCTATTTTGAGCCCGAAATTTTTGAACGGCATCTTCTGAAGTATTTTCTGAGTATTTTGGTGCAATATAGACCAGAACCAGTTAATCATTATTAAATAGGTCTTAGGAGATTTCGGAGCGTTAATGTATTCATCTAAAGTAAGCTTTGTTTAATGAAAGTCTTAAGACTTTTAAAGCCAGTGGAGCGATACAGGCCCTCTTGAGCCTCTTGTTTTCCCTTTAACTTTTGAAAGAACCAAAAGTATTGAAAAGAAATATTGCCAAATTACGTCACGGCAAAGCCACGCACTGCCAGTTGAATAATAACGCAGAACACAAAGCTAAAATTAGATAATAGATTTAATCTAATTGTTATAAACCGTTTCGGAATACTAACCGTCTCGAGACGGATCGCTCTCCGTTTTGGAATTCCAACCCCGATCGAACAGTCTCGAGATAGTTTGATGCCGATGTTCATAAAGAATCAATAATAAATTCAGCATTTGCGTGATAATTTATGGTCCAACGAAGATCGCATACTAAGCTAATAATGATAAGAAACTCATCTTCTGATGTCAATGTCAATTATCAAGTTTAATGTTAATTATTCAGGTAAATGTTCATTATCAAGGTCAGGGTCAAATATCAAGGTCCAACTCGTGGAAAATTTACTGTTTCAAGGGCGTCAGTGAAAACATTCGGACCTATGACCGAGACACAAAATAATACTGTAATAGGAAAATTACATTTACATGTAGATGCAGTTTCTGTGGCTCATCTAAGAACATCCGGCAGGTTTGGCTTCGGACATCCTAGAAAATAAAATAGCTCTGTTATGTATATATAAAGAAGGAGGGGTCTCGATACAAAAATGATTTTCATTCTATAGATACCAAATCCTTTCTTGTGGGTACCCATTGGAATCGTTTTAAAGAGTGGAATCGTCTTAAAGAGACGATTTCAATCAATGAGTGTCCACAACATAAGATTTCGATACGAAATAACAGACTTATATTGTCATTACTCTCATTTATCTGGAGCCTTGTGGTTAAATTAATTCCGTCTTGATAAATAAGATCGTTAGCATAGGCGTAGCTATGATTTTGAAATTTTTACACATTTCGAAAGCGACCACAAAAGAAAAAAGAGGTTAAAGAAGACTTTTAATGCCCTCCACCCGCTCTCCGTTTATATGATTTGAGCGTTGGTGAATGATCAAACATCGTAACTACAGTTTGAATAAGCTGTAGTTACGATGTTATATTTATTTACCAACGAAATTTTTTGAAAGAGAATTCATTTGTATTACGTAATGTGCGTAATGGGAGCTACGCCCTTGTCGTTATCACTTGTTTATTATACCTCTGATTAATTGATCTTTCGAAAGTTTGATTACACTTTTAGGGATTCAAATACAAAATCTAGTATCTGAGATGATGTTTTGTTGGCTATTGCCAGCATTTTGAAAGAGTCAAATAAACAAGAGGTCTAAAGCGGCCATAAATCGCTCACCTGAGTCAACTATCTTAAGATCTGACCTTTAAACCTAGTTTTTAACCACACTTGACCTAAATTCAAAATTGATCTAGATTTCATCAAGATTATTTTGACAAATTTTATGGTTTGTTTGGTAAATAATATTCACTGCCCTCCAAAAGTTTCTTCACACACACTTCTTTTAAAGATCTTTAGCTTAAGTAATTTAAAACAAAGTTTTATATTATTTTTATTAATAAAATGTATACTTTATATCTTTATTGCAATGTATCAATTAAGAAGCAATACCAGAAATGGCAAAATCATGTAAAATCGACAAAATCAGAATAGTTCACCATTTTGCGAAATTTTTTATCAAGGGGATCAACTTCTGTCAATATTTAGTGTAGCCTCCATTAGCAGGTAAGACAGCCTAAACTTGCATCTAGGCATGCTATTTACAAGTCTCTCACAACGTTCCACTGATAATCAGCATTTTCTCCTTTTGTCTCAATATTTTCTGTTATACATTGTTCTAAAATAGTATCTTTATCAACAGTCATTTTGTCGTCTAAAGTAGCGTTCAAATGGGAATAATCAGATTTTAAGTAATAAAAACTAATCTATAACTTTGTTTAAAAAGATTAAAGCTGAAAATCTTATAAATGAAATGTATGTGAAGGATCTTTTGGAGGGCAGTGTAGTTAAATATTTTGACCCCTTGACATTATTTTTGACCCGACTTGACCCAATTTCGAGCTTGACAGAACTTTTATCAAGATTATCATTCTGACCAATTTTCAGGACAATTGACAAAACATGGCCTCTTGAGTGTTTACAAGGTAAGTTTTGACAACGGACGACACACGACGGACATCGTGCGACCACAAAAGCTAACCTTGAGCACTTCTTGCTTAGGTGAGCTAAAATATGTATATGGGCTCTTTCAAAAGTCTTGCATTAACTTGTCCTTTTTCTTAAAAAAAAGCGGTAAAACAGTCCTGCGTTGAAAATGCAAAAACGATTACTAACATTTAAAAATGTTAGTCCGCCTTGCACGAAAGTCATCGTTTCGTTAACGTGTACATCTTAAACGCATGGCACATTACCTTTTCTGACATGCAAAGTGAGCCTTTTTCTCGCAGTGTCTCGGAGAAGACCGGAAGTCTTTCTTCCCGTTCATCCCAGCGCAGTTCCATTTGACGTCAGCAGACTGGTTCAGTTCTTCCAACAGTCCGGGAAGGCGAAGTGGATCAGCAAAGACTGCAGACCCGTCTATGTACCAGACCCATTCTCCGTCATCTTTGGCGTCCGTCGCGCCGATCCAAACAAAGTTCTTGTATTTAGTTCTCCCTGGTTTATACGATAAATTGAACTTATACTAGTATAGAGTCTTGTTCGACTGCGGACTAAATAAAACTTCCTCGAGTTCAGGATGTCAAAGCGTTTCGCGGGCGCTTTGAGATGATACCCCGCTTTGCACGTGTACATACGTGCAAAGCGAGGTATCATTTCAAAAGCGCTTTGCCAACGCTTTCATCCTGAACGCAGGACAGAATGTATTCCGAAATGTTGCGGAACTATCACGAGCCCACTACCTTAACAATGTCAAATTTGCGAAACGTCAGGCAAATAGGGAACATCTGGTTAGTGCGAAAAGTGTCGACCCCAGTCAGTCTGCCTCGATCGCGCAGACTGACTTGGGTCGAAACTTTTCGTTTTCATATATCCCCTGAATCTAGAATTATCATTCTACATTTCGATATGACTTTACGTATATTTTAAAAGCGACCCCCTGTTGGTATCTGCTAGATTCGATCTCTTTTTCAAATATTAACAGGTTCCCAGATGGCCCACATTTTGAGTGACGGGTCAAATTTATATTTTCGTACCTTCATATCAACAATAGAAATTCTATCAAAACCCGATCGAAAACTAATATTTGACTAGAAACGGACAGAGGAAAACAATTTTCGTAATTATCTATAATGGAATTATTTCATATTTACTTTGAAAGTAAAAACTTAAACATTCTCGATTTTCATACGAAATGCCAGCGGAAAAGATTTATTTTCATAGCGTTTTGTACAGCCTAAATGTGTAAACTGTTTAATAAAAATTGATTTGTATGATATGAAAATTCATGTTTGGGATACGGGCGCTCTTGAAATATTACCAGTTCAATTTTGGTCCACTTATAATATTCAACGAAACATAAAGAATCTTAATTGAAACAAGTACACTTCTGACGACAAAAATGCGTCTGGAATGGATATGAAGATAGGGTAAATTTAAGATTTAATTTGTTGCTTAATCGGTCACAAAAAACTGAATTTGAGACAGCTCCAAATTCAAAGTTTACTGTAGACGTTCCCAAAAAGAGATGAAAATCATGGAACACTATGCAAGAAAAAATGTCTGGGAGCTACCTATACATGCAAATCAGAATATCATGAAATTGATACATCATATTCAAAACTTAGAAATAATGCACTGAGTATTTGTTAATTTTCCGGTGTTCTTAACTGATTATTTGTAAATTCCACGATGTTCTCAACTGAATGCTTGTCAATTTCACGATGTTCTTAACTGAATATACAATGTATGTTAATTTCACGATGATCTAAACTGAATGCTTGACAATCAAACGATGATCTTAACTGTTTACCTGTAATTTTCACGATGTTCGTAATTGAATATTTGTTAATTTCACTATGATCTTAACTGAATGCTTGTCAATTTCATTATGATCTTAACTGAATATTTGTTAATTTCACAATGATCTCATATGACTATTTGTAATTTTCATGGAGATCTTAACTGAATATTTGCTAATTTCAATATGATCTTAACTGAATATTTGCTAATTTCACAATGAATCTTAACTAAATTTTTGTACATTGTACGATGATCTTAACTAAATATTTGTTAATTTCACGATGATCTTTACTGAATACCTATACATGTACCTTTATAAAATCTTCGAAGGTAGCCGATAATAAAACCTTCCTCGTCAGCTGTTTTGGGGACAAGCAAAGTACCATCTAGTTGAGAGCAATAAACCTGTTAAAAAGCAAAAGGGTGTTCATTATTGGAATTAAAAAATCTATATTGCACTTCTACCACGACATCCCCCCCCCCCTCGAGTCTTCGACCGCCCAATCCGCTACTTAAGGTTTAGGCTTATCCACATATTAACACTTTATAACAGTTAAAGCATACACGCTTTCAACAGAATGTCCTACGTAAAAAGGGTATAAAAGAATTTAATTTCTTTTTCGCACAACGACGATAATTTTTTTTGCAATCTTTCGCGTGTTTACCAAAAACAGAACAAATAACAAATTTTTGGTATCTTTTATATTCATGTATATGTTCAGGGTTTGACACTTACTTCATTTAACCACCAGCCTGAAGTACCCGTTAGCCCTAAAATTTACAGGTCCTCCCTGATAACAACAGGTTCTGCATGAAAACCATTTTTGATATT
The DNA here is from genome assembly GCA_948146395.1 of Fragum whitleyi. Classification (NCBI taxonomy): domain Eukaryota; kingdom Metazoa; phylum Mollusca; class Bivalvia; order Cardiida; family Cardiidae; genus Fragum; species Fragum whitleyi. The sequence continues at coordinate 18,721,620 of OX411559.1, forward strand.
TAGCAATTTCAGAGATAAATTGCAAGGAAAACATTGTTGAAAAGAAGAAATTGCGTTTGACAAGTAATTTCTTCCCTTTCTACAACGTTTTCCAATTGGTAATGCAAATTGTAGTATGGGGAAGGCAATCATTTTCAAGGCTGGACAGATTTGAAATAATAAGTACTGCCATTAACTACAGGCCTGGGGGACCTGGAAACATTTACCAGTCCTCCTTTAAATCCACAGGTCTCGGGCCCGAGTACTGGTGTTAGTTTCGATCCCTGTAATCATAGTATTCCACCATTTCAGTTACAGTTTTCATCTCAAAATGAAGTTTTATTAATCTAAATTCAGCAGGTGCTTGATTAACTTACAGATGCTTGTTGCCACGTCAGTTTTGATCTATCCTCAAACAAATAGCACGAATCTTTGTATGACAACCAACCGTCCTCGCATTGTCCACGAACTTCCACTAAAACAGAACAAAAACATTTTTTTGTATTTATTTTTTTAAGCTCACCTGAGCACAAAGTGCTCAAGTGAGCTATTGTGATCACCTTTTGTCCGGCGTCCGTGCGTCGTCCGTCATCAGTCGTCCGTCGACCATCGTCCGTCAACAATTTCTTTAAAGCTGCTCTTGCACAGATTGGGAAAATGTGAATTTTAACATTTTTCGTAAAATCAATCGGAATAAACTACCCCATCATGTTGAAGCCTTTAAAATAACAAGATTCGATCTGGTAATGCATCGAAAGAAAGACCGATATACCCGAATTTAGGTTAAATTCATTCTAAAAAATAAAGTGACTACTAACGCTAAAAAAATTATTCTTCAATTTCGAGCCAACTATTTTTGCTTGACATTCGGCATGTTTGTCTTATTCAATCAAAGATTAAGGTTAAAGTATTTGACAGCTAGAAACTTCATATCAATACAGGCAAAAAATGAAAGGTTATTCACGGAAAATAACGATTTTGTAATAAATAGACTAGAAGTAAATAGACTGGATACCTTACTGAGCTTGCCACTTCGAAAAAATAAGTTACAAAATTATTGAAATATGTTGTTTCTAGTGCCAATGCTTTGGGCCATTCTTCATAGTCTAAAAATACACACATTTCCAAAACTTAGAACAAGTTTTGTATTTTTTCTATGAAAAACTGTGCAAGAGCAGCTTTAAACGACACCTCCTCCTAAACAATTTGGCCAACTTACACCAAATTTTACAGAAATGTTCCCTAGGCGGTCCCCTTCCAAAATTGCTAAAAGAATTGAAACCGGTGAAAAACTCTGGTTGCTATGGCAACCAAAGTTGAAAATTTAAGAAAATCTTTGAAATTCTTCTTCTTTAGAACAAGCAGTCCTACACCCATGAAATTTGGCACTTTGGGGGAGGGGGAGTTCTTTGGGTTAATTTTGTAACCTTTAACCTTCTTCTTCTTCTGAATAAGAAGCCCTACATCCTTCAAATTTGACATGGAGGATAAGTTCATAGATCTTAATAAAAAAAGCTAAGATCATATCTGTTGGGCCGCCAGGTGCGGAGCACCAGGGAAGAGGGGGTAGTTCTTCTGTGTAAATTTTGTAATCTTTAACCTTCTTCTTCTTCTAAACCAGGAGCCTGACAGATTTGAATATAGGTATGGATGATCACCATGTGGACCTTTATAAAAATAGCTAAAATCATGACTGTAGATTCACCAGGTGCGGAGCACCAGGGGGGATAGGGTAGTACTTTTGTGAACATTTTGTAATCTTTAACCTTCTTTTTCTTCTGAACCGCAAGCCCTACAGACTTGAAAATTGGCATAGAGGATCAGCTCATAGACCTTAATAAAAATAGCTAAAATCATGACTGTAATGCCACCAGGTGCGGAGCACCAGGGGGGAGGGGGTAGTACTTATGTGAAAATTTTGTAACTTTAACCTTCATCTTCTAATGAACCAGAGCCCTACAGACTTCATTATTGGCATGGATGATAAGCATATGGATCTAAAATAAAATAGCTAAAATCGTGAATGTAGGGCCACCAGATGCGGAGCATTAAGGGGAAGGGGGTAGTACTTTGGGTCAATTTTTAAATCTTTAACCTTATTGTTCTCCTGGATCAGGAATCCTACAGACTTGAAAATTGTCATGGTTGATCAATATATTGACATTAATAAAAATAGCTAAAATCATGACTGTAGGGTCACCAGGTGCTGAGTGTCTTGGGGAGGGGGTAGTACTTTGGATCATTTTTTAAATCTTTAAACTTCTTCTAATGAACCAGGAGTCCTACAGACTTGAAAATTGGTATGGATGATCAGCATATGGACATTAATTGAATTAGCTAAAATCATAATTGTAGATTCACCAGGTGCAGAGCATCTTGGGGGAGGGGGAGTGCTTTGTTGAGAATTTTGAATTCCTACAGCCTTTATATTTAACATGGATTGATCAACTCATTAATGAAAACTTTAAAAGTCTCAGACTCAGCCTGTATACCTGGCATAGATTAGCTGATCACAGACCTTTTATGAAAAAAGCTTAAATAAATAATGACCAGGGGAGGAGCAGAGGGGGGGGGGGAATTATTTCAAATGTTATCTGATTGAATAAGTGAAAATCTCTTTTTCTGTGGTTGCATGGACATACCTAGGTAATGAAGCTTATTTCTCAGGTGAGCGACCCAGGGCCAACTGTCCTCTTGTCTTGTTCTTGTAATCAGTTTCGACTTATTTTACCCAAGCAAAAAAAGAGACTTATTATCATCGTGGTCCTAACTCTTAACATAACTTTTTATACATACAGATAGGGGAGGGGGCAATTCACACATATTTTTGCAGCAGAATGGAATTGAGTTCTGCCTGTGAAGTGTCCCGCGGTGAAGCTTGAACCCGCAGCCACCAGATTACTATTGGAGAACTTTTAGCCAACGAGTTTGTACTTTGATATAAAGAATGAATAGCATTTTAAATTTACATCAAAACATAAATAAATAAATAAAAATAAATAAATAAATAAATAAATCATATTTCGAGCCTTTCGATTAACAGTGTGTGTTCGATGGCAAACCACTTTTAAGTATAAATAGTCAGCCCCAGTTCACTCAGCTGTAGAGCTAGGTGTCTTAAACCACCACTTCTTCTCCCAGGATGTGAAAACATCTGCCCTGTGCTCCTTTTAGAAATGATATCTCGCTTTGCACGTATTTACACGTGCAAAGCGTGGAATCATTTCAAAACGTTTGCAAAATTGATTTTACACTTGAACGCAGGGTTGGGTAAAGCTTTCACGAGCGACTACATAAGCTCTAGCTATGTTTGCATTAGAACTAAAATAAAAACGTATAAACGGCCCCGCGTTCAGGATCACCAAACGGTTCAAACGGTTTTCCAAATGTACCCCGCTTTGCACGTGCACTTGCGTGCAAAGCGGGGTGCAATTTGAAAACTGTTTGCACCGTTTAATGATCCTGAACGCAGTGCTGAGTTATCCTACCCTTATTTTCTAAAGACTGTAGTCTCGACTTAATTTCTTCCATGCCATTCACGACTTTATTGAGAAGAGCGAGAGGTTCTTGATTGTAAACTTCGACTTCCTCGATCATATCTTGATTTCGTGTTGTTGTTGTCTCGGCTATGGTAAAGAGAAAGAATCAGTGAAGATTGAATGAATATGGTCTCAGCTATTGTAAAGAGAAAGAATCGGTGGAGATTGAATGAATATGGTCTCAGCTATTGTAAAGAGAAAGAATCGGTGGAGATTGAATGAATATGGTCTCAGCTATTGTAAAGAGAAAGAATCGGTGGAGATTGAATGAATATGGTCTCAGCTATTGTAAAGAGAAAGAATCGGTGGAGATTGAATGAATATGGTCTCAGCTATTGTAAAGAGAAAGAATCGTTGGAGATTGAATGAATATGGTCTCAGTATTGTAAAGAGAAAGAATCGATGGAGATTGAATGAATATGGTCTCAGCTATTGTAAAGAGAAAGAATCGGTGGAGATTGAATGAATATGACGAAATGGTTCACGTTTATCCCATCCACATTTTGGTTTTGTCTATAACATATCGTCATTTTTCGAACATTTCAACCAGTTTGGCTCAAGGTTTTGCCTTAATATGTAGACAGAGGCATTAAAGGCCGTACATGCGGACCTTTGTCTATACACTGAAACGAATTTCTAATCGGACACCTTGCATTTACCACCTTTTGACATATGTGTACAATTAACAACATAGTGAAATTGACAAGGTGAATGATTACGGAATGATTTAGGAATGAAATTGAATGAATGTGTGGAGTAAAATGCCCTAATTCCGACACCCTCCTAATTCCGACACCCCTGCATATTTTGAATATCCTTTGAACTTTAGACTTGTAATGTAATAGATATGAGATTATTAATTAAGTCATTAAACCTGACTTTGATAGGAACTTCTATCTTTATGGAAAAGGGATGTTAATTGCGAAATTCATTTTTTTTGTAAAGTGTATTTTTGACAGATAGGTCAAGGCATTTTAAATGTTAAAAAAAATAGGGGATAGCCAAACTTGATATTTAAAAGAATAACCTTACTGCTTTAGTTTTATGCCTTTCAACCAATGTTTTACCCTTAAAACCTAAACCTAAAGCTCATTTAATGAAAAGTAGAGGTGTCGGAATTAGGTAGACGATTTGGACACTTCATCCTAATTCTGACACCCTTGAAGACCGTTTATATAAATGATTTCAAGGAATCATGTTTTGATGTCTAAGTAATGAAAATACAGGCTGGCAATAATTTCCTTATATATTACAAAGAATATGTAATCAATTTAGATATTGAATCTTCTATAAATATGAATTAAAATATTTGAATGATTTGACTTGACCAGAAAGATTCTCTCAAATATTAGTCTTCATATATCTATTATGAATAAATTAGCATGTGTGTATTAACTTTTCAGTTTTTTTAAGTTTTTTTTTCTTTTTATTTTATCAAGTCAAGTTAATAACTTTTAATCTACAAAATTGTACAAAGGCTAGATAAGAAAAGCTAATATTTTCAGACTATCAGTATCAACTAAAGGCACCCATAAATCTTATAAATATAAAGAATCATTTTGTTCTGTCTTTGAAAAAACGGAAAGCTGAATAATTTTACTTTTTGCTTATGCTGGTTGATTGGGATCTCTTGAGATCTATGTCTTTACCAGTTTTTGCTAACAATGACACGAGCATAGCCTCTTCGCTTTATTACATGTATATTGCAAGCCGCGTTCAACAGTGTATATATTTATGTATGCATTAAGTTCCAACTCATCATTTCAAATATTTAGTTATAGATTTTATGGACAGCTGTTAATTTAATTTTATTTGGAAAGCAATAAAAACTTTTAATTTTATTATATATTTTAACATTAACAAATACATTTACATATATTTAAAAAAAAATCAAAATTAAATCCTGACATGTTATCTTATTCTTTAAAATGACCAATTACTATTTATGCTTAATATTTTCTCTGGCACATGCATATGTATAGGCCTGGCTTAATTAAATGGGTTTAAGAAACCGCATCATGTTCAATTAAATACAAAATTTTGGTAAAAGTAGCAGATTTTGTTATGGGGAATTACAAATTAAAATGATACATTTATTTGGCCTTAATGTGTCGATAATAGGACACTTTGCTCCAGTAATGTAACTGATGACCAGAGTCAAACAAAACATAGGTTGACACAAAAACCTTCTAAACAAACTAGAGAACTATCAAAACAATTAGGACGATTACCATCAAAATTCAAAGACTATATATTAGACTATAATATTATAAATTAACAAAAATGCATTTTTAAAATTATTTTTAATGAATGACAAATTAGACTTCAAATCTTTCAAAACATGGAGGAGAGTGATTTAATCATTACTCTAATCTATTAATAGACTTCATGACGACGTTTCTTAGCGACGTTGCTTACGTAATTATTATTGTACCTTATTTCAATATGATTGATTAAATTTATAGAAATGATTTATTGGTATTAGTTCAAAGACACAACAGGATGCAAAGCTACTATCTCAAAAATCCTCGTTCGTATAAAATCTACGCTATATCTATATCCATCCAAATAAATGTCAAAAAATAAAGTTAAGCTTAAAAATTATAGATTGCGTTAGCAGTCATGTAATACGTCATCAATGTTGTCGCGATTTGATTATTAAAAATATGGGAATCGAGTGAAATATTTTAACGGAAAACGGCAGGCATATGTAAATGAAAAAATGTGTAGGAGGCCCAAACAGCCGCGAAAGAATATCCTGCAGGTCACGAGACCATGATAAAGCTGTCACGTGAGCATTTGACCTGATATCAACGAGTTATCATACCCGTTTTAATCAGACAATATTTATAGCTAGTGACAGGATAAATTACACTAGTGTTCGACCACATATTGATATTCCTCACGTAATAAAGGCGCGTAACTTTACAAGAATCTATTAAAAGTCTTGATAGGTCATGTATTGGTTAACTTTAAAACTTTGTTACATGAATAAATCTTCAATTACACAGAGATGTTATCAAAGGTTATCATATGCCGACGTCAACAATAACACCGAAGCGAACGACGTCATGGTGATCCAATCGGGAACCCTCGTCGATTCTACGGAATAGACCTCGGGAATAAAACGGGCGCAGCCATGGAAGCGCGTCATTTCGCACGTGGGTTTATATGACGTCACAAACATGAACGATCCCGCTAAGGATGACGTTGCAGAAAACAAAATCAACGAAAATATGAAAATGGGCATATCATAAATTGATAACAAAACGCAGTATCTTACTGCGTTTTGTCATCCAATTATCATATGCCAAAAAGATTTCCAAAGACGATTGGAAAGAATTAACAAAATGTGATTTTCTTCATGCGTATAAACCGAAGTACCACTCGGAGCCGAATTACCTAAAAAATGACCCAAAATTACTACACTTACGTCCGAGGTACTTTTCAAGTTACGGAAAAGTCCGAGCGATGTTCCGAATGATGGTGATCATTATATCTCGGGTTTTCTCCTAGCTAAATGTACCAAACATTACAGAATTGAAGCATCTTCATACCATTTCTGTGACATTACGTTTTCCCAAACCATAAAAAGAATACATTGATTACAAGTAACTTATGCCAGAATAAGAAGACATATGTGATACTTTTGTCAAGCTTTAAATTCACCAATCCCAGAGCAAAAACAATTTAGTAATCAACCGACGATTTCCTTGAACATATTTTTTGTATCTACTTTTTAAGAGAATATTTCGTAACCATTCTCATTTCTATCTGTGTATAGCTAAACGAAACCACTGCTTCGTTAAATTGTAGACATTAAAACAAGCCTGTGCAAAATATTTTAAACAAATTCACATATGCTCAGTCTCATATACGATCAGCCTATATTTGCACAGTCTCATCAGAGTCTTCACAACTCGCTAGACAGAAAGCTACGGACATATAGTCTTTGTTTACGGTCGCAAAATATCTTATAAGACTGCCACGGGTGTCTGTATATCACGCAAATATGATTTTTTTAAAAATAATATTTGAGCACAGACTCGTTATTTCTTCTTACGTGAGTTTGTAACTCTATCTGGAATCGGTAAAAAAAGAACAGCCGCGTTGCCGTAACCATTTTCATTTTTAGCCATGACACGGAACTCGTAAGTTACCCCACGTTCTGAAAGAAAACATACAAAATTAGTACTTTTAAAAATAGAGTCTGGACGATAAATGTTTATTTCAGAGTAAGTTCAATGATAATAATTTAACATTTCGTGAACACCAAAAGCTATATTTTCATAAAAAAGATATAGCTTTCGTTGTTCCCTCAATGAAGAAAAAATTTTGCTTACACAGAAAACAAACGATAGTTATTTAAATAAAACAAAATGTGCAATTATGTGCAATCTGTTTTTATTCTACTTCACCTAAATTTCATTTATAACCCAAAAAAGAAATAAATAAAATATATCTTTTGAAAAAAAAAATGAATATAAAATCACAATCAGTCCTTTCACTACTTCGATTACTGGTGGATTTTCAAAAGTCCTTATTCAGCGTTATAGAGGTTAAATTTTTTAACTTTACAAGAGGTATTACAAGATATTAAAGTTTTCATAAATTCAAAACAAGTTCAAAGTTAAAATCTAAATCGGCAATCTCGGCAAATCTGGTTGCCTTTGTCAATACAATTATTATACATAAATATGACAGAAACATGAATATTTACAAATAAAAAAACATTCTAATAAAAAAAGCTAATGGGTAAATGAGCACCTTAACTCTTTTTAAGAATCTCTTATAATCACGTTGAAAAAAAAAAAGTTTGTGGAGCTGTGGAGACGACATCTCGGAAGTCCGGTATCAAGTTTAATCTTGATTATGCTACTAATCTATAACAGTTTGCAATGTCGGCAGTGTTATTATTTATGTAAAATGACCTGGCACTCATTAACTTCCGTCAGTGCTCGAGTATTCCCGCAGCGTAACTCAATTTCATTTCACCGTTTTACTTATTTAAATATATTATTTTACTTTTTCTTTCAAAAGTCGCGGTAGTACAGTGGATACAGACGCATTCCCGTATTGCGATAAGAAGTTGGGTGGAGTTCAAATCCCGACAGAGACACATGTTTAAATATTGTGATTTTTCATTAACATATTGATATTTTCGTGTTTTTTTTTTTTTTTTTTTTTTAATTACATTTCTAATTATTATTTTGTAATTAGTTTTTTGGTCAGTTACGATTAATATTTTTTATTCTTTATTCAACTTTTGTTGTTTGTAATTTACAATGATTTTTTGACAGGACTTGGCAATGGTCGAATTGGGTCTGGCGGAAAAAAAACTGTGCCGAATATTAATAGTCTTATGCAACATTGATCAAAATATAAAAAGTATCAAAATAGGTACTTAAAAAGTGTTACCCTAAAAAAGATAAAGAAACATTTCTGGTCATGGTCCGGCTTGAACTCGTGTCTTCCCGATTATGGGAAAGCATCCTAACCACCACCGCTAAATTTCCGTATGCACTCTGAGTTGTGATACATTTTTTTCATCTTAACTTAGCGAGTGTAAGTCTATATTAAGAAACATGTTTACCGACTATCAATAGGGGTCAAAAGCAATATTTAATGAGTGCCAGGTCATTGTAGATAAATAATACTATGGGTGTATAAGATACAACGTTATTCGGTTACTTGACTATATCGTCAGTGCTGTTAAAATGTCCCGTTACTACAGCGTGTTTTCAGCTGCAGCTTCAAAGCACAAAAACAGCACTGATTGTATGATTATATTGTACAGAATAGCAAAATAAGGCATAACGCCACCAACCTTTCTAATACATCCAAAACTACCGCTCGGTCAAAAACTACAGTTACTACGTTTCGGAAACAGGTATAAATGGAATACTTTTCAAACAATTGTCGTCTTAACTCTGTTGCGCTCTTACATTACTATAGAGATATTACAAAGTGTCAAAGTTTTGGTAAATAAGTAACATTATTTGAGATATTACAAATGTCAAAGTATTTTGTAAAACAACAACGACTTTACCAACAACAACGACGACAAGGCTGTATCAATACCTCAAGTTTGGTCGGAAAATATCCGAGTTGATAATTAAAGCAATTTACCGAAGCCGCCTGTTATATACGACATGTTTCTGGGTTGAAGGGTAATCATTCTGTTAGTCTCTTCATGGGGCCCATAAAACATTCTATAACCGGTAATCTTTCCGTATGTGAGCTCGGGTGTATCCCAAGATATATTGACGAGCGGGGGTTCCAACTGAATAAATGTTGCTTTCAGGTTAAGTGGGATCGATGGTACTGAAAAAGGTACATGTACAACAAAACTTGCAACCCTTTGGTACAGTTAACAACATCGTGACATTGACAAGATGATTGATTTGGGAATGATTTAGGATTGAAATTGAATGAGTGTGACGAGTGAGTTTTGAGTGAATTTAATGGGAGGTAATCCTATATCGTAAATTGTGTTCAAGATGAACAAAATTTGCGATATTGATTACCTCCCTTTAATAAAAAAATACATTCAAGTTTTATACATGGCTTCCTATATCTTCAAGAACCTATGAGACGCTAATAATTTGAATTATGTTAGTGAAATCACGATTTTTATCAATTAAAACTTATTTTGAATGACGTTGGTTATTCTATATTTTTAAATGGTTTTGGGCGTTTTTGAATGGTTTGAGTGAGTGTTTGGAATGAATGAATGGAGCGCTGAGGGGGCGATTTAGAATGGTTTTGATTGAGGTGAATGTCAATTTCACGTTGTAACTACCTGTATTTATAATCAGCTTATACAAAGCTACAGAAAGAGGGGGTATTTTGGATTTCAAATAAAATAAATTCAGAAATACTTGCATAAATCCTGTTTTATGGGTAGTCATTGGAATTGTCTCGTCAAGACAATTCAAATGAGTACCCACAAGATAGGGTTTTAATGAGAAATAAAGATTTTAGACTGGAAATAACCCTCTTATCTGTACTTCTGCTTATACAATATTTCATGATGAATAAGGCAAGACATTTTGATAGCAGGTATATATTGTCTCATAATTATTACTGAACCCTATGGTGTTCGAACATATTAGAACCATCTCTTTGAGTAGATTCTAATGAATCATAAGTTTCAGTTACATTTATTATTCGTTTAAAATGAACACTTTTGCAGAGATTTTGCTTACACTAAATGAACCTAGTCCCTTTCAAAGTGGTAGCTTAACAGATGTGTTCTCTTGGGTAATATCGACTGTACTATTGAGAACATCATAAAACTGTTATCCCCCTTACAAACGCCTTTGCTCAGTGCTTCATACATACGTTCGTAGCATTCAAACGCATGCAAAAATCTCAGATACCGCACGTATCCATTCCGCTAGTTTTCTCTCATAAATGGGTAGAAACTCGTAAACTTGAGTGACATAGCAGCTAGGAATGGATGTAATAATTGATGTAATAATAATAATTCTGCGAGATATACCTGGACTCCATTTCAAGTTTCTCAGCAACCGCTATATGACTTAAAAATGTAAAAGCCACGTTACGTCCCCTTTCGAAGAAACAACAACCAAAATCTAAAGCTGCTCTTTCACAGTTTTTCAAAGAAATAATAAAACTTGTTCATAGATTTTGAAATGTGTGTATTTTTGACGATTAAGAATAGCATTTTGGCTTTGGCACTAAAAACAACATATTTCAATAATTTTGTAACTCATTTCTTCCAAACCGACTCGGAGCCAGTCTATTTATTTCGAGTAATTAAATTACAAAATCATTTCTCTCCGTGAAAAATCTTCCTTTTTGCTTGTATTGATGTGAAGTATCCAGCTGTCAAATGCTTTTACCTTTATCTTTGATTAAGTAAGACAAACATGTGGAATTTACATGCGCAAATAATTGACTCGAAATTAAAGAATATTTTTTTAGGCGTTAGTAGTTGCTTTTTTTCAGAATGATTTTCGCTTAGTTCAGGAATATCTGTCTTTCTTTCCATGAATAATTTTAAAGGCTTCAACATGATAAGTTCGTTACTTCCAAGTGATTTTTCGAAAACAAAACAAAAACAAAAAAAAAAAAAAAAAACACACACACACATATTCCGAGATGTCCGATCTGTCAAAGTGCAGCTTTTAAGTCTCCATTCATATATCATCAATCAATATGACTACATTGGCAAGTCCAAAATTTGTAAACTTTGATTGGTCCATTAAAATACACACATTTATTAATGGGAAAGAATGAGTACATGCATATATTGTAACGGTTTGTAATAAAACTTTTGTCCTTTCCTTTGGTTTTAACAGAATGATATTAAGATCCCTTTGATATCATTCAAAAAGGTTTACCACAAATCTTCAACATTATTCAATCCATCCAAAAATATTCAACGCGTCAATTTCGCCGGGGTTTTAACCATTTTCAGGAATATTTCTGGTTTAGGAGGTATATAAAAAGATCAGATGCACATATGTGTAGTTATGTCTTAGTTATGTCTTAGTTTTTACCGCCTGACTTTTCCTTTTAGATAAGAAAGTATATTTGAAATTAATACTTACACCAAGTATGACAAATTATAATGCTCAATATCAATATTTATCGAGCTATCAGATATCAAACAGTGTCAATAAATGAGGTAACTTCAAACCCTTAAGGCTGTGCGGGAAGAGTGGACTGCTACAATTTCAAAAGAAGTTAAGATTATCAGCCGGCTCAATAAGAAAAAAAGGAAACGCTGTCTGTCCACCACCCACAGTTATTGTACATATTGTGAAAGTATGTAGCAAATTAGATGAAAACAGTGGACTATATCTAGGCAATGAGATTATTTTAATCAAATTCTCACCAAGGCCCTTGGTTCAGAGACTTGATAAACCTGACACTTTTTCAATATAAACTCGCTTTATGTTTATAAACTCATTTTGTGAAAATTTGAAGCAAATTGAATGCAAACTGTGGACTTTATCGCCATAACAAGAACTCGCATAAGGCTCCAATGAAACTTGACGGACAAGATCCCTTTTCGAAAGGCACTATCCGCATTTAGGAAAATTCATATTTGATAGTTTGAAGCAAATCAGATGAAAAAAAACTGCCAGGTTTATCGCGGTAACAAAAGAAAATTAACAGACGGGTGGTCGGTGAGAAGCGCGGGTACACATGAATTCGGCTAGCTTCATAATTTTCTGACCCTTGTTGGGTATATCTGAAAACAAGTTTAGATAAACATTCACAAAGAAAATCTCATTGAATGACATGAAACAGGAAACTTTGCTTTTTCTCATATTATCACCAATAAGGCAATTATGAATTTTCTTAACTTCCATTTGGACTGTTGTACGTCCCTCCAACAACTTGGACAACTACTGCTAAAACCTACCAGGATTTGTGGTCGTTACGAACCGAGGTGCACTCCTTAAGCCATCGCCTTTTCTGGTATAGCCAGCCACTGTGACCGAGTACCTAGTGTCAGGTTTGAGTCCACTTATCGTCATCCTAGTTTTTTCGCCGTCGCCTGTGTCCTCCATTTCCCATTTTGATACTGGCTCGTCGTCTTCATTAATCTCGGCGTAAAATACATAGTATCCACGAATAACGCCCGGGTGCGGTGAATTTAGTTTCACCCATCTGACATAAATGGCAGTCGAATTGATGGGTTCTATCCGCAAAATTTCTGGCTCACCTGGAACTACAAGTTCAAAGTAAAAATAAATTGAGCCTGTTCGAGACATTTCCAACAATTTCGCATGTGCATAATGTACGTTCAGCTGATAAGTACAGTTAAAAACATCGTGAAATTGACAAGGTGAACGATTATGGAAGGATTTAGAAATGAATTGAATGAATGTGTGGAGCAACTTTTGAGTGATTTTAATGGGAGGAAATCCAGTATTGCATATTTTGTTGAGGATGAACAAAATTAGCAACATTGACTACCTCCCTTTGATAAGAAATGCATACAAGTTCTATAGATAGCTCCCTATTTCTACAAGAACCTATCAGACGTTTACAATTTAATTAAACACGTGAAATCCCGAGTTTCCCAGCTATCTTTATTCTGAACGAAGTTGTTGTTATATGTATTTCAGTGAGTTTGAACGTTTTAGAATGGTTTGAGTGAATGTCTGGAATGAATAGAGCGTTTTGATTTTGTTAAATGTCAATTTTACGATGTAATTAAAACTCTACTCAACTGAAAATCTGTCCAAACATTAAGATGCCACAATTGCTTTACTAGTTGGAGACCAATTCTCGACGAGCACCAGTTCTCCAGAACAAACCCGTTCCATGCTAAAGATGGAAAAGAAACCATTCCGAGTTACAAAATTTGAAGACACAACTCTATTTTTTTCAGATACGAATGCATGAAATAATATTTTGTCCTTACTTACAGTTGGCGAGAACTTGAACGCGGCCAGAATTGGTCTCTATCCAGAAGATTTTCTTGAATCATTTAAATCTTTTGAAATCTAAAAAATAATGTTCAAAAAAACACTATTCTTTTTCATTTCCAGTAATTCTTATGATAAAATTAATTTTTTCTCAAATGTTTTATAATTTCGTGACCAAGTTATGCAAATCAAAGGGCCGTGTAAATATGACTTCTAGAATTCAACAACGCTTTCTAAGATTTGACGCCTTGACCTAGTTTTTGACCCACTTGAACCAATTTCGAAATTCTCTAAGATTTCATCAAGACAATCATTTTGACAAAATTTCAGGATGATTTAGCTTAAAACATTTCCTCTAGAGTGTCCACAAGGGTTTTTATCAGATTTGACCATGTGACCTTGTGTTGACCCCACTTGACCCAATTTCGAACTTGTTAAAGATTTTTCAAGATTATCATTCTAACGAAATTTCAGGTTGATATGGCTAAAATATCAGAGTTTCCACCAAGCTTTTCTACGATTGGACACCGTGACCTAATTTTTGACTCCTCTTTACCAAATTTCGAACTTGTCCGAGCTTTTATCAAGACAACCATTCTGACCAATTCCCAGGTTAACTGGGCTAAAAATATGGCCTCGTGTCCACAAGGAAGATGGTGACGAAGGACGACGTACGCCGAACTATGTATGATTGGCATCAAGTAAAGTGCTGCAGGTGAGCTAAAGAACGGTAACTTACTGAATTCGTGCGTCTTCACTTGAATTACTTCAGACAAAACACGTTCATTCCCTGCTGTGTGTCCTACCACCTGTATTCTATAAATAGTATCTGGAGTGAGGTCCGTCATCATGTATTGACTACTGGGTGGGGTAATGTTAACTTGTTCTGAGTTTTGTTGCGTGGATTCGTTGAAGTACAGAGTATAGTAAATGATCTTTTCTGTCTCTACTGGATGTCTCCAATGAACTTGAATTACAGTAGGGGATATCACTTTGGCTTTAAGGTATTTTATTTGCTTTGACTCTGAAATGAAATTTTTAGACGAAGGTTTGCACCGATCCAGAACTTTTCCAAGAGGGGGTCGGTGGGTGGAGTAGTGGGCGTCTAAAGCTTAAATAAACCTTCGCATAATATTCCTTGAATAAAAAAGTGAAATGTCGAAACTACAGATTAGGCAAAGCGGTAGTTACGACATCTTCTCTTTCAACTTGCAAAATGATACGATAAAATGTCACAACTTTAAACTCCATAATCATATTTTTTTTAATTGCGTCGCTAAAAAAAAGACATCAATTTCGATGAATTTCAACTGCAAATTGAGTACTTTTTTCAAACTATATTGGTTTTAATTGAGCTATTACATAGCATTCGCAATAAGTTCACATGTGAGCAAGGCGAAACATATGGCCGGCCTATACGTCCGAAATGTCTGAACAGAGTCTTCTGTTTGCCATTTGAAGATAGATATGGTTCTTACCTCACTACAGGTGGTCAGTGAATTTTCTTATTTAAAAGCTTAATGTACATTGGTTTATTTGACCCGACCTTAACCTTTATTGAAACTTTGCTTATATGCGACCCGTCACCCGAAAAGGGACCATCTGAGTAGTGCGTAAAGTGTCGACCCTAGTCAGACTGCGCGGACTGCGCAGACTGACTAGGGTCGAAATTTTTTTGCACCGTGCGTATTTCTGAATCTAGAAAGTTCATTCTACCTTCCAGTGAAAGAATTTTTGAAATGCGACTTCTGGTTGACCTATGCTGGATCCAATCCTTTTTTCAATAATTCATTTTACAGAGTTCCCGGATAGTCCCTTTTCGCGTGAAAGGTCACATATATAGATTACCAGGATATTCTTTCATATACAAAATTCTATAACATTCCTTGCCGTTTGCATTTTTTCCTTTGAAAACAAGTACAATTCAGAGTTGGAATTGTCGCGTTTTTTTTAATCTAAATTGTAGACGTAAAGAAAAGTTCAATAAAACCGGGTTTTAACTATTGTCTGGAACGTTCAAAGTTTATTCGGAATGTGACACGCTGGTTCGATTTTCGTATATCAACGGCAAGTACAGTCGATATTGCACGAGCGACCACGTCTATTAAGCGACCAATTTTATCAAGCGACCACCATAAAAAGTCCCTTTGTCTCATAAAAGTCTTTTGTAAATTTCCATAAATATAAATTAACTTTTCTCCATGTAAATGCCATTGAGGAAGACTATACTTTATTGGATTTTCATCTACATTCGGGCCTGCGACATTTCGAATAGTGTAATATTTGTGAATGGTAACGGCCCAGATCGACCTGTGTTTTAGCAGAGTTTATTCTGAGTCTTCACTTTCTGATTTGTAGATGGTATCGGATTTAAAGATGTCGACAGAATGTCACAAAATATCTAAGGATGTTCACCGCAAAATACTATTTGGGCCTGTGCGGGACATTTCCAACAATTTGAAATGTTCGTGGCGTGTAAACATTGAGAGGCCCAGACAGCTAAAAACTGTAAATATAAAGTTACCTGATTGTCTACAGATACTTTGAGACCTTATCTATATACTAAGTGCACAGTGAAGACTCTGGTCAGACTGTGCGGAAGCACAGGCTGGTCAGAGTCTTTGCTTTGCGCACATGTCAAATTGTTGGAAATGTCTCGCACAGGCTCATTTTTTGATGTACAAAAAACCTCGACAGTCAACGGTAGACTGAGATCAGCATGTACCAGCATTGTAACTGGATCATTTTTAGCATGCACAAAGTGTTTTCTCTTTACTATACTAATATTTGGGGGAGATTTACTAGATTCTACGTGAAGTGTAAAAAATAGAAATTTGCTCGAACGAAATTTAAAATCAGCCCTATGTTGAGGTAAAAGTGTCTACGAAACGTTTTAAAAATAGGCCCTACTTTGTAAATACAGCTTAATTAAGCTGCAGCTACTACGTTCAGGCTGCCAACCACCATTTTGTATTATGTGTCATACACTAGGCTTTATATCTGAGAGACAAATGACGAAATGAAAGAGACATGTGACGTTATAATTATCAGACATCGTGTTCCGTGACGAACGACAAGGGGCGTGTCCTGCAGGTCCGTAATTGACGGAAATGTCATGCGCATGCTCACTAACCTTGTTTTCTAGTGATGGCACTTATTGGTTCGGATAAAGAGCCTTCACCCGACCTCGAAAAGGCGCGAACACTAATGTAGTAGGTTTTTCTACGTTCAAGGCCAGTAAGGAATAATATTCGATTGTTTCTTTTGGTTTCTTTCTGCCATAGGTGGATTGGCAAATGGGGTTTTGTCGTATAATATACATAATAGCCCTGAAAAGAAAAATAAATATATGAGCCTGGGCGTGACATTTCCAACAATTTGAAACATTCTTGAGATGTGAACATTCAGTAGATTTGACAGCCATATATAGTAAATATAAAGTTACCGGATGGTCTACAGATACTTTTAGAACTTATCTATCTACTAAATGCATAGTTAAGACTCTGGACAGACTGTGCAGAAGCACAGGCTGATCAGAGAATTTGCTTTGCGCATATTAGAAATTGTTGGAAATCTCACGCACAGGCTCATATGATTTGTTAAAGTAAATTTCTTTACACAAGCCTTGCGTTCGGAATATTTTAAAGCAATGCTAATGAACCTTTTAATAATTGACACATCGCTTTAAATGCGCATTAAAGTTCAAAGCGTGTTCCAAATGAGTCTGTGCGTGACATTTCAAACAAATTAAAATACTTGTGAGTTGCAAACATTGAGCAGCCTGGACAGTTCCACAGTGCACCAGGAAATATGGCTGTCTGTCAGAAGAAACATCTAGACCTGATCTCTTTGCAAACTGCAAAGCGATAACTCTGGCTGACCAGAGTATTTGCTAGGCGCACATTTCAAATTGTTGGAAATACCATGCACAGGCTCATATTTGGTTAGTTTGCGTATGTTTTACATACTGAAATGATAGTACTGGAAGTAAGAGCAAACTAGCGTGGTTATCTCACAGTTAGAAACATCAAGAAATTGACAAAGCAAATGATTTTGGAAGGAATGTGAAATGAAATTGAATGATTGGAAGGAGTGAATTTTTAGTGAAATTCAAGGGAGGTAATACAATATCGCTAATGTCGTCCAATTGACTAAATTAGCGATATTTAATGTCATGCATGATTAGGTACTTTTATGTGTTGTATGTCGACTAATGTCGAGTTGAAACTTGAAAGTAGGTCATTTGTATATCGTATAAAGGTTTCATTATAAGCGGAATATCGTAGTATGTTATAATAATATTTATGATCAAATTGAGCTTATTTCCCCCAATCAATTCCCCCGACTCGCCACATTCATCTATTACTGTCCTCTCGGTTTGTGACCTTATAAATAGTTAATCTCATTAAGCGATGTCCTTACCGAGTTAAGGTATTCCTAGTGTGAAGCAAGGGTAAAAAGAATGTAAAAATGATACTAAAAACGAATACTACATGTTATTCCCCTTTTATGTCTGAAATTTAAATGACTTTCACCGCCCCGTTCAGAAAACATTGAAAAAGTCCGTTTTCTTGAGTGGCTGGGGAAATCGGCCGTAAGATAGGTAGGGGTCTATCTTAAAATGATGATTTTGCAATTAACTGTGTATAATCATGCGACATATTTCGTGTAATATATTTGGTAGAAATGTTATAAAGTACAAAAAGTTAGTTTTGAACAAATAATTTTAATCAAATAATGCATTGTTAGCCAATATTCTAAGTCGTAAACAAAATAGGGCGCCATTTTGTAATGTATTTTGGCTACAGTGACTATCAAAGAAATTCCTCTTTTTCAAAAAGTATTGATGGGGCATCTCAAATACCTTTTTCAAACATTACTAAAATACTTCGGGCATTCAGGCTAAAAGTGTGAAAAAATTCACCGTGGAAAATAGAGAAAATGGATTTATGCGCCCTTGAAATAAATAAACCTAATTTTTGACCATAATTATGCTTTTAAGCTCTCTAATCGCGCTCGAGTCTTTAACAAAATAACTAAGTTAAATAAATTTGTTAATGCCATTAATTATTTTTTAGAACTGTTGAAAAATGTTCACTGTTCTTAAAATATTACTCGCATTTAATTAAATTCTTAATCTCATGTGTCTGAACTACAAAGAGCGTCCATTTGTCTTTGAAATAATTGCAAGAAACTATGAAAAAAGGGGTTTTCCCCGAAAAAGTAAGATTTCTCTTTTAAAGAAAAAGGCTTTTGCTATTGTAAAGGAAGGATATTTTTCGGCATGGATTTTGCTTTCATTATTCTCTCATATACTGGAGTATGAAAGCTAACTCTCCTTAAGTATGAAATGAATCGTTGAACTGTGATACTCGTTCAATAACTGGAATACTTTGCAAATAGACATAGTCGGTCCCTTTTTAGTATGCCAGATGTCTACATTAGGACAAATAATTGTTTGTTACATGTAACCATACTTTATTTTGGCCTATTTAAAATGTTTCTGTTGGTATAAACGTTCGACTGATTAAAAAAACTGATTATAAAGGGACTTAATATGTACAATTATACGGGAAAAGTAACGCAAAGCGCCCAAAGGGCGCTTTGCGGCTTTTCCCGCTTCTAGATAACGCGTGTATAACATTTAATTAATCAAAATCAAAATGAAATACATATACCATCAAAGTTTAATTTTGTGTCGTAATCGCGGCTTACATGGAGGATGATGATCTCGCGAGATTTCGCCATTTTGTTTTATTATTCATTTTAATTTATCTACTTTTTTCGATTTTATTCCTGTCGATCATTATCAAAATTTAGATTGTTGTCGTCAAATTAGAGTAAGAAAAAATCTTACATTTAAAAAGTTTCACAATTTTGCTTAGAATCTCGTCTGGATGACGTTTTCTTTTTACCCTCCGCAAATGACGTCATTCTACACGTCGGGGTAAAAAGCGGGATAAGACTTGAAAAAGATTAAATCTATAGAACAATTCCCGGTTAATACTTGAAAAGATGAAATCAATAACAAAATTCGCAGGTCTTTTTTTTTTTTTTTTTTTTTCAAATGTAAATACAGCTATTTTAGCTTAAGCTATGATGGCCAACATCTTATCGGAATCGCATCCTAGGATTAGATCTGATGCAGTTTCTAAAGTACGTGCGCCCATATTCAAAGTTACATTTTTTACGAAGAAAAACCAATGTCAGCAATTATCTATTCTAAATGACTGTGACTGTGTAAATCAATCTAGAAATAAATGAGAAAAATCAAGTAGCCATCGGTTTGAAAAATTGCCTATTTTGGTCCTATGAAAATTAGTTATCATGTGCATGTTTTGCACAGCACCTAAGGAAGTTTATTTCACATTCAAACTGCACTTATTTTTTCCAGTGACAATATCTTTGGAGTAGAAAAAGGTCAACAAAGGATTCTATTTTCTTGTTTTGTTCGCATATGACTTGAAAATGACAAAAAGCGGCCTTAAACCCCATTCAAGCGCAAAACAGAAAGGGCGGTTGGAACAGACAGACACATAATATTGAATTTGATACATCATTCATACGTGTCGATACAGCAAAAGGAAAAGGAGCCTTATTGTTAAATTCGATAGTTAAAGTTGAGTAAACTAGTAAATCAAGAATGGTTCTTTCTTAAAATTACTTTTCCCGTCTATAGGTAGATTATTGTATTATAGATCTAGCCAGGCTAGCCGATTAAAAAAGTCCCATGGTCTATTTCAAGTGTTGTTCTTAGGTCATTACCGGCATGCAGACTGGCGGGTCCAGGGAGGGATGGTGGTTGGCGAGGGTCAAACAAACCCCCTCCTCTATGAAATTCAATTATATATATCCGATTCCGATGGTTTCCATGTAGAATTTCAATTTACCCTTCTTCGCATTTCAGACCACAGGTGGCAGTATCAAAGCACTTTTAGGGAAAATATGAATAGATCTATCATATAATGACTTTAACATGTATGTGACCCGTCACGCGAAAAGGGACCATCTGGGAAGTGCGTAAATGGTCGACCTTTGTCAGACTGCGCGGATTGCTTTTCCAATTTTACCTATTTTCTGAATGTAGAATAATCAATCTACCTTCCCGTGAAACTGAATTTTTGAAATGCGACCTCTACTTGGTCTGTATTACGGGAAAAGTAACGCAAAAGCGCCCGAAGGGCGCTTTCCGGCTTTTCCCGCTTCTAGATAACGCGTGTAAAACATTAAAATAATCAAAATCAAAATGAAAAACATATACCATCAAAGTTTAATTTTGTGTCGTAATGGCGGCCTACATGGAGGATGATGATCTCGCGAGATTTCGCCATTTTATTTTATTCATGATTTATTTTAATTTATCTTTATTTTTTTCTTCGATATTATTCCTGTTGATCATTATCAAAATTTAGATTGTTGTTGTAAAATTAGGATAAGAATCAGCCTTATATGTAAAAAGTTACACATTTTTATTTAGAATCTCGTCTGGACGACGTTTTTTTTTTTACCCTCCGCAAATGACGTCATTCTACACTTTGGGGAAAAAAGACGCTACTTTTTTCCGCTAAAACAACGTCATTGTTGTTGCGCTTTAACGGTCGGGGTAAAAAGCGGGATAACACTTGAAAGAGATGAAATCCATAGCAATATTCCCGGTTAAGACTTGAAAAAGATGAAATCTATTACAAAATTCGCAGTTTGATTTTTAAAAAAAATGTAAATACAGCTATTTTAGCTAAAGCTATGCCGCCCAACACCTTGTCGGAATCGCATCCTCTAGGATTTAGACCTGACGCAGTTTCTATAATACGTGCGCCCATATTCAAAGTTGCATATTTTACGAAGAGAACCCAATAAGAATTGTTTTGAGTATCTTTCACTGATATTATATTAATTTCTTCCGATGTTAGCGCTTATCTATTCTAAATGACTGTGACTGTCGAAATCCATCTAGAAATAAATGATAAAAATCAAGTAGCCATCGGTTTGATAAATAGCCTATTTTTGTTTTTTCAAAATTAGTGATCATGTGCATGTTTTGTACAGCACCTGGGGGAGTTTATTTCACATTTTAACTGTACTTATTCTTTTTTATTGAATTTGATACATCATTCACACGTGTCGATACAGCAAAAGTTTGGGGTGCAGGAGCCTTATTGTTAAATTCGGTAGCTTAAGTTGAGTAAATTATTAAATCAAGAATGGTTCTTTCTTCAAATTACTTTTCCCGTCTATAGGTTAAACCTATTATGATATTACATAAATGCATCTTACATGATAACTTGGGTTGCTCTTTTTTATGGTTTGAGTTTGTGAATTGAAATTTTCGAGTAAATGCCTTTAATAAAAGCAGAGAGAATTTATTTCGGGTATAAGCGTAAGAATTTTTGTTCTCTAATTTTTCCGGGAAATCGGTTTCCGGTAGTGTGACTTCCGACAGTCCTTTGGTCGGTACGCTTAAAGAAAGACAATTTCCTGCAAATTATTTTGATTGGTCGAGGTATTTTTTGTACAGATTAACATTTGGTAAAAGGACCGAAAACTCAATCAAAACAATAAAAGTATAATAAAATTTATATTTTGGTAGATTTTATCAAATTTCCATCGAGTTTATGTAACTGTACGTCTTTTTTTAGCGAAAACGTCGATGATTATGACGTCATCTTACTAACGTGCAAAACGACGCGCTTTGAATGACGGAAATAGCCGAAATTAACCGATTCAATTCCGATCTTCACACTAGGAATACCTTTAGACAACTCTAGACGTTTTCTTCCACTATATAAGTCTCTTTCATCCCAATCTACTATTTCATTCTCCATAATAGATTATTTTTTTTTAAAAGAAGTCGTTATAACCGAAGTTTTCCTTACCCCCAATTTTCCAGATTGTTCCATTCTAGCATAGCATTATGGATTTGTTTCTTTTAAGAAGGAGACGATTAGTAGTGCAAAGCGAAATCGTTATAAGCGGAGATTTTTTAACCAAGATTGACTTGTCAAGCTTGTCATATTCTAGTATTACGACGCTTTCGGTTTGTTTCTTTACAAGAGGAATGTCGTTTTAAGCGACATCGTTAAGATAGGAGTTTACAATACCTCTATTTCCCAACTAGATTCCCCCGGTTTTTCCCATTCTAGCATTACGGTTGTCTCAATTTATTTCTAAATGCCATTAAGTGGTATTTCGAAAATAAACGAAATTAAAGTCTGCTATAGTTTTTACTTTATACGCCAATTATCGAACCGGACGTTATTGTTTTAAGGGGAGTTAACATTACCTCTTCTTTCTCCCAATAGAATCCTCCGGTGCTTCACTTTCTACCATATGGTCCATTCGTCTTTTTCTAAACAAATAGTTTTTCATTTCAAGCGAAAGCGTCATAAACGAAGTTATAATGTGCTATATTTTCACTCAACAAGCGAAATATCATATTGAGGGAGTTTACATTACCTCTATTTCCCCACTAGATTTATGCGGTTCTTCCCATTCTAACATTAATGTTGTCTCGGTTTGAGAAACAACCCGAACTAGCCTTGGGGCTGAATAAGAAGTGTCTGGAGCTGAAATAATAAACAAATTATAATGATGATAATAATAATAATAATAATAATAATAATAATAATAATAATAATAATAATAATAATAATAATAATAATAATAATAATAATAATAATAATAATTATTATTATTATAATTATTATTATTATTATTATTATTATTATTATTATCATTATAATAATTATTATTATTATTGAGATTCTCAAAAATGTGACCGTGATGCGGAAGGGACCCTGCATGAAGTTCTTAAGATTTGGCAATCTGCCAGAATCTATCTCTTTTTCAAATGCCGTATTTTCCAGACAATAAGCTGTACCGGCGTATGCTCCGCAGTCTTTACTGTAGGATTTTACTCTTGGATCTTAAAGGAATACTCTAAACTTACTTGGTTGCCTTATGACTTAATCAGTACAACTTTAGACTTTCACATATTTAGCCCTACAACAAAGACCAATAGACCATGCCCATGATCGAGATAGCTTGACCACACCTTTGTTGTATAAAAATACCAGTCACATTAGATTTTGGACCACCAGCCCGATTAGCTCTGTTGGTAGAGCACCGGACTTCAAAAAAACCCATTGAAGTTCGACCGCGTGGGTTCAATTCCCGGGCTGGTGCACTGACAAAACTAATTGTCTTTCGGATGAGACGTTAAACCGAGGCCCCATGAGACGGTGCTTTACACCGAGCACGCTAAAGAACCATGGCGGATCTCAGCAGTAGTTTTGTCATGTATCCTTGCACTATCCCTCGTCACAACTAACCGTCTTCTTGGGGCGTCGATCATATGGGCATGTGCTACGGTAGCGACGATAAATAGACGGAAATACACACAGGTTTTGGACATAAAAAATTCTCGTCATCTGTGTACTGTAATCTACCAATTAAAACAACACCTTTATTATACATAAAAATAAAGTCAACTTTAAAAAAAAAAGAATAAAATAGAAGCATAAGCCGCACCGGCGTTTAAACCACACCCGTGATCATTTCGTTTTTTTTAATAGATCAGCCGCGGCTTATTATCCACTATCCGAATACAAATTACAACATCGTGAAATTGACAGTATGAATGTTTTAGAATGATCTTTAAACGAAATTGAATGAGTGTGTGGACCGAGTTTTGAGAGAAATAAAAAGGGGGGGGGGGTAATCCAATATCGCTCATTTTGTTCAAGATGAACAAAATAAGATATATTGATTACCCCCCTTGAATAAGATTACAGGTACTTTTCTTTTTGTGTGTCTTCGTGGAACAAATAAGTCACTTTAAAATCCACACCAGTCAATAAATTGTAGAATAATTTGATCGATTTAGATAAAACGTTGATCGTTTTGATCGATCTCGGAATGATTTCAAATGATTTTTAGCGTTTCTGATCGATTTGAGTGAGTGTTTAGAATGAATGAATGGAGCGACGAGTGAGCGATTTAGAATGGTTTTGATCGAGATGAGAGTCAGTTTCACGATGTAACTAACTGTACAACACATTGTTTATTCAACGGCGTTCTGAGATTGTTCTTTATCTCGTGATAAGTCACATAATTTTACCTTCGAATTCGTTCTGGAGGATGTCTACTAATATCCCTTCGGACGGAGGACTTTCACCAAACTTTGTAAATGCTATAACACTTATGGTATAGGTCTTTCCAGGGTCTAGGCCATTTAACATTGCCCTTCGTTGTTCCCTACCGTACATTACAAGAGCAACTCTAGCATTTTGGGGTTTAGGATCTGTTTTGAAGTAAATTTTGTAGCCCTGAAAAATATGGAAACTGTCAAGCCCTGAAACTTTGAACAAATAAAGCCCTGGAAACTATATCTTTTTATCTCCTGAAAAAATTCGATAGCCAGACCTATTAAATGGGGATTTTATCAACCCCTGTGAATATCTCACCAATGTTTGAGTCCTGGTAAATATTGATTTCATCTAGCACAATAAATAATTGATTTTTGTTTATACCATAAAACTATAGTATTTGCCAAGTCCTGCAAAAATTTTCTTTTTGGAGCCTCAAAAATATGCATTTCGTCGAATTGAGAAAATATTTAAAGTGATCATCTCTGACAAATACGCCAAACCCTTAAAACCATGGTATTTGTCATAACATGGTGTAAGAACCGATGGCTCGCGAGGATGCTATTTTATGGGATTTGCCCTTTCGAGTTGTTCAATTAATCAAAAGTAAACCAAACTTACATTTTCGCAAATAATTATTCACTATTTACATGGAATTTACATTCATCGAATTAGAAATAATTATCAGTTGCTAACTCAACGCTCATTTCTTTCATTCTTTCATTCTAAACCCTCATTCAGTCCAGAGACTCACTCAAACCATTCAGAAACGCCTCCAACCCATTCGAAAATTCCTGGAATTACTCACAGTACATCGCAAATAGTTCAAATCGAATAAATAATTCTTTAAATTTATAAAGTGGTATTGATTTTGGAAGCCGCCGCGAAGACATACAAATCTTTTTATAACATAGTGCTTCTTATTAAAATGAGTAAATAAAATTTCGCGATTTTCGTGCTATTCTAATGAAATTAGCGATAATGTATTTCTTCCCTTAAATTTCATACAAAACTCGCTCCTTACTCTCATCAATATCCTACCAAAATCAATGACAAATTATTCATCTTGTATATTTCGTGATGTTATTATCTGTTTTTGAAACGGCCCTGATGGAAGTCAAGAAGCGGACTCGATGATATCTTACCATATTTTCCAGACAATAAGCTGCAAACGCAGCAGCTGTATCTTATTAGTCGCGGCCTAATCTATGGTATTCTATTACTTTTAAAATCTTTATTGATTTTTAGACGTAAAGTTTTTGCAACTTAAGATTTACTCATCCCCACGGCCCTATTACAAATACCAATAGACAGTATCCCATGATCGAGCAACGTGTTTTAATGAATGCCATTCATAATAAAGGAGACATATCACAATTTCATAACCGTTGTTTACACATACCCTCCATTTATAACCACTCATAATAATTTTGTCTGAAAGAAGTATTTTTAGAAAAAACAAGATCGGTGTAGGGGCCGCGACCCACGAAAAAACAAACTTTTCTAACAGATAGGCCGCGGTTTATTGTTCGGAAAATACGGTAAATGTCCTCAGTACATTACCTCGATTTCCCCAGTCGGTGGATCCGGTTCGTCCCATTCTATCAAAGCTGCCCCAGGATCGGTTGACACGACCCTCACGTTCTTAGGGGCTGACGCTGGCACTGGAAAAAAACAACAATCAAATCGATATCTCAGGGCCAAACAGTTGTAACTGTCTATAAACATATAGGCAGTTACAACTGTTTCGGGCTGAGAAATCGCAATGTGAACCATCATGCGATAGGGACCATCTTGGACAAAGATATACAAGAGGTCGCATTTCAAAAAAACAATTATGCGGAAGATATGATGATAATATTAGATTCTGAAATTGACAGGGAGCGAAATGTTTCAATCCTGGTCAGACGCCATTGATTTTTCAATGTTACCAACACAATTTTAATTTTGACGCTTTCAAATCGATACCAGATAATGCTTTTAGAATTTCGATCGAATTTGAAGGAATTGGGGGAACCTTTTTATCGATTTCGGTGGATTATCGAAGAATAAAGGTTGACTATCGTTTGATAAACTCAACCTAACCAGTGAATTGATAAAAAAAAAAAAAAAGAAAAAAACCCTGTCGTTCATCCTTTCTGACGTAATATAAGGTGTCAATGGACAGCCGCCCCCGGCTCTATAAACCGGAAGTGGATTTTCGTTTATTTTACGGCTCTTTTTGCGCGTTGTTTCAAAAGACCGGTTTTCATAAGTTTCTGCTTATGGAAATAACGTAGAATAATGATGGTAAAATTGCATAACTTAGCTTCTTTTCAACATTTGATATCAATTGAATGACTGGATCATTAATTCAACAATAAAAATGAGTTAAAAGCGTCGTCTAATTAGGAGAGGTCACTGTAAAATAACGAAAAACTTTCTTATTTGCATGGAAAGGTATGCTGAATTTTTTACCAAATAAAGAAAAATATGAGGTTTAAACATATCGGAAAATGAAAAAATTAATCGGGTAATTTCTTCAAAATATAGGTTTTTGTAGCATTTTACCCGGTAAAATTACAAAAATTAGTGCATTTTTAACTTTTTGAAGGCAAATTGTGCAAATGCAATTGGTCAAAGAGAATTTTCTTGGCAACAGCCATTGTGTACATGTATAAGGTCAATCAAAATGTATGTGTTTTATAGCTATAAGCTAGTATTAAGTTTATTCTCAACCTAAGACGAATATAAACGTTTTACTGAAAAATGGCCAATACCACTCAAGGGCAGATAACTCTAGCATGAAAACGAGCGTGGAAAGGTACCTTCAAATTTTGATATAATGACTAGACAATGTTAATCTACAACATAAGTCAACAAGAAAAAAATTTATTGGGCGGAAAAAAAATGACGCCATGTGTCCATTGCTACCTTAAGTGGATCCCATCAAGTGACGTCATCGTGAATGTTGCATACAGTTAACAACACCGTGAAATTGACAAGGTGAATGATGCTGGAATGATTTAGGAATAAAATTCAATGAATGTGTAGATCGACGTTTGAGTGAATTTAATTGGAGGTAATCCAGTATTGCAAATTTTGTTCAGGAAGAAAAAAATTAGCAAAATTGATTACCCTCTTTTAATAAAGTATGCATACAAGTTCTATAGATAGCTTCTTATTTCTTCAAGAACCTATCAGACGCTTACAATTTCAATTAATTAAGTGAATTTACGTGTTTTTTTTCCAGCTATTTTTATTTTGAACAAAGTTGTTTTTTTATGTTTTTCAGTGAGTTTGGGACGTTTTTGAATGGTTTGAGTGAGTGTCTGTAATGAATGGACCGCTGAGTGAGCGATTTAGAATAGTTTTGATTGAGTTAAATATCAATTTCACGGTGTAATCAATTGTAGCAATCACGTGCAAAATCAAGATCCCTGAAAAGCAATCACGTACAAATGACGCGCTTCAAGAAATGTTGCCCTAAATTCAGTCTCATTTTTTGCAAACAGGATAAAAGTTTGTTATTCGAGTAAGATCGGTTGATATTTCATTTCTAGACAATGTGGCTTTTGTTGTTTACTCAATGAAATATGAATCGATCTTGCACTGAAACAAACGATTATCCTCGATCTTTAACAGAGCGTTTTGGAAGGTTAGAGTGAGTGTCCTTAATACCTTACATGGAACTATCTTATTTGGAGATCTTTTGAACATATAATAATTTGATGATAAAACGCAGTTGAACACTGCGTTTTATTATCATATTAAAATATGCCGACTTTAACGCTTTTTTTTTATTTTGTTGTATGCAACGTCATCCTTAGTAGGATGGTTGGTTATTGTGACGTTATGTAAATCCACGTGCGAAAAGACGCGCTTTCAATGCCGCGCCATTATTATTCTCGATGTTTATTCCGTAAAATCGTTCAAATTTGGAAAATGGTTTATTTACCAAAAGTTTGTTCTTCAAGCACCGTCAGCCAAGCGCTTTTGTAAGCCACGCCCCTACTGTTTCCAACAACACATGTATAAATACCCTCCGCATGTTTGCCCACTTTCTCAAAGGTTAAAACGTCGATTTTCTCGTTCGGTGCTAAAATGCCTGCTTGCTTTAAAATAGGAAAAGGTGAATTGGTGAATAAAACATATCATATTAAGCTTAATAAAATATAAATAGCCTGACATATTCATCACCTTGACTGTAATTTTTTTTTAAAGAAAAGAGCCTATATCTAGAGTTGAAAATAGCGAAAATTGTTAAATTAAATCCCTCAATCTAATAATTTGGCTAACTCTAACTGACAATGGAATTTTTACTATTGTTAATCTTCTAATTCAACAGCAGAACAATACAAGCCCTGACAACAAACGAAATGTCACATAAAAAATGAATAATCGTTTGTTTCAGTGTAAGGTTGATTCATATTTCCTTGAGTGAACAACAAAACATATAGCATCTGTTGTTAACACAATAAAATATCAATAGAAATAACTAAATACATTGTACGTGCAGTTGCGTTCACAGTAATTTTACCACAAATGTGCTTTTTTTCTGTCACACAACAAAATGTCATTTATGTCTGGCAATATGCAAAAGGCCACAAGATAAAGATCTTTATATGAAAGTGTCATTCAAATCCATTCATTAATCTAGGGGGAGTTACGTTTGCAAGAAGTGGATAGACAGACAGATGAAAGAATAGGTAGACGGAGATGATATTGATATACGCCACCATTCGGATGCGTATAAAAAACCGAATCCTTAACAGCGAAACCAAAAGAAACAACCAATTCAGGCCATAGAAGAACCCCGTGAAATTTGCAATCATCTCGATCAGAACTATTCATAAACACTCGCTCAGCGCTGAATTTATAGCATACCTATTATTCACTCAAATCGTTCAAAGACGCGTCGAAATCCTCGAAAACGCTGGGGAAGCGTTAAAAATGCTTCACAACTTCATTCAAATTTGGTAAAATTATTCCTCATATCAATTAGCTCATGCTGATTTCAAAGCGTCATATTTGGCCAGAGAAGACATACAAATCGTTACATTAGAGCCGTACGTAGATTTCTATTGAAAGGGAGGTAATTAAAGTAGCACTTATTTCGTTAAGGTGAATGGAGTTGTCGATATTGTATTACCTCCCTTTAACTTCATTCAAAGCTCGCCCATCGCGCTCATTCAACTTCATACCGAAATCATTCCAAAATCTTTATTATGTCAATTTCACAATGTTTTTACCTTTAGCGACAGAGGTATATAGATAAGAGGGGATAAAGCTTGTCTAAAATCCATATTCCTCAATGAAACCCTATGTTGTGGGTACTCATTTGAATCGTCTTGATGAGACGATTCTAATGAGCACCAACAAAATTGGGTATGTGCTATAATGTTGTGAAATAATTTGCGCTTTAATTCAAAATACCCCCTATATCTGTATACGTGTAGTACCTTTATTTGTTTAACATACGGATCCCCCGTCTCATTGAGGTACGATCCATTCACGGTGTAGTACTTTAACCACTGTAAATACACAGGTCTCGTGTTCAATTCCAGGATCTTGCACGTTAGCTCTGCCTTCTCGCCCGAATATACAGTCACGTTCATCAGGTCATCGATTTCAGGGGCATCGCTATGGGTTCTTCCCGTTAAAACTGCAAATAATAATTACCGTAAATATCCCCTTTACTACCAGTACATTTACTGACATTTCAGAAAAGACTGAGACTGTTACCTTCAAGCAACTTTTACATTATGAAAATCAACTACCCTTCTGCTTAATGTCTAAAATAAGCATCCTGTTTTCACAATATTTTGGCTTTAAGACTGAATCAAGAAATTTGAATTTAATAACATTCCCCCCTATTTTCAGTCATTGTCCACCATTATTAAGTTATAAAATCTTCTCCGTGTCTTAGAAATAGCACTTGTTCGAACGTCTTTGTGATTCTGATAGAGAATCGTTCTCCCAACATCCAAACAGCTCATATAAGACAGGAGTTTAAATCTGCGGGAGTACTTTTCCATAAAATCAAAACAACAGAAATAAAATAATGATAAAAATGAAGAAAAAAAACTTAAATCATATTTTCAATCTATCTTTGTTTTTCTGTAGAGATCGACATTGACATATTGTAATTAAACTTGTTATGACAAGTGTACAACCGAGAAAAAATAGAGGCGGAAATGAATTTTTGCTTGTAACTTAGTGAAGCCAGTTACCTAATGTTGAGCTTAACTCATCAGTGCGTTCTCGGCGTACACTTTTAATGTCCTGTCTTTGGTGATAAAAAAAATAACCGAGCCAGTTAAGCCAAATCAGAAGGGTTTGAGTTTGAGCCCTTGCTCGGCTTAATTTTCATCCGACATTTGACAAAACACATTGTGGCACGAGTCATCTGCCCCCCCCCCCCCCCCCCCCCCCCCCCACTAATTGGGTATATTTCAAAAAGCACACCAAAGTAAGGTGACCAGGTTTTAACTCTGATGAAATGTTTAGCCGGTGTGAGAAAAGCCGAAAATTTTGGATAGCATTTTATTCATAATGCCTTTCAAAATGGACGAATATAAGGACAAATTATTACCTCATTTTGAGAAAAGCAATTCTCTCTTTGGGTGAATTTGTTAATCGATTTTGAAAGATTTCGCAGCAATTTTGAATGATTGTTGAGCGTTTTGGGTAATTTGAGTTAGTGTTTGGAATGCCATAAGTATGACACCGAGAGAATGTTTAAGAATGGTTTGCATCGGGGAGAATGTCCATTATTGTTCTTGAAACAAATTCTAAATTAAGCACATTAAGTACAATAAGGATTACCTGTACTTACTTGGAGGTGCCGCAGATGTGCCAAGCACGGACCAGATCAGAAATGTAGCACCAACAAGAAACTTCATTTATGTTTGCGGTTCTGTAAAAAAAGATAGGATGTTTTAATTGACGGGACTGTGCAATATCATAAAACGCTTATGCCGACTACATTGGTTATTTGAATTAATTTGACGCAGGTTTTAACAGTCATATCGCTTCGGTTAAGGGACCTAACAATCTTTTACTTTTAATTCTCCAATCCGTTCTTCTGTTACATCTTTCAAAAGCATCCAGCTTTTATCCCGCTGAGTGTTAGTTTCAAGCGGATAAAAAAGTACTTTCATTGCGACAATGGAGAATTGATAAACCTTTACAACTTAAAATGATACCTAGATAATCTCGTATTAGTCTTTTCTTCTATTTCTAGCTCCACTGGCCGAATCCTCTGAGGTTTTTGTCATGGCACTGAGTCCGTCGTCCGTCCGTCCATACTTCCTGTTGTAAACTTTTTCTTCTCCACATAAACTATTGGATGAATTTTAAGCAATATCACAGAAATGAACATTGGATGACCCTCTTTTTCAAAGGTGTTCAAGGATTTTTGATGCAATGAAAACAATGCTTAAATGGCATTGGCTAATTTCCATATATTGTAATATGTGAGTTTTCTCAGAATCTAATGGATGGATATCAACCAAATATCAGTGGGAGGATCCTTGAGTGACCCTTTATCAATCTACAAAAAAATGTGATTAGATGCAAAATATGTCATATACGGACGGAAGTCATTTTCCTATATGTTATATAGTGGAAAGTTTGAAAATCATTTTCTCAGAAGCCCAGTTATTGTGATCTGATGAAATTTCTCACTCTCTCTCCTTCTCTTTCTCTCTCTCTCTCTCTCTCTCTCTCTCTCTTTCTCCCTCTCCCCCTCTCTCTCTCTATCTTCTCTCTTCTCCAACTCTCTCTCTCTCACTATCTCTCCCCTCCTCTCTCTCTCTCTCTCTCTCTCTCTCTCTCTCTCTCTCTATCTTCTCCCTTCTCTAACTCTCTCTCTCTCTCTCTCTCTCTCTATCTTCTCCAACTCTCTCTCTCTCTCTCACTATCTCTCCCCTCCTCTCTCTCTCTCTCTCTCTCTCTCTCTCTCTATCTTCTCCCTTCTCTTACTCTCTCTCTCTCTCTCTCTCTCTCTCTCTCTCTCTCTCTCTCTCTCTCTCTCTCTCTCTCTCTCTCTCTCTCTCTCTCTCTCTCTCTCTCTCTCTCTCTCTCTCAAACCGAAATATTAGAGAGTTTCTAATACAGGCTGATGCTGTGACATCTTAGTCCATGTAGCAAACGCTGACGATAGAGGCTTATTATAATAATGGCTATACATGGATCATGTTTTAAGCTACAAAATTATTCTTCTAAATATTTCTTTCCTGTAATGTAATATTTTCACAAATTGACATGCAGAAAGGTAAGCATAGACTGAGTTGCCGAACTTGGGGAATGACATTTTCTGTTTATCATATTTCTACATGTATAATTTCATCCATCACATAAATTCCCTCTCGGGCCTCACAGATTAGACCAGCATCATCCAGGGGCTAGTTTATCATTGACAAGGTACTCGTGAAGGGGGCTAGACATACCACTCTAGGGGTTCTGTTAATGGCGATATTATTGTGTGTAACTGATTTGTCTCCTAGGAGAATAATGTTGTGTTTTATTCATGGAATCACTGACATTAGCAGTAAATAAAACAACAGTGATCAGTGGTAGTGTTTTAGTATAACATGGATTTATTTGAATTAGAAGTGAGACATGGCAATTAAGGTAGGATCTATTTTGTTATTCCATTCAAACACTGAGGGTACCAATATCACTCACCCTGCATAACATTACCGTTGGAATGATGAAAAGGATACCACTTTAATACCAACAACGGTGTAGGGGCATTACAAGGATATCACTTTGGCCCATTTGTTATACTGATCTATTGTTATGTAACCGTTGGAATAATGAGGAGGATAACACTTCTCACCAACGATGATGTTGGGTCAATGGAAGGATATCACTTCCGACCCACATAGTTACAGTAATGATCTTTCATTACGTAACCGCTGGAATGATGGGAAGGATAACATTTCTCACCAGCGATGACGTCGGGTCATGGAAAGGGTACCACTTTCGAAGGACATGTTGGCAGGTGCAAAATATCGTATATCCAGGCTTGACAATACACAGACGTGTCAAGCATGGCCTTGACCAGATAATTCTGTGTTACAATTCCCAGGTGGAATTGTGGGTTGTTTAAGGATATGACCGGGGCACAGAGATATCTTTGACCCATGCAGACAGAAGGTCATAATTATGATTGCTAATAAACTGGGGGTTTCTCAGAGACCCTGTCGAGGGGAAACTACTTTACTTAAATTATATATATATATATGAACAGTCAATTTTTCCCTGTAATAATCATTGTCAAGACAAAATAGTGACAAAATGAACACTAATAATAATAAATAATTATGTATAGGCTACGGATAGCTATGCATGGCAATTAAGATCTTTGGCTGTGGAGATGAGGATATTTTAATGATGATATTGAAAAGATGATGATTATGCTAAATGTAACTTACAAATATAGCCTACACTCATGACCATTTATGTATGCGAAATAGATGAGGGAACTTTCACATCCTA
The DNA here is from genome assembly GCA_948146395.1 of Fragum whitleyi. Taxonomy (NCBI): domain Eukaryota; kingdom Metazoa; phylum Mollusca; class Bivalvia; order Cardiida; family Cardiidae; genus Fragum; species Fragum whitleyi. Next base: position 18,756,180 of record OX411559.1, read on the forward strand.
CTTAACCAGAAGAAAATTTCACAGGCCCACTGAGTTTATGTATAACGTCGAGAGCTCAAGTATACAATTTTGCAGTGGAGGAAATGGCTAAACTGCTTTACATTCGATAGCCATAAATTCCTGTTCTCATTGGGATGACACTATCAAAGTCGGCTTGACAGGTTTCCATGAAAGCATTTCGCAGATTGCCTGCAATATCATTTATGTAAACAGTTTAATTAAGCTTATCAAATCAGGCTAGCCAAGCCAGTGAACCCTTATTGAACCAAGGAATCTTTACTCATGTGAATAAAGTGTACTACGAAATGCTGTTTGCGTTCCATAAAGCTTGTCTTTAACCGGTTACTAATACAATTTTATTTCTCATTTTGTTGCAACCACAAGAGATCATATGCGGTCTGAGATACTAGTACTTTATGCCGGTACGGTTCACAGACTGGCCTCCCTTGATATTAATAATTTCTCAGATTTAGCGATGGTAAGGGAATATATATTGCTACTCCGTTCGAATTGAGTTACATGGACAGTTCTGATCACGCTAACATCAAACTGTTTCTTGAGCTGAAGCCAAAGAAGCCGTTGCCATATTTTGGACACGTTCTAGAAAGAACATTGAGGTCCAACATGGCCTGGTTACCTCGTCGATTTATCTTGAATGCCAGGAAAACCCATGTTATTACTTGTTCATGCAACAAGACGGCAACTGGCGGGGGTTTTGTTTCCAAAACCAGTGACAAGCCGATCGACTCCCAAGAGAGAGAATGAGGGAAAAGTATGTCTGCACTCATATACATGATTTTCTTATCTATTTTTTTTTTCTTTACATTACTTACCTTATAGGCGTGTAACTTTACAGCATGATCTTGAGTATTCAAGGCATATGCACATATTGGTAAATTTTGGAAACATGTTTCCCTGGGATGCATTGATTTGTACCCACAAGATGCTATTAAGATATTACATACATGTACATGTGACATACAGTCAGTTGAAATAGGCTGTAAACTAACAGGCAAGGGATAACAATATATAACTCATAGGAAAATGTTATCCTTCAGTTTATGCGGTTTTTATCAGTGAATTTTGAAAAATTCTATCCCCTCATTCAATAACCGCTTCATGTGTACCAATTTACTGTTGAGAGATAAGCGGAAAATTTAGAACGGTTCCTCGTTCAAGCAGGCATATCCTTTATCTAGATGGGGATACAAATCCTGTTTTCTTTCAATTAAAATTTCTAACCTAATGTGCTCACTACGCACGGGACATATTGTTGCAATGTCCAGAAAACTAATTGTCGGAAAAAATGAATGATGATACTTTCTAAAGGTTTCAAGATATATCAAGAGCTGAAAGAAAAAAAAAACAAAAAAAAAACCATCAGTATGTAATATGCAGAATGCAGAGAGGTAATGGGTAGTCATAAACCCAGAGGGTAGAACCGACATGATGGATAGTTGTCACTCCAGGGGGGCAGCACTAGTTGTCACTCCAGGCGAGGGGGCAGCCCGGCAACCCGGTTACATATACACTTTTCGGCGTACAAGAGAGAACGTGGTAATGGTGTTTAAATTTTCTCTCCCTATGATTAGGTCGGTTGTTTGTTAATCACGGACCTGCTTATACATTATTTTTTAAGAGACAATCCTTTATCACTGGAAAAAGTAAACCATACACCGTGTACTAAATTGCATAAAAACACACAGACGCTACCTATAACGAAGTACACTAGAAGTTCTTGAAAAATTCAAAGCAATGTACAAGCATAAAGATGCAATTAGAAACTCATTGCACAAAGATGTATCTTTTTCTTTAAACGGAAGAATGGTTTTACTTTATAAGGTAACTACATATCGAAATGTTGAGTTCTTGGTAACTATTCATTATAAGTATGGTATGTGGGTGTTTTTCAATCGAATGTTAAAAGTAATGTTTACAGGCAGTTATCTTACATATCTATGTTTGTTCTTGATTGGCTAAGCAATACTTAGAGAAATTACTCTGAACTAATCTGTGAGGCCCGACAGGGAATATATGTGATGGATGAAATTAAATGATTAAATGAGACTTACCTTGGTAAGGTGAAATTTGGTCATAATTTCATCCGTCACAAAATTCCCTCCGGGCTCACACGCCCACCCACAACCACCCTTGACTCCAATTTCTTCAAACTATTGCGTGTCTTGTATATACGCTAAAATATGATAAACTAGCCCCTGGATGATGCTGGTCTAATCTGTGTGAGCCCGGAGGGAATTTTGTGACGGATGAAATTATGACCAAATTTCACCTTACCAAGGTAAGTCTCATTTAATCATTTAATTTTTCTTCGCAACGATTGGATATATCACTCTACTATGCCAACAGAAACGTCCACATTCAGTACTTTCAGTGCTTTAATTTTAACAAAAGACATAGAGGATCTGTCATGGGGCTTTTTTTTAGATTTTGTCTATTATACGCGTCTAGAATTAGAAAAAAAAAACAAAAAAAAAAAAAGAAAAAGTTAAGCAAACTAAAATATGTATGACCGGCTCGTGACTCGACCCGTATTCTTTCGTTTGTAGTCGTTTCACATTATAATGGTCGGGTTGACTAAATGAGAGTGTGCGTATTTCATTTATTTGTCGTCGCTACAGTAGAATATGCCCATATGAGCAACGTTCCCAAAACACAGTTAGTTGTTAGTTGGAATAGTGCAAGGATACATGACGAAACTACTGCTGACACCCGCCATGGTTCTTTAACGTACTCGATGTAAAGCGTCGTCTCACGGGACCTCGGTCAAATGTCTCTTTCGAAAGACAGTTTGTTAATGTGCCAGCCTGGGAATCGAACCCACGCGATCGAACATCAATGGTTTTGAAGTCAGGTGCGCTACCGACTGAGCTAATCGAGCTGACTAGATTATTGTTTCCTTTTGACCGGGGTTATGATGTAATTCTAGGTTACGATTCATGTAACTCTATTAACTCAAAGGGTAATTAGCGGAAGTTTGCTTTTACACTCCGTGCAGAGTTCAACGTCGAGTGGCCATAAGTACATACATATATGAACGGAACAAAAGTTCACACCTCAAATTGATCATTATTTATCTTATAGCTATACGAATATCTGTGTTGTAACACCCCATATGATATTTTTTACCATATCACATGGATATTTTAGAACAATGACAATGTTATTTTAAGAAACTTGCTTTTATGGTAGAAACATCGACGAAAACAAGGCAAATAGAGGTTATAAGATAAATATATTGAACAATTAAAACAACGCATCACCTTTCAATGACAAATAATTCTGCCCAGAAATCCACCGATTTGCTGTTTTGACATTAGTTTATTTTGGTCGGCCACTAGGTAAACAATTGTGGTAAAATTTATTCCTGGGCCCATACTCATTTGAGCAGAGACACTTGAACATGATAAATATTTTTTTCTGCTAATGCAGCAGATCGAATGCATCGTAAGAAACTATAGTTGGGCGAGTAATACAGCTTATAAAGGTGGTAACGAAAAAAACGTGAAAACATTTATTAGATAAAGCAAAGTCTTCGAGGTTGGTGATAGCGAAAAATTGAATTTCGGAACGTCATCGCGCATAATCATATTAAACTGATTAATTTACATGATTAAAATCAAGGACACTTGCACCTACCATGAGGGGCCATAACTCGACCATTGTCAGGTTGAAACGTCGATTATTACAACCACCGGTGTCAAACATTGGGGGCTGACAGGTCGGGGAAGGCGAATCGTAATGTTTTATGACAGGATACTTTTTCTTTCTAGGTAACAGTCTTCAGGTTATCGTGAACAAAGATGGGGTATCTGGGCCGTCTGTTGACTCCTTTATAAGCGATAGCCATAGGGTAAATCAAGTTCAAGTGTCTCTGCTCAAGTGAGTATGGGCTAAGTAATTATTTTACCAGAATTGTTTACCATGTGGCCGGCTAAAACAAAGTTATATCATAACAGCAAATCAGTGGATTTCGGGGGAGAACTATTTGTCATTGAAAGGTGGTGCGTTATTTTTGTTGTTCAGTATATATCTTATGAAATGATGGCAATGGAAATCAGTAATTTCGTTTGTTTTGAACGAAATTACTGATTTCGTATTAAATCAACTCCTTTCTATTTCATTCAAAGCAAATTCACCCTAACCATTAAATGTCATCCCAAATCAAGTTATGCCAAACAAAATTAACCTAGTCATTTTCGAGATGTTCTTTTCTGCAGGTGAGCAGCAATTCACTTAATTATCATTTTAGCTTGATAAGCTAGATTTTCTGGCCAATCTATAAAAATGCTTTCTAGACAGGGGTAACGCAATTATTACAGTTCAGAACATCGTGAAATTGACAAGGTGAATGATTTTTGGAATAAATTTGAATTAGTGTCTTAGGTGAATTTTGAGTGGAGTTCAAGGGAGTTGATACAAAATCGCATATTTCGAAATTAACGAAATTGTATTACCCCCCCCCCCCCCCCCCCCCACACACACACCCTTCCCCCGCCCTTTTAGAAAATTCTAAGCCATTTTCTGTGTTTTGTTTTTGTTTGTTTTTCTTTTTAGAGACATTAAACCTGCCATAACAGACAATTCAATCGTACAATTATTATGTCTATTTTAAAGAAATATGGCTCATTTTAAACAGGTTTGAAATGTTTTTGAACAACTTCGGAGTGTTCGGAATGGTCTGAGTGAATGTTTAGAATACAATGCATTGAGCGCTGACAGATAAATTTGGAATGGTTTTGCGTGAAATCAGGTACAATACAATACAATCTTTATTTGCTTAAAGGCCACCGGCCCATGCAAGTTACAAACAACAATTGTTACAATTTACAAATAGGTTCAATATAACTATTTTATTTACTTTAAAACAAAAAGAGAAACGAACTAAAAAGGAAAATCGAAAGGAAATAAAGATCTTTTATATATACTCCAAGTAATCCAACACCAATTTTCTATGACTATTTGGTACTTGTCTTCTACAGTATTAATCCAAAAACAAACTTCTATGACTGTGCGTTATTTGTACTCTAATTATTATTCTACTTGTACATTACACAATACTTAATGGTAACCCTTTTTGTGGTTCCGGTACAAACTACTTTCATCATGCACGGATCCAGTCCTGCTATGCGTTCAGGATGACGAAACGTGGCGCACTGTTTACCAGTTATACCAAGCTTTGCACGCATGTATACGTGCAAAGCGGGAAATAATTTAAAAAGGCACGTCACATTTGTTTTCATCCTGAACGTAGGGCTGATGTTTGCCGTTTCCAAGATTATGGTGTCAAACTGACAAATCGTTTGAAATATATTAAGTCTAGACGTCAGATAAAGAAAAGATTAAGGTATCAAAAATAGCATAAAATGTACCACTGACTATACGCATGTACGGCCTAGGTGGTTATTCTTATTTCCTAAGGGGTAGAATGACAGCTGAGGTCTATACGCCGATGCGGCTTAATGTGCGGAAAATAAAGGGTATGCGTCTGTAAGAAACAATGATAAAGAAAAGGACATATCTGCTAGGTTATAATTTTTTGTGGACGTTTACGTTCACTAATGTGACTGTGTTTGAACAACCCAGTCAAATGTGTATAGCTTTTCAAAAAGGTAGTACCCATTCAGGTCACATTAACCTTTTACAAGTCTAGTCTCTAGCCAGACAACTTTTCATTTTGGAAATGGCGTGATAACGCCAGGACTCTATATCATTACTAGATAGCGTAAAGACTCCTTTTAATTGCTAATACATAAAATTACGATATCAGGCGCAATGATATTTCCAAAATAATTCAGCTTATCAATTTCACGATGGCCTACCTGTACCGATCATTGATAACTCGAATTGATTGTATACTCAGCGTCAATAGAAAGTTACACCAACAATAACACCCATAAAACATTACACATTTAAAATTTAGCAATAGAGGCATTTAATTCATTGACAATGGAGTGCTGGGGAAAATAACAATGGTTTTCAATCATTGGCTAGGTGAAAACGTCTTGGTTTTTTCGGCTTGAAGATACTTACCTAAAATTGAAAAGTCACGAACATCAATAACGAGTATGGCAACCTTTTTCATGGTGGTCACTGTAGTGATTTCGCGCCAAAAATTCTTATCGCACGCTGCATACGTTATCAGAGAAGAGCCTGCCATTCATCCGAAAGAGCCTTGATGAGCTGCTGCAGGTTTCCGATATGACGTCAATCGCCAAGCACCGTACGTCCTAATTGGCCCACACATGCCTAGCAGATTAACATAATTAACTCTTAGAAAACCTCAATCAACATTGCAGAATGCGACCGAGCGTTGATATGTCGGAAAACGTCGATGCTAACGTGTTTCATAAACAACGGACAATCAAATGGTCTCAAGATGTTTTCAACATAACGCTTCGCTGTAAAGTTCTATCGATCAAAACGCGATTTGTGTTTAAAGTCTCCTTATGCCTTTATACTCCCACCACTCAACACATAGCCTAAAAAATGTCTACCATAACATAACGCTTGACATTCACATTGACACCGTCGACCATACCGAGATAGAGTCTTGATTCTACTTGTTGACGGCCTGGATTTGAAACGTTCTCCCAGAAAGCTTTATCAGCGCGTAGCACGAACTGTTTTAAACAATGGCGTTTAGTAGATGCGCACATCTATCCCCTTCGAGGTCCTTATGTGCCCCGTGTCATCTTCGAAGCCAACTGAATCCTGTTGCGGACATGCCATTGGATGATTTGACCATAACTTTGTGTTGACGTCAAATTTTGGCGTCCTTGGCGTAGCATATCATCTACAGACCAAGTTTCGTAATGGCCACGGGTAAGTTTCATTATTTTTTCGGTGAGAGCAGCCTATTCGGCCTTCTGTTTGAAGAAAACACAAAACTTGTTCGACCATACTGAAAACACAATGATGTTGTTCGTTAGTGCAACATTTCTAAGAATTATTTAAAAGTCCTAATTTCGGCATTATTTCTGGCCTTCATAATCCATACACATTTTTTATAATTTCTTAATAACTTAAGAATTTCTCATTTTTCACGTGGCGTATTATGTCAATAATGAAACACTTTATCAACACAATAGTTAATTTGTGCATGCACATCTATATCTGGTATAAATTTCGTACATAGTATTTTGCGTAATACATTACTATTCGAAAAATACAATGGTATTTTTGGGTAGTAACTTTCTTATGACGCTAGGTATATTTAACCGAGCATTGTTATCTACATAATGTATTAGGCTACCCATCATCTATATCTAGCCATCGTTGTAACCTAGCAACCATTGTTGCATTTAAAAAAAAACAACAATAACTGTAAAGTAACTATATTCGATCGCTGGCTACCAGCAATTTCTAGAAATCGGTTTTATTAGCAAGGATTGGTACGCAATTGCTGTTACGTAGTAATCGTTGTGACCTAAGAATGGCCGTGACTTAGAAATCATTGTAAGTTTGCAATTTATGCAATCTAGCATTAACTGTAGCCTAAGAATCATTGTGACCTAGTAATCACTTAATTTTATTTACCTTATATTAACCAAGTCACCGGTTAGTAAGGTTAGCTTAAGAAGTAAGTTAAAACAGGTCATAACCTTGATTTAAGAGATAAGGACGTAAGCCCATGTAATATTATATGTGTTTTTCCCGTTTGTCATGATCTAATGCAATATCTTTCGTTAGACTTCTAAAGTCCTATCTTTGACTAGGGTAAAAAATACTATGGCCTGTATATGGACCTTCTTGAACTAAATCAATCAAATTAAGACAAATTATTGGAGTAAACATATTTGCGCTGAGAATAAAGGACAGTGTCAAACAAATGTGCTGTAAAAATGTAATTGTACGTCACTGACAGTTGGTTGATGATCCAGGAGATTATGAATATATATACGACATCTTAAAATCATATTTAAGCTGTAAGGCTCATTCTTTCCCAGTATTCACATTCTTAAACATGCATCTGAATTGTTGTTCCTAAGGCCCGGTCCCACTGCACTAACGGATGCTTTTGGGATGTAAAACTTATGAAAATCTTTACAGCCTTTGAAAAGACGCTTTGCATCTGTTTCTTACCCTATACCCTTTGCATACGCTCTGTACGTCGAACTTTCGTCCATTGTGATTTCATCCGCGAAGAAAGTTTTGAGCTGCACTAAACTTGTAGAGCGGATAAGCTTTCCGCTATGTACGATGTAAATGCGAAACAATACGAGGAACAAACGCTACGTATCCGATAGAATCCGTTATACTTCCGTGGCATCCTCAATCCATCCGTTAGGCATCCTCGGAACTCTTATCCGCTTTGGATGAAAACGTACACAGGGCGGATTTATTAGGTATACGAGAAGTATATAAAAGGGAAATAACACGGATATTTAAGTATGTAGGCGCATACATCACGTGAAAGTTTATGATCCGAACTGTAACCGTTTTGTTTCCGCTAAGCATACGTTATGTTAACGTCCACTGCTTTATGCACCCACTCTTTCCCGTATAAGATTACGTCACAATTACACCCGATAACCTATTCTGAGCTGTCATCCGCTCTTATCCGCAAGGCTTCCGATGAACATTCACTCTACACCCCGGCTACATACTTTTCGCGTCCGACTTTGCTCGTTCTGTTTCCTCAACTTTTACCACCATTATTAGTTTAATCGACCGTATGAGAACGGATGGAAATTTAACTCCTCCGTCGTTTCCGTTTAGCATACGTTTTGTGTCCGTTTGGCAGTGGGACCGGGCCTTTAAGCTACGCTCATCTATTAATAGTATTTACCAGTAATGCTATCCATCGAACATACATGTAACATTACGATGTTACTATACGCATTTTCTTTAATTCTTTAAGTTTATACTTTTAAAACCATTTCCCGTTTTGCCAAAGTTACATTTTCTTCAATAAATTTGTTAACTTGAAATAAACATAGCAAAATCGGTTTCAATATACAGAAAAATTAGTATTCCTTCTTTTGATGCAAAAGTTTTAAAATATCAACTGGTCTCGATATCAGGGCCCGAGGTAATAAAACTTTTCTCAGGCTCAACTGAGAATTTTCTCAAATTTTAAATTAAAATAAATGTATGAAATGAAAGATAATATTTAATAAGTTGTTATTTATAACAACTTATTAATACACGTATTATCTTTTATGTGAATACCATAAAATGAATATTAAAGCAGAATTACGGCTTTAATCTCAAATTTAAATTGGAGAAAATTTTGCATTGAGCCTGAGAAAGGTTTTATAACCTTGGGCCCAGTTATATATAATTTCGATTTTATTTGAGTCAAACTGATATCAACCCCATCTAGAATAAAATCTGTCAAGGTAAGTCTGTGGCAAAGAAAATCGAATCAAGGATCAAATAAGCTCTTTCAGTTTCGGCATTGCTTGATGCTTATCGTATTGAAAGATGGTGCAACTAGATGAGCTATATGCAATATCAAACAAAGATCGTGTTCAAAATATTTGTGAGTATTGTGCATTTATTGTATTTAATTCACAGCAGAAAGACACACGAAATAAATAAACAAACGGGCGAATGAATCAGTAGGAAAGTAAGTAAGAAGGTAAAAAAAGCAAACTAGCAAACAGGCAAACGAACAAACAAACGAACGAACGAACGAACGAAAAAACTACCATTCTCTTGTCATCCACCTATTGTTGAATAATACTTTACCTATTAGAGGTGGGCAACTGGGGCATCGAAAATGATGTCTAGGTAAATGTGTATAACTGATGAGGTAAAAACAAGGAATCTATAGCAGGGACCCGTTTTACTTACGGAAAAAATAATCGTAAGTCAATATCCAAAATCGAACCAAATTTTTCATTAATTGTTATACGCCCGAAGGGTCGTATTATGTTATGGCTCCGGTCATCCGTCCGTCTGTCTGTCCGTCTGTCCGTCCGTCTGTCCGCCTGTTCGTCCGTTAGCAATTTTTGCGGGCGAAACTCCTCCTAAACTATCTAAGATGTTTTGTAAAACAGGCCCCGTGGACTCTATTCTTCGTTGCTCCAGAGGCAGCAATAAGACTGAAAATTGCTAGAAAAGGGTGTTAACCTCTAAACAAACAAGCGAACAAATCATGACACCGTTATTGGCCCAAAAAGGTCACCGTACATCAATAACTTCTTGGCAGAAATCACGACTGTGAGAGGTCAAATCACGATCTGTTATGTAGACAAGATAGGGAATGATATATAAAGGGTAGAAAAATTTGGTGTTCCTCAGTAGTCAAGACGACGATTACACACAACCAAAAAAGATGTCCTTTATTGTAAAATGTCTAGCTTTATGCGCGGTGGTTGGTGAGTTTGTCTGATTGAACATTATTTTTTTAATTATTTGTTGTTAAAAGTATCACTTATCATAAGTTGTCACCCGTTCAGCGCCCAATACATGGCTTTTCTACCAATTACGCATTCGGTTAAAATGCTAAACGATAATAAATTAAAAATAAATAAATAAAATAAATTAAAAGAAATAATAAGAGTTATAGAATGAAAACAAACGATCTGAAACATTTCGAAATGATTGAACAAACTTCGCAACTTTCTTCAAATCAATTAAGATATGAGCCGGTGTTTGACATGTCCAACAATTAGACATGTGCGTGAAGTAGAAACATTGAGCAGCCTAGACAGTCACATTGTGCAATTAGAAGATTAAAGGACTGTCTAATGACACTTTGAGAGCCTATCTATCTACAAAGCACATAGTGAAGACTACAAATGCACAGGCTGGCCAGAGACTTTGCTTTGCGCTCATGTGAAATTGTTGGAAATGTCACGCACAGACTTATATGTCATTGTTTTATAGTGCGGGATCGATTTCGAAGCATCTGAATGTTTCGTCAACCTGCATAAAAACATTTATAGTTCGACTGTAGATTTTCATACAGGGAGATAATGAAATAACGAAATAAATAGAGGATAATCGTTTCATTGTAAGATCCTCGAAAAAAAAACAACAACAACAAAAAACCCCGATGATTTTATTTCTTTAATGCTTTGATTGGACAAAAAATGAACATTGTGACATAACATTGAACATTGTTAAAAAGGTGACAAATTCTCTCTTAGTGCGTCTTTTGTGTGATTGCTATGCAACTTTCACGACGACGTCAGTCTTTGGGCTTAGATGTCGTCAGGTAGGGTGAAATGAACGAAAGTGAAAATTTTCCTGGTAAGGCGATGAGTTTATCAAAACGTCTACCGTTATTTCTAGATAAAGCACTGAAAGAATCAAAGAAACGGTATTCTATCACCCCCTTCCGATTCCTTCAAAAAATCGTTAAATCACTCATTTAATTTCATTCAGAAATCTTTATAATCGAAATCCTTCATCTGATCAATTTCAAATTTGTTTTTACTGCATCTAATGTTTTTCTTCAGCTTTTGTAACCTCGACATCTTGTGGCCCAGGGAACGATGCCTCGCCGTGTGCTGGACATGTGACCTGCGATGATGCAACGGAAGTGGTTGGTTGCGAGCACCATATCTGCACATGTGTGCCAAAACCAGTCCGTAAGTATTATTCAATCGACGTATCGCCAAAGTTAAAATGTATAAGATTATAAGAATCTAGCGTGTGATTCTTGCATCTCCGTTTTTAAAATCATTGATGAAATAAATCGACATTCAAAGTCATTTTTCTTGAGAAATTATGGAAAAAGAAAAGGCAACAAAGTATAAATAACGGATAACTTATAAGCTCAATTTCAAAAATATACAGCATCTTTTTAAATGGCTGACTTACTACTAATATAAAAGAAAAGACTAGATTAGTTAGTATATCATTATAATCAGAATAACGCCAAACGTAGTATTGGAAGTAACCAGCCCAGTATTTCCATACACAAAGCTTTCATAAGTGACCTCTCGTAGACCATGGGGAAAAACAGCAAATTACTCATTCGGTCTAGTATATTCCATACACAAGATAATCGTACGCCCGATCTTTAATATGGTGTACCGTTTGGGTCGAAAGTCTATGGCGCACTAAATGGGTCGAAAGCCTTTTTGTAGTCGTGCACGTCTAAATGTGGACGTGCACCCCTATTTTTGGTGGGTGCACGTCCAAATTATGAGGGTGGGCCCGTAAAATTTACGGGTGCACCCCTATATTTATACGACAACTGAGTAATTGGGGGTGCACCCTTAAATTTTCAGAGAAATCACATTGACCAATCAAATACAAGCTTACATTGGATCCCTTTAACTTTTGTTATAAACCGTTTTAGAATATCGGGCCAATTTGGAATTACTTGGTATTTCGACGCGGTAAGATTCGCATCAAGACTCTTAGTCTATTTCTAGCCTTAGTTTTCATTTTACGCGTTTACAGAACTAGTGAGAGGCATGTTGTTTATCTCGGATTCCTATTGATAAGCTTATTGTGTAACTCTTTATTACCCTAGGTGTTAATCGTTATGTTTATTCCAAATATGACAGTTACCATTATTGGTCAACATTCTTATCAATACATTTGCGCCTATGCCCTAGTGTTAAAGATTATATGGGTTGATAATCGTAGACCACTGTGGGATAGCAGCTGAAGACTAGGAATGGTAGTACTGGTGTAAGAAATACCAGGAATTCAGTTATCAAGCTCCGCAATGTTACTGAAGGACTGTTGAAAGCGGTGTTTAACCCCATTGAAACAAAAAGAACCACGGCATTTTCCTTATCAATAATATAAAGTGTGCAATAAGATGTTAGTAGAAAACAAATTATTCAAGAATTTTCTCCTCCTTTAATGAGTAATTGTGTATAAGGATAACTTCAAAAGAACATTCACTAAACATTTTTTATGAATACTCGATTACAAGTTAAGGGTCTTTCGGGACATTTTATCAGACAAGATTATGACGTCACTGTCTGGTTTTGAATGTAGTCCCCGCCAATTATGACCTGGTATACGGACAAAACCCCACAGGGACAAAACCCCACAAGCGAAATTTTATACAGTGGACAAAACCCCACACCATCCATCTTTCACAGTGGACAAAACCCCACACTTCATTTTTGGGTAAACAGGTAACAAGACCTCATTTCTGCCTAAAATGTTCTTAAATGCATGTAACATATTCATAAACATTGCAAATATTTTAGCCTGATATCTTTTATTTATATTCTATATCGTTAAATTAATGAAGTATTCTATCATGTTAACATTCTTAGACCAAGAAAAATACTCTAAGTAAATAGTTTGTATTCATCATTTAAAAATGTTCTTTAAGTAATTTTGTAATAATAAATACTTATCATTCAACTCTTTCCTTGCTAAATCTAAACTCTGTTTCAAACAAAATGCATATGATGTAGTCTGCATCTAAAAGATTATACTGCTGAACTGAAATGAACATCATGAGAAAGAATAATTGGAAAACTTAATCCTTGAATATAACTGTGCAACCATCTACACTTCATTTCAAACTAATTATAGCACAATTTGTTTGTACTTTAGTGAAATAAAGTATATGTTATGTTATGTTATGTTCTGTTGCACATGCATTCAAAACTTTATAAATCTACAGTGCTTTGTAGTTATTATTGACACTAATAGATGGGGAAAACAAATTAAATTATCAGTAATGAGTTATCCAAGTTATTCAAAGCAAATGGTCATGTTTGCTTTAATTACCCATAATCTGTTTTCAATGTGACAAATATTATACTTATAAATAATAACGGTAACCTTTCTAGGTATAATTAACATCTTTTCTATTTCACGTCATTTATTGGTTTAATATGCACAATTATATTAAATTGATGTCAAAACTATTGATCAGAATGAGACCAAGTGTGAAAAATGCAAAGGTTAAATGAAATTGTTGGCTTATCTTTCTCGCAACGCACATTCAATATTCAAACACTCAAAAACGCCCAATTGTTCTCTAAAACTGTGAAGGCACAAAATTAGAAAAAGGCACGACGACGATTTTTAAAGGGAGGTAAAAAATTAATGTTCTTATGAAATTATCGATTACTTTTTACTGCCTTTCAAAAGCGGTGGTAAGGGAGTTGTTGGCGCTGGCGTGCAAAACTTCTTTGCTTTTATTGAATACATCTTCTTCATTTAAATTGGTATGTGTGCTCACAATCACAAGAGCTATTCAGACGTTCAATGTGGATAACTTTGAAAAAATTGTTTAAGAGTTATGTCCCTTTTGCCGATGTGTCTACTTGGATCTTATGTCTATGTCGCACGTTATTCAGTAAATCACATTGTGAAATGGACACTCATCTCAAACAAAACCATTCCATATGACCCGCTCAGTGCTCCATTCCATACGCTTACTTCAAACACTCAAAAACGCCCAATTGTTCTCTAAAACTGTGAAGGCACAAAATTAGAAAAAGGCACGACGACGATTTTTTAAAGGGAGGTAAAAAATTAATGTTCTTATGAAATTATCGATTACTTTTTACTGCCTTTCAAAATCCTTTAAAACTAGCTCATCACACTCATTTAATTTCATTCCAAAATTATACCACCAAAAGTCATTCAACATGTCAATTTCACAATGTTCCTAACTGTACTTTGTGCATATTGGTCTGTAGATATCAAGGGCCTCGTTCTTTCGATCCATTGGTCCTTTGGCGTTTAATAAAATAGGTTCCAGAACATGAAATTTTATTTTTGTCTTTAAATTTCAGGACGAGGCGTAGGAGGTATGTACACTTATTGATCATTTAACCTAGGCGTATCTATGGCTTAGAAATTTATACGCAATCACAAGGCGACAATCATAGGAAACATAGGATAAAGGCGATATGAGGACTGGGACAAAATATAACTGCCCTCCGTCTGCACCCTTTTTATATTTTAAGGGTTGGTGAATAACCAAAACATTGTAACTACAGCTTGAATAAGCTGTAGTTTCAATGTTATGGTCATTCATCGATGATATTTTTCAACAGAGGATTTATTTCTTTTAACTAGCGTAAATTTCGTAATCGAAGTTACGCCCTTGTTTAATACAAATTGTTTCAATTAAGTTTCGTGCATCCGATTGGCCGAAAAATTGGTTTTAATACCAAATGAAAACAAGTTTGAGTATACAGCTATTTTGTAAACTCCCACATTAAGTAGTCCCATTACAAATCTGTTTCTTAATTAGTAAATCTGAACAAATTTTCTTCAATTTATTAAATCATAGGATATGAACAGAGTATTTATCAATTTCGTGTAGGAATGAAACTGAAAAACCTAATCACTCTTAAGTATGAATCCACTTTGCGTATTTATACGGTGTCATTAGGTTTTATGTTTCATACATCAATGAAATCAACACATAATCTCTTCATCTCTTTACACATATTAATTGTTTAGTCGTCTCCCTTATTTAGGATTCATTTCACTCTCTTATGTGGTTGTAGAGCTAAAAGTTACATTTGAATTATTTATAAAATCACAAACCGATCAGACGCCTAAAATTCCAAACAAGTCAGTAATTTAACCCTTTGCTGTTTAATCCCTGCTTTTTACGTGTCTGTGATTATATGATTGAGGAAACGTTTTGAAAAAAGAAGAAATTGCTTCTGACAAGCAATTTGTTCTTTTCCACACTATTTTCTACCCTACTGAATGGTTATTTTTCAAATTAAATCCACTTAAAATTTTCGTCTGCAAAACTTGGACTTTGGACAGGTCCAAAATTTTGTAAAACAGGAAAGGGTAAATATAATTACAAGCAGTCGACGAAGACCATCAAGGAACCCTCCAATGCTTGCTCTATCAAGCCGATTGCGTTTTATAAGGAAGAAATAATTTTCTGATCACAAATACTTCTTGAAATGTCCATGTTGTCGATTTTTTGTGTCCAATTTCCATAGATTATATAATTTGCACTATGCGCAGAAAGTAGGTTTGGACTTTTATTATTTTATCGAGTATTTTAACTGTTTCTTAGAAATAAAGGATTACAAATATAAGGGCCGAGTGTATTTTTCACTGTGTTTTTTTTTTATTTTAAGTGCAATTGCCCATGACATAAAAATAATGTCCTACTCCACTAAACACAGTGAAAAATACACTCTTCCCTATAACATTTCGTTGGACTTAATAAGATAGTGTTGCGCTTATTTGAAAGTATTGAAGCCGTTTTGATTTTTTGTGAGTATTAAGTGGATAAATTAACCATTAAGACATTGAGATTGGAATGCCTTGATTGGAATGAAGTTTTGCCATCCAATAAAATATAGAATTTTTCATTGGTTTAAATCGCATTATGCAGGGAAATCCATTGCAATTTACCTTCTGTATAAAATAGAATAGGTCCGTCGTGAAAACGCCTGACCTTCGATCGTTCCAGTGTTATAGGAACTCGAATATTCTCAGCTCCTATTCCAAAACTAAACGTTACTATTAAATTTATTTGAAATTAAGATGTTTTCGAAATAATTTTGATAAAAGAACAAGCAGTTCTGATTTTTTTTGTGAAATATACGTTCTAAAAAAAAGATGGTGTAATGAACGCACAAAAATTTGACTTGAAAACTTACATATTGTTTAGTTGTGAAATCTGATAGCTTCTTAGAGTGTGTGTGTGTGTATTTCCGTTTATTTATCGTCGCTACAGTAGCACATGCCCATATGAGCGACGCCCCCAGAAGACGGTTAGTTGTTACGGGGGATAGTGCAAGGATACATGACGAAACTACTGCTGAGATCCGCCATGGTTCTTTAACGTGCTCGGTGTAAAGCACCGTCTCACGGGGCCTCGGTTTAACGTCTCATCCGAAAGACAATTAGTTTTTATTAGTGTACCAGCCCGGGAATCGAACCCACGCCTGCCGAACTCCAATGGTTTTGAAGTCCGGTGCTCTACCAACTGAGCTAATCGGGCTGGTAGCTTCTTAGATTAAAACAATTGCAATTATAACGATCGAGTGTCTTTTTCACTGCGTTTATTGAAGTATAAAGTGCGATTGCCTAAGCACATGGCTTAAACAAAAAGGCGTAGATTGTCATATGCCATGTGCTAAGGCAACTGCACTTTATACTCCAATAAACGCAGTGAAAGTGCACAAATTCCTTTAATGAGTGTCAATTTTACGATGGTACTTACATTAACGATTTTATATTTTTTTCTCCCGGGTTCGATCCCCGACTAGTTGTCTCTCACCAATGGGTTGATAATCGTAGACCTATGTGAGATAAAAGCTGGAGGCTAGGAAAGAATGTGGTGGTTGTACTGGTGAGAGAAATACCAGGAAACCATTGTTAGGTGCTCCAGCCGCCGCGATATAACTGAAATAATGTTGAAAGCGGCGTTAAACTCCATTCAATCAATCAATCAATTGTTTGTTTTTTCTTATAGAACAATGTGCAACCAAGGCAGACTGCGACGGAAATAGCTGTACACATAACGGACAATCTTGGCACTGTGTGGATCATAGATGTGTTTGCCACTGATCTAACCACACATTCATACGAATATTTCACTTGTTAAATGTTGACATCCTATAATAAAAATATAGTTTGGTTTCGTAGTCTTATACTGTCTCATGGTTTGATCAGTCTACATAACAGTC
Organism: Fragum whitleyi; assembly: GCA_948146395.1. Lineage (NCBI taxonomy): Eukaryota > Metazoa > Mollusca > Bivalvia > Cardiida > Cardiidae > Fragum > Fragum whitleyi. The sequence goes on from OX411559.1 coordinate 18,773,759, forward strand.
AACGGTTTAACCCTCTCCTGTTTTACAAAAATTTGGATATGTACAATTTCATAGGTTTTGCAGACGAAAATTAAAAGTAGATCTAATTTGAGAAATAAAAATTCAGTAGGGTAGAAAATGGTGTGGAAAAAGAAGAAATTGCTTGTCAGAAGCAATTTCTTCTTTTTTCACAATGTTTTCTCAATAATAAAATCACAGACACGTAAAAAGCAGGGATTTAACAGAAAAGGGTTAATCAAATATTCTCGCTACTATAGTATTATATTTTTCCCAGTCGACCACCTGCAACACTGCATTTCTGTCTTGAGAGCACTCTATAGAGTTCGTATTTAACGTACAAAATGATGTTTGTGCGAAAAAAAAAAAATTATGTTACTCGATTTCATTTAAGACAAGCTGATGTTTACCTCGTCTGGAACATAAAAGTTGCTAAGCTCTCCAAGGCTCGCTTAATAACTTTGCTATTCTAGACTCAGTTACGATCACCTCGTCGCCGGGCCGCCGTCATAGCATTGCGCCTCAGACTGTCAATCTAGAAGTCACGGGTTCGATTCCCAACGGCGGCACTTATTCCTTCCGACTATACGTCAAGTAATTTACAGAAAGTCGGGTGTACATAACAGATGACACAAGCTCTGGTGAGCTTTTAACAAGCTCTGGTGAGTCTTCCACCAATGGGTGATGATCGTAGACCTGCGTGGAATAGCTGAAAGCTAGGAAAGGATGTTATGGTGGTACTGTCGTGAGAAATACAAAGAATCCATTGGCAGGTGCTCCAGTCGCCGCGATATAACTGAATTATTTTTGAAAGCGGCTTTAAACACCATTCAAGCAAACAAGTCAATAGGCGTTGTCATTTAGACATACATAACGTCAAGCGGCACAAAGACTTATTTTCATTTTTAAATCGGACTGCGAAGCAGTCGATTTATATATACCGTTTTCCAGAAATCCAGTCTGTTTGGCCCACTACATTTTTACCATTATCTTCTGAGCAATGTGTTCAAACCAAATTATGTGTTTTCAAACATCGGAGAAGCGGCCTTTTCGGTCACAATCTACAAACTTTCTTTTTATCTTATTTACTTTTCGACAAATAGAGAAGAGGCTAATACAAAATTTGATGTAATTTTCGCCTTTAGTAATTACCAGTTAGTATTTTCAGTGTTTATAAAAAGTTTTTCGGTAAAGTAAAGGAGTTGAAACGTACAATAGGTTAACTGTATAATAATTGCAATCTAATAAAATAAAGAATTTTGATTGGTTTAAATCGCATCACGTGGGGAAATCCATTGCACTTTATTTCTGTATAAAATGCAATAGGTCTATCGGGAAACCCCCGACCTTCAATCTGCATGTCCTGTGTTTTAGGAACTCGAAAACCCCTCGTTCCCCTTCCATATCGTAATATTGATATTTAATATATTAGAAATTAAGATATTTTCGAAAGAATTTATTAATAAAAGCATGCAGTTCAGATTCTGAGTCGATGTTTACAGCGAGTCGACGACGACCACCAAGCAACCCTCTCAGCTAAGCCCGATCACGATAGTTTCGGTTTAAAATGCAGAATAACTTGTCAAAATTATTTTTAGATCATAAGTACCTCTACGAATGTCAAATTGTCGTTTATTTGTGTACCATTTGTATAACTTTATGCCGTTTAACTTCGATAGCGAGAAAAAAATAACGATCTAAAAATAGATTGTGTAATACACGCAGAAAAGTAGACTCGGAACTTTAATGTTTAGCCGAGTATTTTAATAGTTTCTTAGACCAAGAGGATTGCAATTATAAGGGCAGAGTGTCTTTTTCACAGCGTTTATAGGGGTATAAAGTGCAATTGCCTTAGCACATGGCTTAAACATAACGCCCTACGGGCGTTATTTGCCACGTGCTAAGGCAATTGCACTTTATACCCCAATAAACGCAGTGAAAAAGACACTCATCCCTATAATAAATTTGTAGCACTTACAATATTACTGCTCTGATGTTTTTCTCGAACGGTCATTTACCAGTTGTAGGGCTGACAACCAATCAAATTCCGTTATGATTATCACTCGACCAAAACCCACGCGTAAATTCAGACCACGTGGTAGATGCGAATGGACATCGTCTGCTCGAAATATGTCAATTAAGTTGTTTGTCATTGGTCAATAGTCGTCTGCACTCAAACAGGGAGCGTGAGAAGTTTACTTTTTGTTCGCATGGTGGAATGAGTACTGTTGACTATGTGTTAACAAATTTTGTAATTTTGAAATATTTGATTTCAATGAGCACTCTGATCAAGCTCCAATCCTATTTTCAATAAATTCAAATTTGAGTAAGAAGAAAAATTATTCAACAACAAATAAACCGACAAAAACATACGATAAACTGATATAGAATAGCAGTAAGAGCGATCTATTTTTAGAACAACTCATGACTAATCATAGAGTGCTGCTAGATTTAATCGATTGGTCAGAAACCAAAGATATAAATAGCATAGTTGGCGATTTCACGTGTTTCTTGAGGGAAAATGCATTTACAGTATTTGGGAAAACCTAATGCTTGAAATACAAACATGTTGGTAAGCAAAATTGTAAATAGTTTAATGAAAAATGTTTGTTGCTAAACAGGCTTTTAAACTCTATAGAGAGAGGAATTATATTAACAGACAAGCTTTTAGCTTGGCGCGTGCTCATTATAACAACGTAAAGAATCTGCTAAGAAATAATTTAGACTAGCAGAGGGCTATCGAATCAGCAAATTTTCAAAAATTGGACCCACGAGGTTGGATGAGCTGGCGATTTCCTCGAAAAGATGGAGTGTTAAGACAAAAAACTCGCAAATTGGGCAAAGATTTTACCAACTTTTATTGTCCAAATTTGAGCCCTTTTGATTGGCGAACTATTGCACTATCCCAGCCTCTCAATGATGTCCGATTTACAGTGCTGACAGCACTTTGATTAATGTTTGCAGTACATGTGTGACTTTAGAACAAATTATATTACACAACACTCAAATACATTTCATTGAATTTACCGAGCTATTTCAAATATAGCCTCAATGGTAATTCCGGATAATTTTATTGGTTTAAACACGTTTCATTACAAAAATAAAGAAGCTTGATCAACATAGGTGGTAGATAGAATGCAGCCATTAGGACTTCAGAAAGATAACGTCTGGTTGCGTTCTGTGATAGAAATCGATGTTGAATGAGAGCTGGTGATCAAAAGGAGTCCCAATGACACCAGCCCTGCGTTCAGGATGAAAATGTTAGCGAAGCGCTTTCGAAATGATACCTCGCTTTGTACGTGCAAAGCGGGGTATCATCCCAAAGCGCTCGCGAAACGCTCTTACAACCTGAGCATAGGGCTTGTTTAAGCACTGCTACAACAATATTTTCACAACAACACATTTTAAAAAAATCAACTGTAAAAAATAAAATGTTTAGATTCTTTTAACAACAAACGAAGGACTATTATTAACTGTTTGTAAAAACTGTTACTAAATTACAAGAGAGAATTTCAGGACATTAAGACACTTAAATATGGCTGGTTGCAGTGCATCCTTTTCTAACATCCAGCTGCTTTCCCACTAAGTCGATAATGTTTGAGCGACCACGTCTATTAAGCGACCAATTGTATTAAGCGATCACCATAAAAAATCCCTTCACCGTAATCAAAATCTCTGAAAAAATATGACATTCTTACCGAAAATTTGCTTATTGTTGAATCTTGAAATTAAGCAATCGTTGTAAACTGGTTAATGTTGAAACCTAGCATTTTTTTTTAACTCTGCAATGGTTGAAGCGTAAGCATTTTAACAGGGCAGGGGGCGTAATTTGCTGAAATTAAGGTATACGCAAAAAGGCCAGGTGCTTCATCGGTGGCTTGAAGCATAGAGCCAACAGGGGAGGACGCGAGTTGGGTACTTCGCTTCCATAGCGTTTGTTTGTATGTTTGAATGGAATGCCGCTTCCAACAATCTTTCCGTTATATTGTGGCGACAGGAGCACCTAACAATCGATTTTCTAGAATTTCTCACACCAGTACTACCATTAAATCCTTTCCTAGCCTCCAGCTGCTTTCCCACATAGGTCTACGATTATCAAACCAATTGTGAGAGACAAATAGTCGGAAAAGATGAGTACGCCCTTGGGGATCGAACCTGTGACCTTTAGATTGACAGTCCAATGTGCAACTTCCATAACGCAGTACTCCCTCTATGATACGCTGATGGAGGAAACATCCATCAGCCTTATAGATAGATGAATACGTTATCGAAACTATAGGAAATCCCTTCTTTCTTTAATGTTTTTGGTAGTTTATCGAGAAATAACGATACATTATCACTTAATAATCTCGACGCAAAAATAGTGGAATTATCAAATTTTTTTTGTGCAGGGTATGAGCCTTTCTGACGTCATCTATGCGAAGCGAAATAAGTGACGTCACAAGAACATTGCATAGACGTCGCGCACGGTAATGCGGCACTAAAATGTAACGTCAAAATAGCGAAGACGATTGTGTAGCGTCTATTTTTTTCTGCCAGAAAAAAGTTCACGTTATCATTATATTGCTTACTCTTTCTACAGCTATAGCAATGTCAGAATATATAGTCATCATTAAAAAATCAAAACTCGCCCCTATCCCTCGCGAAGAATGCAAAATATCATATTATTTTCAACATCGCATAAATGTTTAGACATGCGAATACTGGATTAAGCCTTTTGTAGAGTTAGGCTTATTTCCACTCTAAATATGAAGAAGTATTGGGCTAGACGCTTTTTTTGAACATTATTTATGTTATAATGAAGAGGTAAATCTAACATTATGAAATATTCACCCTAGTTTTATTGCAATGATCAATTCGAACCAACAGCAGCTTGTTCATATAAAGTGATGCCATCAATACATGCATTTTTGTTAAAGGAATATGACGTACCCCCCCCCCCCCCCCCTGTTTTTTATTGTTCGAAAAAAGTTATTACATTTTGCTAAGTTTGCTTCGAACTCACTATTCTTAGGTCTTTAGAACAACAAGTGACAGTCCGAGAATACAAGTCTTTGCGAAAAATGAATCAAATATTCTTTTTTGCTATCCGAAATTAACATGAGCGATTTCGGGCAATATTGGCCCTCTTTTTTATATCTAGTTCTTCCCTTCCCCTACTCGACACTTCCACACAGATATTCTTCTCGCATGATATACGCTTTATTTTTTATTTTTCTCCCCTTGAACTGCGGATTTAATCTACACTGTATTCGTCTGAAGGCGCGTCGGTTTTATAATTCAACGAATCAAACATAACGTCGTTGTAAGAAAATGAGCGTCTTTTTTTTTTTAGAAATCGTTCCACACGAACTAATATCAATATCTGTTTTATTTGTAAATATTTTTTCATGAAATTTTAATAAGATTTATAAGAGAAAAATAATATTTCTTAGCTTTATTTAAATTATCATATGAATAAAGGAACTGATTTTTTTAGCGTATTAAGAATGGGAAAAAAAGTTTTATAACAGCGTAAAAAGATTTCGTTCCACACGAATTTCGGCTTATCAATTTTCCGATTAAAACTCAAATTGATATCTTTTTTACATATTTAAGAAAAACAGAAAAATACTATTCTTTTAATTTTAAGATTGGTTGCAATTGAACCATTTTTAATTAAAATATAAAAGAAAATCGTCATTTTTTCGGCGTCTTAAAGTTTGATATTATGCTTCACTTTTTGTTAAACATAAAGCGGTATTTTTCTTATTTGAGGTTAAATTTCAATCTCCGTTGGTAAAATTGTTGGATGTCATGCCAGTTAAGAAGCAATTTCTTCTTTTTTCACAATGTTTTCTCAATAATAAAATCACAGACACGTAAAAAGCAGGGATTTAACAGAAAAGGGTTAATCAAATATTCTCGCTACTATAGTTTTATATTTTTCCCAGTCGACCACCTGCAACACTGCATTTCTGTCTTGAGAGCACTCTATAGAGTTCGTATTTAACGTACAAAATGATGTTTGTGCGAAAAAAAATTATGTTACTCGATTTCATTTAAGACAAGCTGATGTTTACCTCGTCTGGAACATAAAAGTTGCTAAGCTCTCCAAGGCTCGCTTAATAACTTTGCTATTCTAGACTCAGTTACGATCACCTCGTCGCCGGGCCGCCGTCATAGCATTGCGCCTCAGACTGTCAATCTAGAAGTCACGGGTTCGATTCCCAACGGCGGCACTTATTCCTTCCGACTATACGTCAAGTTATTTACAGAAAGTCGGGTGTACATAACAGATGACACAAGCTCTGGTGAGCTTTTAACAAGCTCTGGTGAGTCTTCCACCAATGGGTGATGATCGTAGACCTGCGTGGAATAGCTGAAAGCTAGGAAAGGATGTTATGGTGGTACTGTCGTGAGAAATACAAAGAATCCATTGGCAGGTGCTCCAGTCGCCGCGATATAACTGAATTATTTTTGAAAGCGGCTTTAAACACCATTCAAGCAAACAAGTCAATAGGCGTTGTCATTTAGACATACATAACGTCAAGCGGCACAAAGACTTATTTTCATTTTTAAATCGGACTGCGAAGCAGTCGATTTATATATACCGTTTTCCAGAAATCCAGTCTGTTTGGCCCACTACATTTTTACCATTATCTTCTGAGCAATGTGTTCAAACCAAATTATGTGTTTTCAAACATCGGAGAAGCGGCCTTTTCGGTCACAATCTACAAACTTTCTTTTTATCTTATTTACTTTTCGACAAATAGAGAAGAGGCTAATACAAAATTTGATGTAATTTTCGCCTTTAGTAATTACCAGTTAGTATTTTCAGTGTTTATAAAAAGATTTTCGGTAAAGTAAAGGAGTTGAAACGTACAATAGGTTAACTGTATAATAATTGCAATCTAATAAAATAAAGAATTTTGATTGGTTTAAATCGCATCACGTGGGGAAATCCATTGCACTTTATTTCTGTATAAAATGCAATAGGTCTATCGGGAAACCCCCGACCTTCAATCTGCATGTCCTGTGTTTTAGGAACTCGAAAACCCCTCGTTCCCCTTCCATATCGTAATATTGATATTTAATATATTAGAAATTAAGATATTTTCGAAAGAATTTATTATTAAAAGCATGCAGTTCAGATTCTGAGTCGATTTTTACAGCGAGTCGACGACGACCACCAAGCAACCCTCTCAGCTAAGCCCGATCACGATAGTTTCGGTTTAAAATGCAGAATAACTTGTCAAAATTATTTTTAGATCATAAGTACCTCTACGAATGTCAAATTGTCGTTTATTTGTGTACCATTTGTATAACTTTATGCCGTTTAACTTCGATAGCGAGAAAAAAATAACGATCTAAAAATAGATTGTGTAATACACGCAGAAAAGTAGACTCGGAACTTTAATGTTTAGCCGAGTATTTTAATAGTTTCTTAGACCAAGAGGATTGCAATTATAAGGGCAGAGTGTCTTTTTCACAGCGTTTATAGGGGTATAAAGTGCAATTGCCTTAGCACATGGCTTAAACATAACGCCCTACGGGCGTTATTTGCCACGTGCTAAGGCAATTGCACTTTATACCCCAATAAACGCAGTGAAAAAGACACTCATCCCTATAATAAATTTGTAGCACTTACAATATTACTGCTCTGATGTTTTTCTCGAACGGTCATTTACCAGTTGTAGGGCTGACAACCAATCAAATTCCGTTATGATTATCACTCGGCCAAAACCCACGCGTAAATTCAGACCACGTGGTAGATGCGAATGGACATCGTCTGCTCGAAATATGTCAATTAAGTTGTTTGTCATTGGTCAATAGTCGTCTGCACTCAAACAGGGAGCGTGAGAAGTTTACTTTTTGTTCGCATGGTGGAATGAGTACTGTTGACTATGTGTTAACAAATTTTGTAATTTTGAAATATTTGATTTCAATGAGCACTCTGATCAAGCTCCAATCCTATTTTCAATAAATTCAAATTTGAGTAAGAAGAAAAATTATTCAACAACAAATAAACCGACAAAAACATACGATAAACTGATATAGAATAGCAGTAAGAGCGATCTATTTTTAGAACAACTCATGACTAATCATAGAGTGCTGCTAGATTTAATCGATTGGTCAGAAACCAAAGATATAAATAGCATAGTTGGCGATTTCACTGGTTTCTTGAGGGAAAATGCATTTACAGTATTTGGGAAAACCTAATGCTTGAAATACAAACATGTTGGTAAGCAAAATTGTAAATAGTTTAATGAAAAATGTTTGTTGCTAAACAGGCTTTTAAACTCTATAGAGAGAGGAATTATATTAACAGACAAGCTTTTAGCTTGGCGCGTGCTCATTATAACAACGTAAAGAATCTGCTAAGAAATAATTTAGACTAGCAGAGGGCTATCGAATCAGCAAATTTTCAAAAATTGGACCCACGAGGTTGGATGAGCTGGCGATTTCCTCGAAAAGATGGAGTGTTAAGACAAAAAACTCGCAAATTGGGCAAAGATTTTACCAACTTTTATTGTCCAAATTTGAGCCCTTTTGATTGGCGAACTATTGCACTATCCCAGCCTCTCAATGATGTCCGATTTACAGTGCTGACAGCACTTTGATATAATGTTTGCAGTACATGTGTGACTTTAGAACAAATTATATTACACAACACTCAAATACATTTCATTGAATTTACCGAGCTATTTCAAATATAGCCTCAATGGTAATTCCGGATAATTTTATTGGTTTAAACACGTTTCATTACAAAAATAAAGAAGCTTGATCAACATAGGTGGTAGATAGAATGCAGCCATTAGGACTTCAGAAAGATAACGTCTGGTTGCGTTCTGTGATAGAAATCGATGTTGAATGAGAGCTGGTGATCAAAAGGAGTCCCAATGACACCAGCCCTGCGTTCAGGATGAAAATGTTAGCGAAGCGCTTTCGAAATGATACCTCGCTTTGTACGTGCAAAGCGCGGTATCATCCCAAAGCGCTCGCGAAACGCTCTTACAACCTGAGCATAGGGCTTGTTTAAGCACTGCTACAACAATATTTTCACAACAACACATTTTAAAAAAATCAACTGTAAAAAATAAAATGTTTAGATTCTTTTAACAACAAACGAAGGACTATTATTAACTGTTTGTAAAAACTGTTACTAAATTACAAGAGAGAATTTCAGGACATTAAGACACTTAAATATGGCTGGTTGCAGTGCATCCTTTTCTAACATCCAGCTGCTTTCCCACTAAGTCGATAATGTTTGAGCGACCACGTCTATTAAGCGACCAATTGTATTAAGCGATCACCATAAAAAATCCCTTCACCGTAATCAAAATCTCTGAAAAATATGACATTCTTACCGAAAATTTGCTTATTGTTGAATCTTGAAATTAAGCAATCGTTGTAAACTGGTTAATGTTGAAACCTAGCATTTTTTTTAACTCTGCAATGGTTGAAGCGTAAGCATTTTAACAGGGCAGGGGGCGTAATTTGCTGAAATTAAGGTATACGCAAAAAGGCCAGGTGCTTCATCGGTGGCTTGAAGCATAGAGCCAACAGGGGAGGACGCGAGTTGGGTACTTCGCTTCCATAGCGTTTGTTTGTATGTTTGAATGGAATGCCGCTTCCAACAATCTTTCCGTTATATTGTGGCGACAGGAGCACCTAACAATCGATTTTCTAGAATTTCTCACACCAGTACTACCATTAAATCCTTTCCTAGCCTCCAGCTGCTTTCCCACATAGGTCTACGATTATCAAACCAATTGTGAGAGACAAATAGTCGGAAAAGATGAGTACGCCCTTGGGGATCGAACCTGTGACCTTTAGATTGACAGTCCAATGTGCAACTTCCATAACGCAGTACTCCCTCTATGATACGCTGATGGAGGAAACATCCATCAGCCTTATAGATAGATGAATACGTTATCGAAACTATAGGAAATCCCATCTTTCTTTAATGTTTTTGGTAGTTTATCGAGAAATAACGATACATTATCACTAAATAATCTCGACGCAAAAATAGTGGAATTATCAAAATTTTTTTGTGCAGGGTATGAGCCTTTCTGACGTCATCTATGCGAAGCGAAATAAGTGACGTCACAAGAACATTGCATAGACGTCGCGCACTGTAATGCGGCACTAAAATGTAACGTCAAAATAGCGAAGACGATTGTGTAGCGTCTATTTTTTTCTGCCAGAAAAAAGTTCACGTTATCATTATATTGCTTACTCTTTCTACAGCTATAGCAATGTCAGAATATATAGTCATCATTAAAAAATCAAAACTCGCCCCTATCCCTCGCGAAGAATGCAAAATGTCATATTATTTTCAACATCGCATAAATGTTTAGACATGCGAATACTGGATTAAGCCTTTTGTAGAGTTAGGCTTATTTCCACTCTAAATATGAAGAAGTATTGGGCTAGACGCTTTTTTTTTGAACATTATTTATGTTATAATGAAGAGGTAAATCTAACATTATGAAATATTCACCCTAGTTTTATTGCAATGATCAATTCGAACCAACAGCAGCTTGTTCATATAAAGTGATGCCATCAATACATGCATTTTTGTTAAAGGAATATGACGTACCCCCCCCCCCCCCTGTTTTTTATTGTTCGAAAAAAGTTATTACATTTTGCTAAGTTTGCTTCGAACTCACTATTCTTAGGTCTTTAGAACAACAAGTGACAGTCCGAGAATACAAGTCTTTGCGAAAAATGAATCAAATATTCTTTTTTGCTATCCGAAATTAACATGAGCGATTTCGGGCAATATTGGCCCTCTTTTTTATATCTAGTTCTTCCCTTCCCCTACTCGACACTTCCACACAGATATTCTTCTCGCATGATATACGCTTTATTTTTTATTTTTCTCCCCTTGAACTGCGGATTTAATCTACACTGTATTCGTCTGAAGGCGCGTCGGTTTTATAATTCAACGAATCAAACATAACGTCGTTGTAAGAAAATGAGCGTCTTTTTTTTTTTTTAGAAATCGTTCCACACGAACTAATATCAATATCTGTTTTATTTGTAAATATTTTTTCATGAAATTTTAATAAGATTTATAAGAGAAAAATAATATTTCTTAGCTTTATTTAAATTATCATATGAATAAAGGAACTGATTTTTTTAGCGTATTAAGAATGGGAAAAAAAGTTTTATAACAGCGTAAAAAGATTTCGTTCCACACGAATTTCGGCTTATCAATTTTCCGATTAAAACTCAAATTGATATCTTTTTTACATATTTAAGAAAAACAGAAAAATACTATTCTTTTAATTTTAAGATTGGTTGCAATTGAACCATTTTTAATTAAAATATAAAAGAAAATCGTCATTTTTTCGGCGTCTTAAAGTTTGATATTATGCTTCACTTTTTGTTAAACATAAAGCGGTATTTTTCTTATTTGAGGTTAAATTTCAATCTCCGTTGGTAAAATTGTTGGATGTCATGCCAGTTAAGTTTTGATGCACTTTCAAGCAGTTTAAACATTATTAAACTGTATAAAATATAAGATGTGTATCTTCCGGTGATGCTTTTATGTTACATGTTACACGCTTTTTTTCGCTTAAATTACAATTTGAAAGTCCTTTTTACGAAATCATACGAAAAAGTTTGCAAAAAAAGTTTGATTTATAAATTGGCCATGGTTTAAGCGTAATTTAGATATAAGATATAAGGATGGTGCGACCAAGGAGTCTTGTTATGATAAGTTTTGAAACACAGAGGGTGACGTTTATCAAAAAAGTGCCGCATTACCGTGCGCGACGTCTTAGCAATCACATGCAAAATAACGAGCTTTACGAAAATATGTCCTAGAAATTTCAAATTTTGTCTCATATTTGCAATAAAGAAAAAGAATAGCCGTTTGTTTTTCGAGTAAGATTTATTAATATTTCATTTCGTGAACAACAAAGGCTATATTTTCACTCGTGGCTCTGCTACTCATGAAAATATAGCTCTTGTTGTTCACTCAATGAAACATAAATCGATCTTACACTGAAACAAACAATTATCCTCTATACATTGAGACACAGTGATTTTCCTTCGTGCTTCCATTTAGCTTGTCTATCTTAAATTCATTTGACTTAACTCTGTACCTGTATAATAATTTTGATATCTCTCTAGCTCTTGCTTTCAAATTTTGATGTTATGATGGAATCGTACCTTTATGACCCGGCAATCGTTTTAATTTAACAATCGTACACAACTGCTTTTTTTCGTACACTTTACTACGCCAATACATGATATCTTTCTAACCTAACAATCGTCGCAATTTTGCAAATGATGGAATGGTATCTTGAACCTGACAAGCGTTGTAACTTTGCAATCGTACGTAACTGCCTAAATGCGTGCAGTTCGCTACGTCACCGATCGTTGTAACCTAACAATCGTCATATTCCTTCAATCAATGGGATAGATTTTTTATGATCTGGCAAAAGTTGTAGTTTAGCAATCGTACACAACTGTGTTTTTACGTAGAATTTACTAAGCCAAATTCACCATACAGTTTTAACCTAACAATCGTCGGAAGCTGGAATTTTTATAACCTAGCAACCGTTGTAACTATGCAATCGGACACAGCAGTTTTTTTGTGTACAGCTTGCCACGCCAATTTATGTCATCGTTGTAACCTAACAATCGTCAGAATCCAACAGTCGATGGGTGGAATCTTTATAACCTAGCAGCTTTTGTAACTTAGCAATTGTATGGATTTTTAAAAGTTATTGTAAGCTAAAAGAAATGGTTGAAACGCAATCGTTGTACATGTAACCAATCGTTCATTGTAGCACAATCCTTGCAAACAAGCAGTTTTTGAAGTCTAGTAATCTTTGTAACCCAGCAACCTTGGTAACATAGCAAAAGCTGCACCAAGCATATACTTATTGTAATGTATTCTATGTACTCTTTGAATCGTTTTTTTCAGAATCTCTGTAACATATTTATTGTTTTTATGCATTACTTTATGACATAGAAAACACATCGCAATCTCTGAAATCTATATATCAATCAACGTAATACAATCATGTTACCAAGCGCTTGTTTTATATTACAACCTATGTAATCTGGTTAACGTTGTAATGTTACCCTTGTAACATAGAAATCGTTGTATTGAAAACTTTGATTAACTATAGTACATTCTTTGTTACCAATCAATCGTTGCATAGCAATCTTTAACCATTATAGTTCATCCTCTGTTACCTTACAATCGTTGTATTGCAACCTTTGTCGCATTATATCTTTTTATAGTCGTAATTTAATATTTGTATCCCAGCATTCTTTTTTTTCCGTACACTTTGTTATCTAGTAATAGTTGTAGCGCAATCTTTACTACCAAGCAATCGTTGTGGTGCAGTCTTTGTTAGCTGTTAATCGTTGTTATGCAGCCTTTGTTATTAAACAATCGCTATAATTCAAATTTTGGAACCTGGCCATAGACTTTTTTAGTCTGTGTTATTTAGTCATCATTGTAATGCAATCTCTGTAACCTAGCAGTCGCTGAATTGTAATCTTTATTAGTTATTTATCGATGTAATGAAATCATTGGTAAAGTTAACAAAATCGTGAAAATGACAAGGTGAATGATAATGGAATGATTTAGGAATGAAATTGAATTAATGTGTGGAGCGATTTTTGAGTGAATTTAATGGGAGGAAAGCCAATATTGCAAATTTTGTTCAGGATGAACAAAATTAGCAATATTGATCACCTCCCTTTAATAAAATTTGCATACAAGTTCTTTAGATAGCTCCCTATTTCTTCAAGAACCTATCGGAAGCTTAGATTTTCAATTAATTAAGTGACATCCCGGTTTTTTTGCCAGGTATTTTTATTTTGAACGAAGTTGTTGTTATATGATTTTAGTGAGTTTGGAGCGTTTTTGAATGGTTTGAGTGAGTGTCTGGAATAAATGAATGGAGCGCTAAGTGAGCGATTTAGAATGGTTTTGATTTAGTTAAATGTCAATTTAACGATGAAATTAACTGTAACCCATCAAGCGATGTATTTCAACATCTGTACCCAATCAGTTTTTGCTTTTCAATATTTTGTTATCTATTAATCGTTGCAATGCAATATTTGGTAACTTATCAATAGTTGCTTTTCGATCTTTCTCATCTATCACTCCTTTTTATGCAATTTTCTAACCTTACCAGAAGATTTGTAATATGTTTATCTTTGTATTGAAATCTTTGTTACCTAGCAAAGTTTGTAGTTTAATATTTTCAATATATCAATTAAAGTATCCCATCAATTTTTGAATCGCAATCCTTGAAAACTATTTACCATTCTCAAATTCTCAAATTCTCATTTTGTTCTGAGTTTTGAAACATTTGTATATCATTCTATCATGATCATTTAGATAATAATAAAAATAAGATCTAATCCATTGGATCAGATTTCATAAATATTGAAGTAAACACTGTACATGTAAGACTGCTTTCGTTGTCTAATTGTTCTATCTTCAAGTTTCAAGTTTCAAGTTTATTTAACAATACATGCTCAATGTGCTCTAGGCACAAACATGAGCTCAGCCATTATTTACAATACACAAGTCAACATGATAATAGAGGACAACATAGTATTATCTTAAAGAACGACAGAGAAAGGAAAATATTAATAATAATTTGGAAAAGGCGACAGAAATTAAAATAAGTCTGCCATAAGCAAAAAGATCTTTTACGTCCACATCTCATGTCCACAGACCATCCCACATTGTAAATAAAGCGTGCGAAATACTTCGCACGAGATCCTGTAGATCAACGTGCTGACATGAGGTGTGGCGCGTTATCATATACAGTTTCGGATTAAAAGTGAAATGTGATTTGGATTATAGGTCTTATAATGGATTAATTAAAAGTTATTGCGGTAAGATTCTTTTTTTTTTCAATATGTTTAAGTTTCTGTAAACCGTATTACTAAGTTAGCGAAATTGGAATTAAATCATTTTTCCGGTTTAAAATCATCAAATGACCTTAATTCGAAACGAAAATAAAAAAGGGTCATTTCCCGGGAAACTGTCTCTGAGAAGTAAATGGAAAAAAGCAGCTTACATTAAAAAGATAGGTAGCGTAAGCTGTGGTTGTGATAGATTTGTACCCCGCCATTCAATTCATAAAACTTTGTTAGCGCAATTCCGAGAACCTCGTAGTTACAGCTGTAAACCCGAGGATAACAGAATTGCGACAACAACTTAAGATAAATATTCTAGTAAAGATAATTTTTCTCGTTCAATATCTTTTGTGGAGCATTTACACATACAAACACGCGCATACATTAGGACATGTATGCGCGTGCGTGCATGTATATCCCTTTGTATTTTGTCAATTGTCCCGGGAAAGAAGTTTTCTGTACGTAGATATGTTGGCAAGTTCAGACTGATCTGCCATCAGCGCGTTATGATTACAGAAATGTGAAAACATGCTCGGGCATTTCTACGTGTATATTACTCTGAAATAGAAACTACTTTTAGTTAATTCTTATATTTTGACAGAAGAACAAATAGAGGAAATACATATCACTCGTTCTCTAAATACAAACCCCATGTACTTGAGCACTAAATAAATCACATTTCACTCTTTCGACTTACAAAAATTTTCAATCAAATTAATGTTAGGCAATATTTTAGCAATAGAATATTATAATTCGACTTCGTTACTTTGACCCGTGCTGTGTATACAGATCTACATGTATTGACATCACTGGACACAGTGGCGAATCCGCGTAGCTCATTTGTGATTGGAGAATAAATTTGTATAAATTTACTCTTTTTACAAGTGTTTTAGCACAATATATTTCAAAGAAACCATTATAGGTAATTAATAATTGGTGAAATACTATAGCATTTTCAAAATAATTAGTTCTATTTCAATAAAATTAATCTTTTTCTAAATGGAAAGTAATCATTTTGACTCAAACTTTTATTATATAAAACTTTATCAGTGTAATTCCGAAAACCTCGCAGTTACAGCTGTAGTTACGAGACTAACAGAATCCCCTGACAACTTATGATATGTACAGGTGTATCCATTTGGAGATGAATTTAGGATAACCTTTCGTGTTTTACTCGGCCATTAAGTCTCTTTATAGAGCATGATGGACAAGTACACGTACAGACACGCGCATACACGTCAGCATATACGCGCGTGTGTGCAGGGGCACCTGTCTAATTGTATATCCTTATTGTTTTGTCATGTATTCCTGGAAAAAAGCTTTCTTTGCAGTAAATTAAAAAAAGTATTATTTTTTTTTTTATTCTGAAAGACAAAGGAACTACATATCAACTGGTTTTCAAAATATAACACCATGGACTTGTGCACTCAATAGATCAGATTTCACTACTACAACTAACAAATATTTACAATGATGATAATAAAAATCGGTTAAACAGCAGCAAGAGAATATCATCAGTTCAAAGTAGGGAATTTTCGTAGTCTTATTAAAGTATTTTTTTTTAAACAAATCTCTATCTTAGTTAATATTATTATTTATTTTTTGACAACCAAATATAAAGTAGTTGGTTTTTTTAGACTGAGAATGCAAAATCCGCAATTCTTAAAGATAAACAAAATGGACGTTCTGTGCACTTCCTGTTACATATGAAAGACAGTTTATTATTAAACATATTAATATTGGTTTGTTCATATATATATTCAGATATTTACAACAATCAACCAAAAAGTATACATGGCAAAATAACTGTAGAACCATGCTGATACCTTACAATTTCTCATAAATGAATACAAACTTGAGCATGTTAACATAAACAATTGACTTTTTGATTCGTTACATTTTGAAACTTCTTATAAGATAAGTAGAACAATAGTTAAGAAAAGGAGATAAATATAAATCGCGTTCAAGAGATGTTAGTTCTATCATTGCATGCATTAGTGATTATCACAATGAAATTTACAAGTTTAATCAGTTGTGTTTTATCATGTGTGTTAAAAAGATTACCGAATTTCAAAGTATTTGGATGTATAACATATTTTTTATGAATAAATTTGGCCCTTTGATATTCAAAAAAGTTACATTCCATTATATAATGATATTCATCTCCGATGTTGTTTTTGCAAAAATTACATTTTCGTTCTTGTAACGGTGTACCATTCCATCTGCCACATTCAATGGGCAATTTATGGTTCCTTGTCCTGAAAGCAATTAGGATTTTGCTTCTGTAGTTTGAAATTATTTTAAAGTAAGGGTTCATATTTGTTGTTTCATGTATTGCTTTGTACATGAAATTACTTGAATTGTTTATGATTGATTCTAAATTTTGTTTAAATTGGTCTGAGATTCGAGTTTTAAATGCAGATGAAAGCCATTTGGGATTAAAATCTGACTGATTTAACCAAATATTAGAAAACCCATTCTCTTGTAGTGATTTTTTTACAAAATCTAGCCATTTTGATTGTATTGTGCCATTGTTCTTTTTTAATTGAATCATTGAATATAACTGAGAAGCCAATTTATTGCTTGTGTCTGTAGATAATTTTGCCCAATACGTAATAAGTCTGCATTTTGCTTCTTCCGATATAGGCAATATTCCAAGTTCACTGTATATGAGATAAGAAGGAGTTGATTTTTTAAGATTTAATACATATTTATAATACTTTAATTGGACATTTTCGAGGAGTTTCGTATTGCTATAGGCCCTAAGTTCACTACCGTATAACAATATAGGCTTAACTGTTTTTTCAAAGAGATCTATTTGTAGGTCTATCCCTAAATCGAGGCTTCTTGTTTTCTTCATGAGCTGGAACATTGCTTTACTAGCTTGTTTTGCAAGATTTTGTTTTGCCTTAATGTAGCTAGATGTTCTTGATAGTAGGATACCTAGGTATTTATATTCATCTACAATTTCTAAATCATTTCCGTCATAGGTAAATTGAATACTCTTGTTTCTACTTCTTGATCCAAATATGAGAACTTTTGTTTTTGTTGAATTTACTGTAAGCTTCCAAGTTTTGCAATACTCTTTGAAAATATCTAGTTGTTTTTGTAGATCTTTTGGTGATTCACTTAGCAGTACTGTATCATCTGCATATAAAATGACAAACAGTTTTAAATACATATTTATATTTTGGTGAAAAGCTTCAAGTTTTATACCACTACAGTTGTTGTTTTCAAAATGTGTTTCAATGTCATTCAGGTATATAGAAAAGAGTATAGGGGAGAGATTTTCTCCTTGTCTGACACCAGTCATACTCGGGAAAAAATCAGAGCAACCCTGTGAGGTCTTGACACAAGATTTTATATTTTGGTACATACTTTGAACAACTCTAAGAAATTTTCCATTGAGATTATATTTTATCATTTTCATCCATAATCCTTGTCTCCATAAAGTGTCAAAAGCTTGTTTGAAATCAATAAAAGTACAGTAAAGCTTTTTCTTTGAGTGTTTTAGAATTTCAATAAGACTTTGCAGAATGAACAAGTTATCAATTGTTGAGTGTTTTTGTCTAAATCCAGCCTGACAGTTACTTATTATTTCACATTCTTGTGTGTATTTTTGTGCTCTGTTATTTAGAATTGCTGTAAATAATTTTCCTAGGCAACTTAAAAGTGTTATGGGTCTATAATTCTCAGGTGATGATGGCTTTCCCTTGTTTTTGTAAATTGGGTGAATAATTCCCTTAGTCCAGATGTTAGGTACTTTACCAGAGTCAAAGATAATATTGAATAGTTTAACATATATTGGCATCATTTCATTGATAAAAAGGAAGCTTTGTAAATCTCTTCATCGGTGATGACTGCGTTCAAAATCTCATTACTAGTATCATTCGTAACATTTTCTTCATAATAATTATCATCTTCATTTACAGTGTAATTATTATTGTTATTAGTTTTTTTTAGAAACTCATATAAATCTTGTAGACTTGCTTTTATGTTGTTATCTTGTTTATTCACTGAGTTTATAATTTTCCAGTAATCCCTTGAATTGTTTGTACGTAATGATCTCAATCTGGAAATGTTCATTTCGTTGTATTTAGAAAAAGATGAATGGATTTTTTTCTTATACAATTTGCTTATTTCTTTTAGGTTTTGTTTGTTCCTTTCGTTTTTGTTTTTATTATACAGTTTTCGTACATTGTGATATTTATCCCTTAGTAATTTGCATTGGTGGTTGAACCATGGTTTGAATATCCCTTTAGAGGAATGATTGTTTTTCTTGGTCCCAGAGCTTTTTTCAAATGTTGTTTTACAGGCCGTGTCAAATAACGTTTGAATATCTTCACAGATTTCATCTACATTACTTTGAGTTATATCCTGATCGGTCTCAAATGTCAAAAGTTTTTCATGTATTCGGTTTATCTTTACTGCATCAATTTTTTCTTTGAATTCCTCGACCATATTTTTATTCCAGAGAGAATGTTTGTTTCTAGTTTTCTCATCTGCTTTTGAGGGTTCATTTACCATGTTATTTGCTGGTAGGTTAAGAGTTATCTGTAGTGGACAATGTACATCAGAGAAAAGGCTTGAGAATTCTATTACTTTGAAGGTCTTAACATATCGCATTATGTCTATACTACCTATGTAGTAATCAACAACACTACTGCATTTGCATGTGAAATTTGGTTTACTTTTATCGGGTTCAAACCTACCATTGAGGATAAGGATGTTATTAGATGTACATAAGTCTAAGAGCTGTCTTCCATAATCATTCATTTTTTTATCAATTGTACTCCTTTCAAATGGCAAATTGTTATTTAATAACTTTTGGTAGTTAGCTAATGATTCGTCATAGCCCTCGTTATTTCCAATCATATCAAATAGGTATGCATCTGGCAATATGAAGTCATCTATATTTCCAGTTCCAGCATTTATATCGCCAATTAAGAGTACTTCCCCATCATCTGTTTTATTTAATTCGTTTTGAAGTTCTTGGAAAGGATTCGGGTGTTCGTACTTAGATCCAGCGGGTGGTATGTAAATATTATCAATATAAAGGGGTACATAATTATTTTCAAATTTCAGTTTTATCCATAGGACTAGTTTGCTTGTATTTGTTAAGATTTCAACAAATGGTAAAATTTTATCAGAAATAAGAAAGGCTATGCCACCTGAGCGTTTCTTGGCAATTTCAACTCTATTGCATACAAAAAGTTTATATCCTTCAATCATGACATTATCAAAGATTTTATTATTATTATTTCAAATATTTCTATTATTGTAATGCAATCTTTGAAACAAAAAATCGTTATATTGCTTTCTTTTAATCATTAAAATAAAATCTTACGTAAAGCTATAGTTTCATCTCAATCTTAGTAACATTACATCGCTGCGATGTCAATTGATATCACAATCTTTGAAACTTAGTAAAACATGTAAGGTTCAGGCGGACGTTTTTTTTAAAAAGTAAATATAGCAACGTCAAAACCTTTGCTTTAGAGAAAAAGCCTTAATTTGAGCCAGTGCGTGACATTTCCAACAATTTGAAATGTTGGTGAGGTGCACACATTGAGCAGTGTAGACAGCCACATACTGTAAATATAAAGTTACTTGGTGGTCTACAGATACTTTGAGACCTTATCTACCTACTAAACGCATAGTGAAGACTCTGGTCAGACTGTGCGGATGCACAGGCTGGTCAGAGTCTTTGCCTTGCACAACTTTGAAATTGTTGGAAATCTTAGGCACAGGCTCATTTCATATACGATTTTACTTTGTCACGAATAATGTTGTTATGTTATGGCACCAGTTCTGAATACCTAGATATTCAAGAAGACCTACTTGAAGAGCATCGGTCAAGCCCTTTCAAGAAATTAAAGTACACTTACAATGGCATCAGATCTGACAATCTTTCGCTGTGGATCTTACAACTAAATAAGCAAATTTAAAGTTTCTCATTCATTGCAGTGTTAGAGAAAAACGAAAAAACAAAACCAAACAAAACATACAATTTAACACACAAAAAACAAACAAACAACAAACAAACAACAAAAAAGAGTACATAGTCGGCCCTAGCTCTGAGGGACATTCTTGAAGATGAAAAACAATTAATGGCATAGATTTTACCCAAACATGACTATACAGTTCAAAGTTATTTAAAAGCCATTGTAAGATAATCGTCTTTCTCACACCTTTCTTTTTATCTAAAAAATAAAATCTCGTCTCCTTACAGATCATATTTGTCTTAATAACTCATTATCTTACGACAGATACTATAAGTCTCAATCAAAATGAGCCTGTGCGTGACACTTCCAACAATTTGATACCTTCTTGAGTTACAATCATTTAGAATCCTCGACAGAAACATAGTGTAATGAGAAGTTTGCCTAACTGTCTACAGATACTTTGGTACCTTGTTTATCTACAAATCGCATAGTGAAAACTCTGGTCAGACTGTGCAGGTGCACAGACTGCCAGAGTCTTTGCTTTGCGCACAAATGAGATTGTTGGAAATGTTATGCACTTGCTCAAATCTCGTGACAGATCCTATATGTCAAATTCGGCATTGTTCATAAGTGTCTCATTGGCAGTTATGATGAACAGATGAGCTATTAATGCAGTATCACGAAAATAACATTGATCGAAGTATTTGTGAGAATTCACAGCGTCTTCCCTTAAATTTGGGCTTTGGGCTCAAGCCGAAATGATTTAACTGAAAAAGCATAAATCAACATTGAAATCAAATCAAGAAAACCACTCAAACAACCACTCAAACAACCACTCAACCCACAAACCAACTAACTAACCGAAAACCCACCCACCCACCTTCCAACTAACCAACTCACCAACTAACCAACCCACCAACCAACCAACCAACCAACCAACCGACCAGCCATCCAACCAACCAACCAACCAACCAACCTACCAACCAACCAATCTACCAACCAACCCACCCACTTACCCAAAACCCAAACACCCATCCACCCATCCACCATCAACCCACCCACCCACCCATCCACCATCAACCCACCCACCCACCATCCACCCACCCGACCACCCGCTCACCCACCTAATCACCCGATCACCCATCCCCCTACCAACAAACCAACCAACCAACCAACCAACCAACCAACCAACCAACCAACCAACCAACTAACCAACCCACCTAAAACCCCACCCACCCATATGCTGACGTCAACTCGCAAACAACGTTATAAGTTTCGCAGAATATAATTTTTCGGGTCGTATTATAAATAGAATATCAAATTAGCGCTTATCAAATACAGAATTTACTAATTGTCATTTATAATTAGAGAAAGACTCTTTTTCATCTGTTTATAAATGACTCCTTAACTAAATTCAACTTCCACTCATTCAGTATTCTCTTTTATCAAAAAGAAATAAGAAATAAATTAAATGCTACTTTTCTTCTTTTGAACGAGGAATGAAAACTTTTTCACCAATTAGAATTCACAAATCTTGAAAAACCAAATTTAAGTTAAATTAATCATTCACCAGGTCAATTCCTCGTCTTTAAACTATATCCCGTACTTACTTTTAGATTTTAAAACTTCGGCATCCTGTGGTCCAGGGGCCTGGGGCCTGTTTTACTTAACGTCTTAAGAAAAAATTGATCGTAAGTCAAAATCGCAAATCTTACCAGGGTCCTCTTTCAAGAAAGGTCCTACGATTGATATTTGGTCGTATCGCAATCGTACGATAAAAATTGGCTTTCAGGAAACTTTTTGGCTTTCAAGAAAGGCTTCGTATCGTGAAATCAACGATAAAATATACGACACCTTCAGACCAGTCGTAAATTTTACGATTTTGTCCATATGAGCCTAAAATTTTCACGGATTCCTTTCTAGCTCTCGATGATGTAAGAATGATTATTTAGCTCTGCACATGCCAAATTTCCAAGAACAATATAGTGTAATAAACGAGATATATTGAAAACAACTGATGCACCATCATTTCGATGTTTGATTTTACTCTGCGATAATCGTACGATTGTCGCAGAATGTTTACATAGTGGTATCAAGTTGTTTATATACCGTAAGAATCGACCCTTTTGTGATCATGACTGAAAAAGTTTGCTGACACAGAAAGTGGGAGATACCAAATCAATAGATTTTTAACACATAAATAATTACCTACTTTAATAAAAAAAAAATAAATAAATAAAAACTACTCTCGCATTATGCAATATGGATTCCCATGTTTCATGCTTCAAGTACGACATTAATTACAAGGAAAATTCCACAGCCTATTGTCAAAACCATACAATTCTTGATTAATAGGAGGATTTCTTATTAACAACAACAACAACAACAACAACAACATCATCAACTACAACAAAACCGCTGCCCTCGATATTTTTCTCTCTTTTCATCAAAGATGAACTGAGCAAATAATCAAGCAAATACAATACTTGAACGGTGATACTAAGCAAGATGAAACATGTCTAAGCTTCATGTAACTGTTGTAGTTATACGACAGCGAGCACTTTACTAGAATCGACGTTAGAGTTGCCGGTAATTAATGCTGAAAGCGTTGGAATATAATAATCTTCTAAAGTTCGTTTCAATACCACCCTTCTGTAGTTCGTTTCAATACCGTCCATATAGGCACAGAACTACACAGATTTGAAGAATTAATTAACAAATACATATAAGAAAAAAGGATGAGCCATTTTTTAAACAATGTTATATTCTTATACATGCAAATACTTCGTCAGAAAACAACCAACCAACCAAACTAACAACAATGATAATGAAATATAATGATAATAAAGTCATACACCGAAAATTTGGTGCAGATGATCATTAACTAGAACATGTGCATTTTAACCATGCGGTCCAATGTTCGATTGCTCCACATTCGGCGCGACAGTCGGTATAACTTCATTGGAAAGGGAATCGACAATGCAAGCTAAATTAAGTGGGAAACTATGAGCACTTGCATAACTATCTTGACAAAGATATTTAGATATCGATGAGAAATGTGTAATTCGACGAATCAAATTTTTGAAAAACCTCGTAAGATATGCATTTATATACAAGTAAATGGCTTTTCTACGGTCAGTTTGCTGATTTACCCTTTTTGGAATTGTAAAAAGCGGACAATTAACCTACTAACGCGGAAGTTTATATCATATGATCAGCACGTGCAGAGGTGAAAGATCAACTTTACGATAATTTTATGAGGTCGTATAGTCTGCGATTTTCAACGACATTTTTGTGAAAGCCGTTTACGACCGTCTTACATATAATCGTACGATATTTTTAAGATAAATCGTACGATATTTTTCTTGAAAGAGGCCCCAGGTGTTTTCATTCATTATTTGACTCTGCCTTGAAATATCTCATTTAAATCGTCTTTAGAAGACGAATCCAAATGAGATACTGTATGACAGAACTGCATATTAAGTAACTACCATAG
Source organism: Fragum whitleyi (assembly GCA_948146395.1). NCBI lineage: Eukaryota > Metazoa > Mollusca > Bivalvia > Cardiida > Cardiidae > Fragum > Fragum whitleyi. The sequence continues at coordinate 18,798,086 of OX411559.1, forward strand.
AGGGAACTTAAGTTTTTGACTTACGCAAAAATGATCGTAAGATGTTAAGTAAAATAAGTCCCAGGTCACGATTCCTCGCCGTGAGATGGACATGTAACCTGCAATGATGTAACGGAAGTGGTTGGTTGTGAGCATTAAATCTGCACTTGTGAGCCCGTTAGTAGGCTATAAGCCAAAAGAAATTTTTGCGTGTTCAGATACCCAGCGGTTAGAACACATACAATGTTTTTGGACCAGGTGCATGACATGTAGATGTTTTTAACCATTCGTGCCAACCCAAAAGATTCATGGCTCTGAAATCTCAATTTTTAGAACGAACGTTGGTCTTTTTCGTTTGAGAATTGAGGAAAAAATAGTATATTGCATTCCTATTAAGTATTCGCAACTAATGAACGCATTCCTTTGTCAAAACTAACCACTTTCCTGACCTCAAAATCAATTATTTTGTCGATTTCCCGATGTTCTTAATGCTGCAGAACACCATGTTTCATTTACCTTTTTTTCAGAAGGGTCGCCCTTGACCTTGACCGATCGACTCGAAACTCGGAGTGTTGCAGGTTCAGGTGGTCCGCTGGTCATTCGCGCGAGCCCAGGTCGAACCGCACAGCCGAGGCATATTCGGTACACTGTTGAAAAACCAAAACAAGCCCAAAGGCCTTCACTATTGACCCTTGGTATGAAGTTTTCTACCCCTTTGGCTTGACCGATTGACCCGAAACTCGGGGCGTTGCAGGTTCGGGGGCCCCCTGGTAACTCGCACGAGTTCAGGGCAGAGCGCACAGCCAAAGGGTATACGTTTCACTGTTGAAAAATCCTAACAAACCCAAAGGCCTTCACTGTAGGCAACTTGGTAAGCAGTTTTCTACCCCTTTGGCCTGACCCATCGACCCGAAACTCGGGGCGTTGCAGGTTCATGTGGCCCCTGGTCACTCGCGAGAGCCCAGGTCAGACCGCACAGCCGAAGCCATTGCTCTATGTTGCTCATATTAGCATACCTGGTCAAACGGGTCGATCTTGACCTTGACTGATCAACTCGAAACTCGGAGAGTTGAAGGTTCAGGTAGTCCCCTGGTCACTTGCGTGAGCCAAGGTCAGACCGCACAGCCGATGGGAATGCAGTTCACTGTTGAAAAAACCAAAACAAGCCCAAAGGCCTTTACTATTGGCAAATTGGTATGAAGTTTTCTAACCCTTTAGCTTGACCGATTGACTCGAAACTTGGAGCCCTGCAGGTTCGGTTGGTCCCCTGGTTACTCTCGCGAGCCCAGGTCAGAGCGCAGAGCGAAGGAGTATACGGGTCACCGTTGAAAAACCCTTACAAACCCAAAGGCCTTCACTGTTTGGAAACTTGGTAAGCAGTTTTTTACCGCTTTTGCCTAACCCATCGACCTAAAACTCGGAGCGATGCAGGTCCATGTGGTCCCCTGGTCACTCGCGCGAGCCCAGGTCAGACAGCACAACAGAATGGTATGCAGTTCCCTTTTTCAAAGACCAAAACAAACCAACAGGCCTTGACTTATGGCAATTTGGTACGCAGTTTTTCTACCTCATTTTGCTTGACGGATCGACCCGGACTCTGAGCTTTGCAGGTTGAGGTGTTCTCCTGGTCTCTCATTCGAGCCCATGTCAGACCGCACAGCCAATGCCATTGCTCTATGCCGCTTAAATTGGCATACCTGGCTAAACAAGTAAACCTTGATCTTGACCGATCGACTTAAAACTCGGAGCGTTGCAGGTTAAGATTGTCCCCTGGTCACTCGCGCAAGCCCAGGTCAGACCGCACAGCCAAAGGGTATCCGGTTCACTGTTTAAAAAAACAAAGCAAGCCCAAAGGCCTTCACTATTGGCAACTTGGTATGAAGTTTTCTATCCCTTTGCCTTGACCGATTGATCGAAACTCGGAGCGTTGCAGGTTCAGATTGTCCCCTGGTCAGTCACGCAAGCCCGGTTCAGACCGCACAGCAATAGGGTATGCTTGTCACTGATGAAAAACCAAAACAAACCTAACGGCCTTCACTTTTGCAGGTTGAGGTGGTCCCCTGGTCTCTCGAGCGGTCAGATTGCAATCCCGAAGCCATTGCTCTACACCGCTCAAATTTGCATGCCTGGCCAAATCAGTTGACCTTGACCTTGACCGACCGACCAAGTGGTCCAAAAACACCATTGAAAATGCTACTTTTAGGGATTTTCACCAACCTGGCACCCGTGCAGCAATGGCTTCGCCTGTGCGATCTAACCTGGGCTTGCGTCAGAGACCAGAGGACCACCTGGACCTAAGGCGATAATAATTTTGAGTCAATCTGTCAAGATCAATGGGGTCAAAGTGGTGATTGAACACGGCACAAAAGTAATTAAATTAGTCACGACTAGTGCACGCCTATCGGCTGAGTCATCCGATCTGGGCTTGCGAATGTGCCTAGGGGACCCGCCCACCTTGCCAAATTCAGATGTTCCAATCTCTCGGTCAAGGGCAAGCGATCAAAAACCACAATTGAAAATGCCAAATTTGGGGATTTTCACCAACTTAGCACCCATGCAGAAACGGCTACGGATGAGCGATCTGACCAGGATTTGCGCCAGTGCCAAGATGACTCCCCGGACTTGAGGCCCCATGAGTTTCGGGTTGACCAATCAAGTCAAAGAGGTAGAAAACCGCTCCCCATGTTACCAATAGTGAAGGCCTTTGGGTGTGTTTTGTTTTTTCAAGAGTGAACGGCATACTTTCAGGCTGTGCGATCTGACCTGGGTTCGCGGCAGTAACCAAGGGTCTCTCTGGACCTGCAACATGCAGAGTTACGGGTCGATCGACCAAGCTCAAGTTGTCTAAAACACCATTGAAAATGCCAATTTTGTTAATTTTCACCAACTTGGCACCCCTTGCAGCAATGGCTTCGGCTATGCGGTCTGACCTGGTCTTGCGCCAAAGACCAGGGGACCACCTGTGCCTAAGGCGATAAGGATTTGGGGTTAATCTGTCAAAGTCGAGGGGTTCAAAGTTGTGCTGAACATAGTTAAAAGTAAACAAATTTGTCATAGCTAGTACACCCCTGTCGGCTGAGACATCCGACATGTACTCGTGAATGTGCCCGGCCACCTTGCCACGTTCAGAGGTTTCAATCTCTCGGTCAAGGGCAAGTGGTCAAAAAACACCTTTGAAATTGCCAATTTTGGGGAATTTCACCAAATTGGCATCCATGCAGCCACCGCTACGGCTGTGAGATCTGACCCGGGCTTGCGCCAGTGCCAAGATGACTCCCCGGACTTGAGGTCATGTGAGTTTCGTGTTGACTGGTCAAGCCAAGAGGTAGAAAACTGCTTCCCATAATGACAAAAGTACAGGCCTTTGGGTGATTTTGGAGTTTTTCAATAGTGAACGGCATGCCTTAAGGCTATGCGATCTGACCTGGGCTCGCGGCAGTTACCAAGGGTCCAACTGGACCTGAAACACGCAGGGTTTTGGGTCGATCGGTCAAGGTCAAGTGGTCCAAAAACACCAATTTTGGGGACTTTTTACCACCTTGGAACCCATGCAGCAATGACTTCGGCTGTGCGATCTGACCTGGACCCATGCCAGAGACCAGGGGACCACCTGGACACAAGGCGATAAGTAGTCGGGGTCGATATGTCACGGTCAATGGGGTCAAAGGGGTGATTGAATACGGCACAAAAGTAAGCAAATTGGTCACAGCTAGTGCACGCTCGTTCACTGAGCCATCCGACCTGGGCTCAAGAATGTGCCCAGAGGACCCGCCCACCTTGCCACGTTCAGAGGTTCCAATCTCTCTGTCAAGGGCAGGTGGTCCAAAAACACCATTGACAATGCCATTTTTGAGGATTTTCACCAACTTCGCACCAACGCAGCAACGACTACGGCTTTGCGATCTAATTGTGGCTTGCGCCAGTGCCAAGATGACTCCCCGGACTTGAGGCCCCATGAGTTTCGTGTTGACCGGTCAAGCCAAAGGGGTAGAAAACCGCTCCCCATGTTACCAATAGTGAAGGCCTTTGGGTGTGTTTTGGTTTTTTAAGAGTGAACTGAATTCCTTTATGCTGTGGGAACTAACCTGGGATTGCGGCAGTTACCAAGGGTCCAACTGGACGTGCAACACGCAGAGTTTCGGGTCGATCGGTCAAGGTCAAGTGGTCCAAAAAACACCATTGAAAAAGCCAATTTTAGGGATTTTCACCGACTTGGCATCCATGCAGCAACGGCTACGGCTGTGCAATCTAACCTGGTCTCGCGCCATTGCCAAGATGACTCCCCGGACTTGAGGCTCTATGAGTTTTGGGTTGACGGACAAGCCAAAGGGGTAGAAAACTGCTTCCAATGTTGCTAAAAGTGAAGGCTTTATGCCACTCAAATTGGCCTACCTGGCCCAACGGGTCGACTTTAACCCTGGCCCAATGACTCGAAACTCGGAGCATTGCAGGTTCAGGTGGTCCCTTGGTCACTCGCGCGAGCCCAGGTCAGACAACACAGCCGAAGGGTATGCAAGTCACTGTTGAAAAACCAAAACAAGCCCAAAGGCCTTCACTGTTGGCAACTTGGTATGATGTTTTCTAACCCTATGGCTTGACCCATTGACCCGAAACTCGGTGCGTTGCAGGTTCGGGTGGTCCCCTGGTCACTCGCGTGAGCCGAGGTCAGACAAAGAAACGTATTCGCTTTTCTTTTTAAAAAGACTTAAACAAGCCCCAATGCCTTAAATTATAGCAACTTGGTAAGCAGTTTTTACACCCCTTTGGCTTGACGGATCGACTTTCAACTCTGAGCGTTGCAGGATGAGGTGGTCCCCTGGTCTCTCAAGCGAGTCCAGGTCAGACTGCACAGCCAAAGCCATTGCTATATGCCGCTCAAATTGGCATAGGACGTACGCATTTGAATTAACAATTCCAGTTAAATTATGTAAAAATATAAAAGAAACAAAATGCCTTTAAGGAAGTTTGCTCCTGAGAATTTTGATTTATTGCGTAACAGGATCTTCCGGCCGTTCTGGTACCATGCTATCGTCCATAAGTTCCATTAATAATTCATCGAAAAATGGGGACAATATCACAATAAATGTCAATTTCACGATGTAATTAACTGTACACTAGTAAATTAAGTAATATGTTTTATTAAAGTACAAAATAACAAGAATTAATCAAAAACTTGCATACTGCAAATACAGAAGAAAATGGTGCTGTTACTGAGAGGACATGTGTTCATACAATCGTGATAAGAGCATACAACCCGAATCCAATTGTGACCATTATGATGTATAGCTGCCTTAGATGCTATCTTTCCGATCTAAGCAAATAATCGGTACAAAATGATAAGTATATTTTTCTAAAAAGTTGAAGTTCGGATGTCGGCCAAATTTGATATTGGCTCTTATGACAACAGGTTTATGAATTTATTTGTACAAATGTCAATATATTTTTTTCTTTTAGAAAAAAAATCATTGAATCTTGTTATTGTTTGGTATCATCAAATTATGTCCAGGACGATCCTTGATTGGTCCATATCTTCTATTCTATTCCATTCTCGGGAAGGAGAAATCTTATTTTTTTTCTTCTTGATATATAGATATGAAGAAATTTCATGGATCGTAAGAAATCTAGTTTCCGAAAAGAAGTAAGCCAAAAAGGGTCTTGATATCGGTCTAAGAGATAAGTCCTGTAGTTCTGTTTTGTCACGATCAAACGCCATGTCTTTGGCGTGTGTTCTAAATACTAAGACCTCTATGCAGACATGCTTGAAAATAAAAGTGATTGTATTACATGTAATAATAAAAATGATAAAATAATAAAAACAATACATTATCTTGGAAAACTACCTTAATTCGGCAACTTGGTGATTTCAGCTGTCTTTTCCAGACTATACAAAACGATCAATTTTAGAATGATCAGGTTTCAAGGTATTTCAACCGTAAAATCAATATGAGTTTAAAACATGTAATGAGAAATCGTCATATATGTGATCCGCCACGCGAAAAGGGACCTTTTGGGAAGTGTGAGAAGTGTCGACCCTAGTCAGACTACGCGAACTACGCAGACTGACTAGTGTCGAAACGTGTCGCACTTTTCTGAATCCAAAATGATTAATCTACCTTCCTGTGAAAGAATTTTTGAAATGCGACCTCTAGTTTACCTATGCTGGACCAAATCTCTTTTTCAAATATTACTTTAACAATAAAGCACGATGGGCCCGTTTTGCGTGACGGGTCACATATCGAAGAAAACAGAGACAAAAGAGAAATTACTTGAAACAAGCAATTTCTCGTTTTTCCTCATCGTGTTCACTATTCGTTATCCCACGGGCACAAATGATCCGGGGCTCGGTTTACTAATTTTCTTACGTAAAGAATAAACGTTAGTCAAAAAAAATATCGTACCTGGAGCTTTCAGCCATTGTTGGATTCTGCCTTACAATATCTTATTGGAATCGTCTTTAGAAGACCATTCCAAAGAGACAATGCACGGTAGAATTCCATATTTAGTAACTTCTGTACAAGCAACTTTGATTTTAACTTGAAAAAAAAAAAAAAAAATAAATGAATAATAATAAAAAATGATCTTAAGATGTTTTGTAAAACAGTCCCCCGGTTTGTTGGAAATCGTTTCTTTAAAATGCGCAAGCATCTCATTCTTCTAGAAAATAATAGAATTATTTACATGACTTTGTGGGTAATAAATTTTACATTCTTTTTAGAATTCGAGTAAAAATCTATTGTTAATTATATTGTTATTTAGGTAGATTTGTCCTGGATAACGGCTCAAAACCTGAAAAAAAATAAATGTTCTCACACCAGTACAACCACCACATCCTTTCCTAGCCTCCAGCTGCTATCTCAAATAGATCTACGATTATCGACGCATTGGTGAGAGAAAAATAGCCGGAAAGAATAAGTGCCGCCGTCGGAGATCGAACCCGGTATGTGTTGGATGAAAGCTTAATGTGACGGAACAGGAAATCCCTACTCTGGGATTTAAAGACCATGAAACGTTGCCACTGATATAGCCGTGCTCGGCCAGCGCCCGCGACAGAGGACCAAACCTACAGACAGCCCTGCGTTCAGGACGAAAACGTTTGCAAAACATTTTACAAATTTAATCCCACTTTGCACGTGCAGTATTGAGTACAGCAGGATAAACTTTGGGAACGTTTACAAACGTTTTTGCATCGTGAATACGAGACTGTTTTTGAGCTGACCGTGGCAGAAATGCGCTTCGGTATATTGCATAAAATTTGGCAGAAATCACGACTTTAAGACGTATAATCACGATTTTGGCATGTAGATAAGATACGGGATTATATATAAAGAGTTCCAAAATCTCAGTGTTCTTATCGCTGTTCCAGACGACGATTAAATAACACCAAAAAAGATGTCCTTCATACTGAGATGTCTAGCTTTGTGCGCGGTTGTTGGTAAGATCTTGTTTATATCATCTTATTCAAACGTTTCTAAAACTCTATCACATTCAAATTATTCATCTTTCAAACAACATTCGTTTCATTTGTGCTAGAAGGATATAGGACAATCATTCTTTTTCCTTTTCATATAACATCGATCTATCTGCTATTTGATGAACGCCAGAACCTTGATATTTCGACTTGTAAATTTACCATTTCGTAACTCCAAGATAATAAGGCTTTGTTGTTGATCCTATGTTGACAAACTGGTGGTACATCGCCACCTTTGTATATGTTTGTACAATTTTTACAATCTTTCAGTTATATTGCGGCGTCCCAACGGATTCATATTTCTCACACCGGTACTTCCGTAACATCCATTCTTAACATCAAGCTGCTATTCCACATAAGTCTTCGATTATCAACCCTTTGGTGGGAGATAATAGTTAAAGAGATTAGTGTCCCCGTATGATCCTTTTGAATGATAGTCCAATGGGTTTCCACCGCGCTATGATGGCAAATACGAATGAATTCGTTCTTTATAATGCCCTAGGAAGCAATCTTACAGGAGCATAAACATTTTAATATCATTGTTTACATCGTTAGAAACGTCATGAAAATGACACGCATCATATTCTCAACAATTCTTAATCGCTCACTCAATACATCAATACATGCACGCCATTCATTTATTCCAAACTCTCTCTGAAACCAATCAGAAAATCTCCAAAGCCTTTTGAAAATGCATGTAGGTTTACTTTTAATTGCACCTCATATCCATCCACACATTGTTGAACATTTGCAAAAAGGTATTTTGCAGTTGAGACCATAGGTTGTTGTCCTTACCTGTGGGATTTCTGCTTTATTCGAGTATCTGAAGGAGTAAGATGTTTCTTTTATATTAATCAAGTCATGTAAATAAACTGGGGATTCTTTGTTGATTATTTTAAATGTTTCTATAGCCATGTTTCTTAGTCTTCTTACTTTCAAGGTTGGTAGTTTAGATTTTGAGAGAAGGCTCTCATAGTCAGAGTTATAGTCGTCATAGATGAAGCGGAGTGCTCTTTTTTGGATATTTTCAATCTTTTTTGTGTTCATTTCACCACAGAAATGCCATGTTAAAGGACAGAAATTGAAGTTTGATAGTATAAAAGAATGATAAATGTTGAGTTTTCCAAGTTTACATAGATATTTTCCAATTCGTTTAAGAACATTTAATTGTCGAGATGCTTTTTTGCATAGAGAAGTTATGTGCGATTGAAAATTTAATTTATAATCAATGGTTACCCCAAGTAGTTTAACATCATTTTCACATTTAATGTTGACGTTTCTTAATTGAAAAGAGAAGTTGTAGTCATGTGATTTTTGTCCTATAGCCAAAGCTTGAAATTTATCAGGGTTTGCTTGCATTTGATTGTCTTCAAACCATTTAATGAGTGTGAGGCTGTCATTTTCTAACACATTTTTAACTTCATTTGGGTCCTTGCTACTGAAGGATAGAGTATTGTCATCTGCATAGTTGTAAAGATTACTTTTGTCTATAAAGAGAAAAATATCATTTATAAAGATGTTAAAAAGTACTGGACCCAATATAGATCCCTGCGGTACTCCTTTATATATATTCTCAAAATTACTTTTGTGTTGTCCAAGTTTTACACATTGTTTTCTATTGGTTAGGTATGATTTGATGAGTGATAATGATTTTTCTGTTAGTCCATATTCTTTCAGTTTTAGTAGGAGAAGATCATGGGGAAGACAATCAAAGGCTTTTGACAAATCCATAAGCACTGCTGCAATATATTGGTTTTGGTCTATTAATTTAACTCAAAACACGCTCCACACACTCAAATAATTTCATTCCTTAGTCATTTCAAAATCGTCCTTCTTGTCAATTTCACGATGTTATTAACTGTATATTGGGACAAAACGTTGAAGAGACCCGTCTAGTGCTTGTGGCAGCTAGACAGTTCACGACTATGACTGAATCTTTTTTAATTGGGTAGTTATTCACAAATTTTAACTAATTCAATAAGTCAACGGTTGCTCTCGCCTTAATTACGCAACCACGCGGCTTATTGCGAGCACAACCATAAATTTATCTGAACGCACTTTTGACCAAGAAAGGTAATCCATACATTACAGCATTGGTAACATCGACCTCATGCGGTCCACACAACAACCAAACGGCGTGTACTAGCTTATCTTGCCCCGATCCAGGGGAAGAGGTTGGTTGCGAACACCACACTTGCACTTGTGTCCCTATAACAGTCCGTAAGTAGACATATAGTTAAGACCTTCGGGAAAACGATAAGATGAATGATTTTGGAATGATTTTGGAATGAAATAGAATAAGTGGGAAGAAGGAGTTTCGAGTGAAATTTAAGGGGGTGTAATTCAATATCGCTTATTTTGATCTGGATGAACAAAATTAGCAATATTTATTATTTCCTTTTAAGAAAGTTCATACAAGTTCTATAAGTAGCCTCCCATTTCTTCAAGAACCAGTACGACTCGTATAATTTCAATTATATCAGTGAAATAGAATTTTTTTTCCAGCTATTTTTACTATTCAGAAGTTGGTGATCTATTCTCTCTGAGTAATTTTGGGGCGTTTTTGATTGGTTCGAGTGATTGTTTGAAATGAATGAATGGGGCTCTAAGAGTGCGATTCAGAATGGTTTTGATTGAGATTTATGTCAATTTCACTATGATACCTATCGTACCTTGCCCTGATGCAAGAAAAGTGGTTTATTGCGATTACTACGTTTGTGCCTATAACAGTCCGTAAGTATAGACCTACAGTTAACACGATCTGGAAAACGAAAAGTTGTTTGATTTTGGAGTGATAAAGAAATGAATTTGAAAGAGTGAGTGCTGCGAGTTTTGAATGGAATCTAAGGGAAGTCATACAATATTTGGACAAAATTATCGACATTTTATTACTTCCCTTTTAAAAGATAAGATAAGGCTGTACATATTTACACGCTGATCTCTGTCTTTGATCTTGCCTAGCAAAAAATCATTCGAGTTCCGCATGACAATGGCTTTGAAATAGAAACTTAAGAAGATAAAATGGAAATGAACGGCTGAAAGCACTTTATTTGCCATTGAGCTTCTAAACCAGCCAAATAATGGAGTGTACTGTGAGCCTTTACACAGTAGGGAGACCATTTGGCAAATCAGTTAATAAATTGATTGACTGTATGGGGTTTAACGCCGCTTTCAACATTTTTTTCAGTTATATCGCGGCGGCTGGAGCACCTAACAATGGATTCCTGGTATTTCTCTCACCAGTACAACCATCACAACCTTTCCTAGCCCCCAGCTACTATCTCACATAGGTCTTTGATTATCAACCCATTGGTGGGAGACAGGCAACTTCGTGAAATAAGTAGTTTGTGAATCGTTTCGCGAAAAGGGACCAACCAACTTGAAAGTGCGTGCGAAGACTGTCAATCCTAGTCAGACTGCGCGAGCTGCGCAGACTGACTAGGATCGAATCTTTCCGAAAAAAAAAAAAACAAAAAAAAAAAACAAAAAAAAAAAAAAAACAAGACTACTGAATCTGAATGGAAAGATTATTTTGTCTTCATATGAAAATATTTTCGAAATACGCCTTCTGATTGACTTATGCTTTTTCCAATCTTTTTTTACGAATATTTATTTTACAGATTTCATAGTTGGCCCCTGCTTGCGTGAATGGTCACATAATTGAAAAAAAAAGTTGAGAATAATGCGTTGAGCAATTGCCCCTGCTTGCGTGAATTGTAATATATTTGATAAAAAAAAAAAGGTTGAGAATAATGCATTTAACAATTGTCAGTTATCAATTGTGACCCGTCATGTGAAAAGGGGCAATCTCCGAAGTACTAAAATTGAAATGTCGACCCTTGTCAAACTGCGCTATTCTGAATCTAGAATGAGTACCCTACCTTCCTACAAAGTGTGACTAGAGTGAAAACTTTACCCATAACTCATATTGACTCATCTCGTTTGACGGATATTTCTTTCATTTTTTCCTTTAAATTTCAGGACGAGGCATAGACGGTATGTTGTTAACCTTTGTATTTTCAAAATGTGTCCCGCTTCCAGGATGAAAGAAAACAAAGTGCCAACTATTTGCAAATCATACCCCGCTTTGTACACAAGTGAAAGTGCAAATCTGGGTATATTTTGAAATTAGTTGGCAGCGTTTTGTCATCCTGAAGGGATGGCGGTCTAATGACAAGTTACATCAGTCACACTCGTTCGTTTAATATCGACTCTTAGCTCCACTTGACGAAGTCTAGTGGGCTATTGTCATGGCACCTAATCCATTGTGCGTCCGTCTGTCCGTGCGAGTGTAAACCTTTTTTTGATCAGTGATCAACATCTCTGCAACTCCTGGTCAGAACTTAACTAACTTTCACAGGAATGATGCTTATGACGTGGTCTTTGAGATTCCTTCTTTTTATCCTGACAAGGCTGATATGTTGGGCGCTACAGGCTGTTGAGGCACCAAAAAATGGCCCCTTAAAGTGAAAAATAAAAATAACTCTTCTCTGAACTTCTGGTCAGATTTCAACCAAATTAGACAGAAATGATGCCTTTGGCATACTCCTTCAGATTCCTGCTTTTAATCCTGATCAGGCTGATATCATGGGCGTTACTTGCTGCCCAGTCATCAAAAAGGATCCCTTATGGTGAAATGTAGAAAAAAAAACATTTCTTCTCTGAAACTACCAGTAAGTAGTAATTATAATTGCGGTGGTTTGTCTTAACCTTAAATGCAACGGCCCGTTACTTAGGCTCCGCCCTGCCAAGGTTGTACGTTAATTATACATAAACGCTAATTGTCTTTGTAAATAACGCCGTCTCCGATGGTCATATGAGTTTATGGTTAAGAGGACCAGTAACGTTCAACTGGCACTTAATGCCTTACAGATTTATCATTATGAAAATGCATTAATAAATTGTTTTAAAAGTATTCAGCTAAGCCACAATCTATACTGAGCAAAAATAAAAAGTATCCACCCAATAAAACTTCGGATTTCTTTAAGGGTGCACGCAGGAATTCTATGAAACAAAATGCAATTTACGCCCTGATCATTAGGAAATAGATTTGAAAAGTTTTATAAGATTTGAAGAAGCCGCTATTGAATTGTAGGCGCTAACGTAGCCAGGGGATCGTTTTCAAAAATTGCAGACTCTCAATTAAATATTCAAATGATATTCTGACACTTTTAAGCTTGCGAAGAGCAATATTATTGAGTTAGGTATTTTGGGTTGATAAGACAACTTGATTCCTTCTGCTAATTCCTACTAAAGTAACGTCAAATGAACACAAACATTCATAAAACATCTTATGCAGATTCAAAGCTCAAATTAACAAAATTCTGTCTACTCGTTCCTTGTCAAGAAAACCAATCCCGAAATGCTCTACTTCATTATTTTCTAAAAACAAAACAACATTTGCATTGCCTCGCTACGTCAACGTTTTATCTTGCTCATTGGAGAGGCTCGAACGAATATCAAGGAAATTTGCTCGCCTTATACCCGTTAAGAGTTAAATTGGAATTGACTTAGTTTTAAAGTTTGACGTTTTTAAAGGTTCAGAAATTTATTTCACTTCCGCTTCGAAATTGTGGTTAGGAAGCGTAGAGGCAATCGCGTGAACATGAAAGAGAAAATTTGACGTGACGTCTTCCCAGTTGCTATACTGAGTTGAAGAGGGCGAATGACAATACTACTATATCGAAAATGGCCAGCACACTTCTTTATTGTTTTTCTTTTTCAACTAACGTCCGTAAAATTTACGCAACGTTTGATGGTTTTTTTTATTAAGCCTGTGGTCAAGTTTTCCTCGGTCTCGTTACAAAACTGTGTTGTACGGAACACAACTATTGTTTGATTTTCTTAACCACAGAGCTTTAGAGGTTAAATTCATTTGAGAAGAAACTCACGATCGAACACATGACGCACGTCGACGTAGAAAACAAACATTTCGACATTTATTACAAAACACTAAAACCGACATGTTGCTTGAATGACAAATCATGTTTGCATGAGAAAGCGAAGCGCAGCGAATATAATGGTACCTTAACTGATCATTCAATCTAAAAACAATGAAAGTTAATGACAAAAGAAAAGTGGATATTTTCTCTTTTTTTTGCTGAGAATATTTGTAAGTAGAAAATATTCTAAGACAAAGGTTGGGTAATGCATGAAATGAAATTAATCTGTTAAAAAATACACGTATGCTGGTCATTTGGGGACTGCTCACTATCTGAAAAAAATGAGACTCTTTTTCAACGGTGCAAGGTCAGGTTGCTTTACAATTGTTTCTGGTAGGCTGAAGGTCAATTACATGCAGATCGTGAGTTTGTCAGCTCGGAAATCGAATCCATGACATCTCTAAATTTTAGAGCACTAGGTACATAATCGATTCCGATTCTTTAATTTTGTTCGAAATGTATTTCTTGCATTAATAAACTTATTTGAAGGCAGTTTTCAAAAATCGTTTACTTAGTCAGAATATACGCTATCTTGAGTCCACACCGTGTATCAACGTACATCGGATATAGCGATTAGTGAGTCGAGGGAAATATCTACGAAGTGGGATCCATGGTTAGTACTTCTTTTATTATTTCTGTGTTTGATGTGATTTTACGTAGTGAAAAACGAATTTACACCACTGAGGTAGTCGGTTATGTTCGTCTCTTTGGAAAACATGAAATAAGTTGTTTCTGTCATAGAATAAAGGAAAATAAACCGTCTAATCACTGACAATTTTCTTGACCTTCTGCGAAATCGAATGAAAATGCTCATATTTTACGTAACTGGTCCACGATTTACTTTGCTATACTTTCTTTGTTGTCCAAAGATTCTACATACTAAATTTTACTGCGAGATTATTTTTTGTTTTTGGAATATTTAGATAGGAAAAAATCTACCGGTGTACGGCCTATAGCAGACAATTTCAAATCAGTGTCCGAACGATAGAAAAAGTAGTGTGCGAATATAGGTCAAGGGAAGGGTAAAATATCCTTACTTAAACGAGCGCAAAATAAGAAATTATGTATGAAAACGCCTACATGACTCTGTATTAACATTTTGGCGTTTTCGAAAAGGATTCTTTTCTAGTTTTTTGCGAAAACGGGGGAATCGTTAATCATATTGATTAAAAAATATAAATGATAATCATTTACAGAACTTTATGAACCTCTAAACATAATTATTCATTACATTGATTGTAAACATATTTTTAGCATGGTTTTCTTAGACAACGGCTAGTCCCGTCGCAGAAGGCAATTTCCTGTGAAACCAAGTTGTTTCGTTGAATTCAATTTATAAGCTAAAATTTCGCATTTCTACAGATTAAGCGTCAGGTTAATGTCAGACTAGTTTTACGAACTGTTTCAGAATCGGATAGCAGGTCGATTTCTTGTAATATATCAGAATACTATCATTTAAATGTTTACCCTATCGTCCTATGTCATTGAATAATCGCGGCGTTTTAACCATGGGGTCTTTGATTTTTACAAGATACCTTTCTACATTAAAATATTAACAGATAGAGAGAAAAAAGATGTGATTTTTAACAAGGTTGTTAAAGAATCACGATTCCACCCAAAACATTTGAGCGGCCTCAGACGATTTATGATATTCACATGGTAATAATTAACGCATATTTTCGAACCATGTTTATTCACGCACATCAATATGACCGATAACAATATTGAATTGACATATATTTCCTATATCCAATATCCCCAAAAATAAAAACCAACGAATACGTTAGAAAAGACATCATCAAAATCCATTTCAAGCCTGACAACAATTGGACAATGTCTATGCTTCGGATATACCCATGAAGCACGGCCGTGATAAAATTGATTAAAAAATCGTATTTCAATTTTGTTATCTAATCATACGACGACGACAACTACGGTACCGACAACAAATGGACAATGCCCATGTTTTGGATATATCCATGAAGCTTGGCCATGTTTATACTGATAAAAGCTATAGGGGCATTCAAAATAAAACACAAATGATTCTCACCGAAAGAATGGTCACTATTTACAATTGAAATTAAAATCATATCTTCAAACTGAGTAAGGGATAAAAGAGCAGTAACAGTACGACTCGTCTGATCTTGATATCCAAAATTTGGAAAGAATGAAAGAGATGCCAGTAATGCTGAGTTTCTTTGCTCTTTAAGTCGAGACAGAGAAAATGACAGCGAGGATCTTGCTGATCCCAATTTATACATATCATACTTGTCTAAAGCCTGTTTAAAAGCACACAATTACCAAGGTTTGACTATAACATTATACTGAAACAGGTATTCATTTGTGGTAAAGTTTAAATTAGTCATGACAACTGCATTGGTAAGGGAAAAAGGCTCCATCGAATGTACAAAAGACAAATGGATAACTTTATCCATCCAACACGTTTTAATTTAGCGCTAGACAATCCACTTAAGAAATATTTTTTCTTGCTATAGGCCGTACACTATTAACGGGAGATTTGCTATACGACGTACACCATCTCCCTATAGGCCGTACACCGGGAGAAGAAACAACATGTGAATTAATCGGTATATTCCCTTCATACAAAAGGCAGGAGTGTTTCTAGTGATTTTCTGTGTTATGCTGGGCAATTTATCATGGGTTTTAGTATGAGAAACTCTAAAAATTCAGTCAAAACAGTATTTTCGCGATGGACAAACGGAAATCATCGGTGATTAGGGGGGGGGGGGGTTAATTGTAGCCGCTTATGGATGCTAACCAATCACGGGTTGATAGCTACATGATTATATCAGTAACGCCTGTCTTGTATGCTTACAGGAAAGTTTTACGTGATTTAACAAAAAAATGAGAAAAAAAGCTCACCTTGTACAACACCCCGTGACATTTCCCTCGACTCACTAATCGCTTTATCCGGTGTACGTTGATACACGGTGGTCCAAGTCAAATAATTTGTTTCTAATGGCATTGTCACATAAAGTAGGTTAATTTATTATTTACTTGTAAATACCTTTCACGCATTATTCATTAAAAGAAATGAAACAACTAGGAACATATTTGTCGTGTAGAACAAGGAATATCATTTGAAAATAAAAAAGATTATCAAAGGACAAGGTCACATTTCAAGTTTGAAAATTTGCAGGTTCAATAAAAGGTGATCGTGTACCATCATTCTATCAAATTGCCTTTTTTTTCTTTTTGTAGAACCTTGTAAAATTAAGGACGACTGTCATGGAAGTTCCTGTCATGACGGGACAAGTTGGGCCTGCGTGAATGAACTATGTAAATGCGTCTAGATCCTTCCTGATTCATACGAATATCCGACCTGATGTATGAGAACATCGTTGAATAAAATTAAAGCTCCTCCTTGCGACTTTTTTGTCTCTAATTTCACACGATCAGTCAACTTTAAAGTTTATTCTTTTCTTTAAGTAAATGCTTCGATTATGCCTTAGAAATAAAATATCTGATAAAATAAAGTGTGAAAAAGAAGAAATTGTGTGTAACGGACAATTTCCTTTTTTTCCGAAATAGTTTCCTTACGGTAACTCCAATAATGATAAATCTGATAACATATTGTGGGAAAAGGAGGAATTGTTTCAAACATGCAATTTCTTTTTTCTCACAAAGAATGGTTACTTTTCAACTGTCGCCTTTTTCATTGCCACCTCTATCAGCCCCTTCTTCAAATCAAAATATCTTAAAGTGTTGTCATGTTGGATTAAAAAAAATGAAAATGAATCCTATGTTGTTTAAACTCACCAGAATCGCATCAACGAGACGAATTAATTAAGTTTAACAACATGGGATTATTGCGAATTTCGCAATTTTATACATAATCAGTCAAAACCTCTATTTCTTATTTTCTATAAACAAAACGTGTATTAAGCATCCATTTTCTTAAACGACCGCTTTTTAGAGGTCCCGTTTGTGGTCGCTTAAAACATGTTTTATTGTTCACCCCATACCTCGGATCCAAAGAGGAGAATATGTACAACAATTGAAACAAAAACAAAACGTTAAGTGAGTACATGTAGTGGTACAGTTAATAACATCGTGAAATTGTCTTTCATCCCGATAAAACCCATTCCTAATCAATCAATCGGCGCTCCATTCATTCATTCCAAACACTCACTCAAACCATTCACAAACGATCCAAATTCACTAAAAATGATAAGATCAACAACTGCATTCAAAAAGAAAATCGGTTTAAAAAATTTAAGATTTCACTGACAAAATTGAATTTTGTCAGCTTATTACGCGTTCGTGAAGACATAGAAATATATTCATTGAACATGTATGCATACTTTCTTAAAGGGAGGTAATTAATATAGGTAATTTTGTTCAGCTGGAACAAAATTAGCGATATTGGATTACCTCTCACTAATTTCACTCATAAGTTCCACACACTCATTCAATTTCATTCCAAAAACATTCCAAAATCTTTCATCTTGTCAATTTCACGATGTTACTGACTGTATTCTTTCAAATAAGTTTAATAAATTGTGGTACGCTCTGAGAGCCTGTTGGTCACACTGGGACATTTCCGTGGTATTAGATGATTTTTTATCATGAAATGAAGCCTGTATTGACCTGATATCACCTGTCTGATTACATAACATGATATCAGGCAGTCTATTTTTAGAAACAATTTGCATACACGTTCACCTGAATTTCTTTGATTTTTACGGGTGTATCATACTTAGGGTAGGGTGGGGCAAAACGCCCCTTGGGGTAAAACGCCCCCCATCGATTTCTCGGTAGTTCCAACATATGTGACGTCATAAGGTCCTTAATATCAAAACTTAACACGAGTAGATTACTCGTATAAAAAGATAAACTTCTGTCATTAAAAAGCAAGAAATAAAGTGAAAAATTTGTTTTGAACCCTATTTTTACAATTATGTGTAATCTTTTGTTTCGCGTTATACCGTTCCGGGTTAATATTATCTTTTTGCACCCAAATATATCTATTATACATTATATTGTGATTTTAATCATAAACACAAAATTTGTAAACGCATTTGATACTTTCGGAATATTTTGATTTTGAAGGAATGCTCCTTCTGGGGTAAAACGCCCCACTAGGTCAGAGGCAAAACGCCCCCGGGGCGTTTTGCCCCATTCACCGGGGGCGTTTTGCCCCATTTGAATGTAAGTTTAAGTTGTGTTTTGTAACAAATGTCAATGTTGCAATGGGTCTAAGTGAAAGGTTTGTTTAATTTGCTATATAGGCATATATAAGTATTTTATTAAAATAGAAATTCAGAGATAGGGCCTTCCAGGATAGAAACGAAAGGAGATATTTTCTTTGTGCAAGCTAGCCTTTAATGCCCCCCTTTTACACACGCCCTTATAATGAAAAATAGCATATCTACAGAGGATATACGTGATGGATAGAACTATCTTTCTGAACATTGAAATCATCTTATTATAACTGGAAAATGCATCCCTTGATATCTTAAGCATAAACAAAGATGAAAGATCGGTAATGCAACAATTAATACTAACGTCATCATAACGTCGGTCTGACGTAATGTTTTATCAGATGTCATACATTCGGATTTTATGGAGGATAATTATGGAGGCCAATTTCTCTCAAATATGAAAGAAAACCAGCATTTGTTTTATTCATTTCCATTCGCAGAATTAGTCAAAATTCCATTGTCAGAGAATTATACTATTATACCGAAAATAACGGAACGTTTATTAACTGTTCGGTATTATTTACTATAAAATCTGTTAACGTCGAGTAAAAATATCGCTAACGAACTTTAAGGTATTCAATTCTTGTAGAGACGTTTTTAATGAGACCCAAAGTTGTATTTGGAATTGTTTCCTCCATTTAACAATCGAGAAGTAGCGCTGTTGTGAAATCATGTCATTTCACATTCGTTCAAAGTACTTAGTAATTATTCGCATCGCTTCCTTTTATCAATTTTAATGAGGAAAAGATATAAGACATATAAGACATCAAAAATGATGGTAAAAAAGGATCAAATGATGAAAGCCATGATAACCAACAATCAAAATAGCTAAACGTCCAAAAGGTTCATTGAAATTTAGAGCTCCCTCACACACAAGCTGGTTTGAACACCTAATCTAATGGCAAATCAAACTTAGGTGAACGTATTTAAACGATTTGCATATATAGAATGTGTTTGAGGTATAATAAAGGTTGGTAAAAAAAAAACGTTTGAAAACATTTATTATTCAAAATAATGGCAAGGGGCAAAACGCCCCCGGGTGCGTTTTGCCCCATACTCGGGGGCGTTTTGCCCCAAGGGTGGGGCAAAACGCCCCTTTCAAAAAAATAATGTTTTCATGAATATCATAAAGATGCGACTGCATTAGGAATGTAAACGGGTTCCATAAAGCGGTAAACTGAAATGTTTATCACAATCCAGAAAACGCCTCAATATCTTCATTCGTTTCCAAAATATGACCGATAATTCATTTGGGGGGCGTTTTACCCCACCCTACCCTAAGCACTGAAAAATGGCTGCATGATAAATAGAAAAAAAATGTTAGCGTCGTAAAATATCAATGTTATCAGGGTCTCGGCTGTGTGAAATTATCCTGACTCGACAAAGCCTCGTAAAGAAAAATTCTCCCAACCTTGATCACATAACATTGTTATTAAGTTGGAATGCGGAGCAATTCCAACTTAGATTTAACAAAACCGCAAAATGAACACAAGATAATTTCATTTCGGTTTTTTTGAGAACACATATCACGTGAACAGGATGTGAATACACTTCGGCCTATTTTGTATTTCTCAACTTGACAAAGACATACAGTTTATTTCACCAAAAAGTAATAATGCTGTACAATAACACAACTATCACTTCATTTATATTATTATCACGCTAATCCATGTTTTAAACGATATTTATTGAAAGTTGCGTACGAATATATTAGTATCACATGTTTGCATTACTATATTTGGAAATCATGTGATACGTCAAGTCTAATAAGGTCAGCAATTGACAATATCACTAGCCAATCACGTGATCTTCTTATCTGATAATGTCGCGATCTGTTTCTCAGTATTGTGGCAATAGCACAGGCTAATCACGTGATCTGCTTATTTGGTAAGGTCGCGACCTGTTTTTCGTAGAATTATGTTATAGCTTCTTTTAAATGTATAGTTTCTCTTTCTGAACGACTTTATTACACATTCAACTTTTGACAAGGTGTTATACTGTAAATTTCTGTCTAAGCTACGAATAAAAATCTTTTCTAAAGTGATGATACACTTTTAAAGTTAATAAATATTTTTGCAACATATTGTCGTTTGTTTTCCGTCATATTGCTGTTATCTTCATAAATGTTTCATTGTAAAAACCCAATACTCATCCAATAAAACCTTTGCCACCACATCTTTAATTGAATTATGAATATCTTTGCCCAATTGCATTCCATCACCAAGACAATTTGCTAATGAAAAAGAACCAACTATTTCAACTTTTTTCTTCGCATTCTTACACATCAACACGTTTAAGAGCACAATCATACAATTAGTTACATCGTGAAATTGACATTCAGCTCAATAAAAAAGATTCTTAACCGCTCACTCAGCGCTCTATTCATTCATTCCAAACACTCACTCAAACCATTAAAAAAACGCTCAAAGTTTTTAAAAAAATAAGATCAGCATGTACATTCAAAATAAATTAAGCAAGAACCAAATCGCAATTTCACTGACATAGCTGAAATTTAAAGCGTCTGATTGGTTCTTGACGAAATAGAAAGCTATTAATTGAACTTTCATGCATATTTCATATAGGCCTTATATATCGCTGATTTTGTTCAACCTGAACATAATAAGCGACATTGGATTCCCTCCATTAAATTTCACCCAAAACTCGCTCCGCTTAATCATTCCAAAATCGTTCACCTTATCAAATTCACGATGTTATTAATTGTACCCCCAACTCAGAAGTAGAGGAGCATATATTGATTTCATCATGTCTGTCTTTCAGTCCATTGACCTTTTGCTTTCCGCTAGATAAACAAAGAAGCAATTGACCTGCAATAACGAAACTTTACACAAATATTGCCCATGGCCGGAAGAAATGTCCTTTTGTTTCGGGGTCACTCATGTCACGGCCATTAGTAAATTTTAACTTGACACAAATGTTGTCAAAGACCCGAGAAAGTGCCCAATTCTGGAGTCACAAAGGTCGAAATCACAATTGAATCGTCCCAAAATTGTATTGAGATTCAATCTCATGAAGAAAAAGACCTCCATGCGAAAATAGGTTTTCATCATGGACAAATCACTTGTTGAGGTCCACCTTGCGACACTTCTAATTAAAATGTAATTGGAGAAGAAGCCATTCGAAAGAAAATATAAAAAAAAACTGTTTTGAGTGTATAAGTGTTCGTCTGTGCGTCCATTAGTTGGCTGTATGGTCCGTATCATTTTTTTCCTTTTTAGCTCACCTGAGCTATTAGGATCACCCTGTCTGTGTGCCAGAATGTTCCCTGGGTGACCCTCTTCAAAATTGTCGCTATATTCTAATTGGCCGATAAATATGGTATGGCAGGGCGGGGCTTATTTGAGCCCAAAATCTTTGAACGACATCTCCCCCTGAACCACTTGGCAGATTTCACTGAAACTTTACAAAAAAGTTCCTTTGATGACCCTCTTTAAATATTGTTGGAAAAAATTTCATTTGCCCATAAATATGGGCGTGGCAGTGAAGGGCTAATTTGAGTCTCCTCTGTAATGAATAGGTTGGCAAGGTCTATCATGACTGCTTATAATTTGAATAATGTCTCCTCTTCAACAATAAGGCAAATTTGAATGAATCTTTGCCAGAAAGTTTCTTGGATCAGATCAACTGGACCAATCGAATTCAGGTGAGCGGTTGAGGGCCTGAATTGTAATCTTTTTTCTTTCATCAGATTCAGGCCTGTATATCGATTCTCGTTGTTGAAATACATTGTCAAAAGACGAGTCGTATTATGTGATTATCTGTGGTGGGCGGGAGGCACCAGCTTTGTTAGTAGCTTGAGGTCACCGTCTCTAGAACGCTTTCCAACTTATCAGTACTTTCAGTACTTTGATTTTTAGACACTAACACATTATTCTCTATAAACATGACTGCACTTGTCTTTAAATGCATTTAACCATATTCATTATTTCACTACCCCGTAATAATTCCAGTGTGTATCATTTTGTTCCAGAGTGAATTTCTATCAACTAGTTGAAACGCCCGTTTTTTAGCTCACCTGAGCACATCGTGCTCAAGGTGAGCTTTTGTGATCATTGAATGTCCGTCGTCCGTCGTGCGTCGTGCGTCGTCTGTCGTGTGTCGTCCGTCGTCCGGCGTCAACAATCTTAGTGTTTACACTCTAGAGGCCACAAATATGGCCCAATCTTCATGAAACTTGGTCAGAATGTTGGCCAGGTCACAAGGATGAACCCTATTTAAAATGGGAAGGATCCGTGCCATATCAAGGGAAAAGGGGCCATAATGACAATTTTCTTGTTAGCACTCTAGAGGCCACAAATATGGCCCAATCTTTATGAAATACGGTCAGAAGGTTGGCCAATCCACAAGGATGATCCCTATTGAAAATGGGAAGGATCTGTGCCATATCACGGGAAAAGGGGCCTTAATGACAATTTTTTTTGTTTACACTCTAGAGGCCACAAATATGGCCCAATCTTCATGAAACTTGGTCAGAATGTTGGCCAGGTCACAAGGATGAACCCTATTGAAAAAGGGGAGGATCCGTGCCATATCACGGGAAAAGGGGCCTTAATAACAATTTTCTTGTTTACACTCTAGAGGCCACAAATATGGCCCAATCATCATGAAACTTGGTCAGAATGTTGGCCAAGCCACAAGGATGATCCCTATCGAAAATTGGAAGGATCTGTGCCATATCACGGTAAAAGGGGCCTTAATGACAATTATTTTGTTTACACTCTAGAGGCCACAAATATGGCCGAATCTTAATGAAATTTGGTCAGAAGGTTGGCTAAGCCACAAGGATGATCCCTATCGAAAATGGGAAGGATCTGTGTCATATCACGGGAAAAGGGGCCTTAATAACAAATTTTTGTTTACACTCTAGAGGCCACAAATATAGTCCAATCTTCATGAAACTTGGTCAAAATGTTGGCCAGGTCACAAGGATGAACCCTTTTGAAAATGGGAAGGAACCATGCCATATCACAGGAAAAGGGGCCTTAATAACTATTTCCTTGTTTACACTCTAGAGGCCACAAATATGGCCCAATCTTTATGAAATTTGGTCAGAATGTTGGTCAAGCCACAAGGATGATCCCTATCAAAAATGGGAAGGTTCTTTGCCATATTACGGGAAAAGAGGCCTTAATGACAATTTTTTGTTTGTGATCTAGAGACCATAAAAAATAGCCCAATCTTCATGAAACTTAGTCATAATGTTTGGCAGGTCACAAGGATGAACCCTTTTGAAAATGGGAAGGATCTGTGCCATATCACGGGCGAAGGGGCCTTAATCACAATATTCTTGTTTACACTCTAGAGGCCACAAATATGGCCCAATCATCATGAAACTTGGTCAGAATGTTGGCCAAGCCACAAGGATGATCCCTAATGAAAATGGGAAGGATCTGTGCCATATCACAGGAAAAGGGGCCTTTATGACAATTTTTTGTTTACACTCTAGAGACCACAAATATGGCCAAAATCTTTATGAAATTTTGTCAGAATGTTGGCCAGGTCACATAGATGAACCCTATTGAAAATGGGCAGGATCTGTGCCATATCACAGGAAAAGGGGCCTTAATGACAATTTTCTTGTTTATGCTCTAGAAGCCACAAATACTATTAAATTTTCATGAAACATGATCAGAATAATGGCTAGGTCACTAGGATGAACCCTATTTAAAATTGGAAAGATCCATGTCATATCACAGGAAAAGGGGCCTAATTGACTCTTTTCTTTTTAGAGGCCACAAATAATGCCCAATCTTTATGAAACTTGGTCAGAATGTTGGCCAGGTCACATGAAACTTGTTTAGAAAAGGATAGAAATTTATGCAGCGATCAAAGAAATAGAGTTTTCTTTGAAAAATTTAATGATCTTTCAAGTATTTAATTTTGCTTAGGGAGAAGTCAAAGAGACGAAGGTGAGCGATATAGGATCATCATGGTCCTCTTGTAATCAATAAATACGCACCAAAGTTGGTTTTTTTTGTCAAGGACATTTTGTTGATAATTTGCAATATAAAAATGGCATCGCAAGTAGAAAGTCCGTTCCTAAATCCAAATTGAGTGTCAGAAATTATCCTTTTCTCTTCACATACGTTTTCGGAGAACTAAAGAAAAAACATGCTGTTATATTTGTTGTCTACATTGGCGTAACTAGGATTTTGAAAATTATACGCACTCAGAAGGCAATCAACGTAGAATATATAGGATAAAGGCGATTTGTAGACTGTGACAACAGATAAAAGTTCACCGTCCGCTCCACTTTTGCTGAATAATCAAAGCATCGTTACTACAGCTTGAAAAAGCTGTAGTTTTGATGTTATGATCATTCATCATCGACATTTTTCGAAAGAGAATTTATTCGTATTACACAATTGCGTAATGTGCGTAATGGGAGCTACGCCATTGGTCTATAATTCTCAGTTACGCCCTTAATGCCTACCTCTGGATACGTGTAAGTACAAGTATAATATGATTGCAAGGATATGATGAAATAAAAGTTTTACATGCATTGAAAAAAAAATCTGCAGAATTATTTTCTAAATTGGAGTTTTTATTCCTATTCAACGATGTAATTGCCCTTTCTATTTCACATATACTTTTTTTCCTATCTAACTAATTTACCTGTTTATCAATTTTATCATTGTTTTTAAATGAATTCCTCTCTAGGATTTTGCCTTTTGCATATAACTCCTCCTCCATCAGACGTTCAGGATGACAAAACGGTGCAAACTGTTTGCCAATTATACCACGCTTTGCACGTAAGTGCACTTGCAGAGCGAGGTATAATTGGTAAATAATTTGCAGCGTTTTGTCATCCTGAATGCAGGGCTGGAAGCCATGGGTAGATTACTCACCATCACGAAATAACTGCAATTAATCTTGAAGGAGGCCTTATATCCCATTCACAAACGGGGTAACCCGATTTAGGGATCTCGGAGGATAACAGAACTCGGATGTAAACAACGACATGAAAGGGGGGGGGGGATGCAGATGTCACACATGTCTGTATTTCCATATGGATTATTCAATTTAAAGGCAAGAACGGATGTATTTACTTCTCAAGACGGTAGCCCTCTGTTACTTAGAAACAGATTATGGTCACTTTTCAGAGATTTTTTTGAAAAAGGAATTAAGAGTGACTTTAAATAAATGATTCGGGGAATTTTGAGGAATGCTATTGGGAAACTCGAAGATTTCATTAATTTGAATTGCTGATAGATTGAAAAAAATGTAGATTCAAAAATTGAAGTATCTTTAAACGTGCATTAGCTGAGAACAATTGCTTTATTTCTATCACATACAACAAATAAGATAAGTTATTATTTGAACAAGTCCTTGTATTCGGTGAATAGAGTAATATTTCTTTGCAATAGCTGCAATCGAATGAGATAAAGTACTATTTTATGACAAAAAATATTAAAAGTTCAGCTTAAAACTATTTGGCTTTAAAATACTCTTCAAACAAGTTCTTTGACATCGATGGTTTTCTTCTTGTTTTAAGACAAGTTATTCGATAAAAGTTGATTGTTTAGTAAACAGTGATTGCATATTGCGACGAATTACTTGATCGTGTCTGCATAACGACGTCAACGTCTTATTTAGAAATATCTGCCCTTCTCACACAACACGTGTAATTTCAGATTCAATAGATAGTACTGAAAGTTCTTCACTGTGCCTGGAGCGAAATGCCAATTCTAAATCACATTTGAAATCAAACGTCTTTGCACAGATTTGAAATAAAATGAGGTTATATTTACGAAGGAATAACGTCACAATGCTGAAGGCTTTAAGGCAGGATTAATAAGACAAGCCGCTGTAAATGACGTTGCTGTTTTGGGACACACTATCTCCAACCTTTAGCACCACTTTTACTTGGCTCACTGCTTTATGTGTAGAGCCAGATAAATCTGACACGTAAAAGATCGTTGGTCCAGCACGTTGGATAGCGCAACGACCGTTGAGTTTTTTCACTGTTACCGCAACCCCAAAGACAGTCTTAACCTCTCTAGGCGGCATAGAATCTCCGGTTTTAAAATTGTAGAGCAAGATTCAAAAGATCGGGTCTGCGACACTTTCGACGTAATGGTCGTAGTCGACGTCACCATGTAAAATCTTTGATCAGCAAACGGTTAGTCTGTATTATTCTGTGAACGGTTATTTCATGAGAATGAGCTCCGCCATCTTTGACTTCATTTAAATATATATAGATATAGTTTCGTCGTAATTAAAATTTGTCTTCAATGTAAAAGAACTTTTTTGAAGACTATATTTGGGTCGAACAATTTCTCGTTGAGCATGTACATTCAAAAAGAAGATATGGTGAATATGGTGGAGTAATTTCTCTATTGCTATGCATGCACGCATCTTGTAAAATGTACGAGGGGCTATCAAAATGTTTTCGTACAGAAACCTTTTGTCGTTGTACATTCGGGGGGTGGGGGGTGGGGGGGGTGGGGGGGGGGGGGGGGGGGGGGGTTGAGGCGCATAATGATCTTTTGTTTACAAATAAGATTCCTTTTTTTTTATTGAAAATGTATATTATTGTTGTTAATTTCTTAATAATACTATGCTAAAGATGATTCTATTATTGCGTTTTCGTATCATAGGATTACCAAACGTTAAATTTTAAACAAATACTATTTACTTTTTAAGATATTTGAATCTTAGGAAGGGAAATTTGCAAACGGTCACATGATAAAATTGGTCGCTTCATAGACGTGGTCTATCGAACAAGATTGACTGTAGTTCTTTGGTCATGCTATTCTACGTCAAGTTAAAACTGATTATAACATTGTCCTACTTAAAAAAAGGTCAAAGAACAGTAAAGACTATGATGTTGTTATATCATCTTATTGTCCACAGCACCGATATAAGGAGATAAGGGTGTTCAAACCAACTTTAGTTGACAAGTACACTAGACGATAACAATGTCTCTTGCTTTGAGGTGTTTAGCTTTGCTTGCAGTAGTTGGTGAGTTTGTTGGTCTTGGTGTATAACACCGCTTTGAACAATCTTTCATTTATGTCTCACGAAAAAAGTTTTCTATGTAAATAAAGATTTGAAATCTAAGATAAAAATATATTTCATTGAATTAAAAACAAAAGCGACATTTTTACGAGTGGCGGAGCAACGAATCAAAATAAATCTTTTGTTGTTCACGAAATCAAAAGTAAATGGTACATTTCTTTTAATAATAATGTCATATTTATACACTAGCTTTCAGCGGCAAAGCCGCCTTCATCAGGTGAATCCTGATCAATTCATAGGATTCACCTGCTGAGGGCGGCTGTGCAGCTGAAAGCTAGTGTATGAATATAATATTATTATTATAAGTATATACCTCAAGAATAGAACTTTTTATTCGTCCGTTTCTTTAATGAAACTAAATGTGAAACTTAAGGACAACTTTCTTCAAGCGCGTTATTTTTTGCATTCGTTTACTGGTTCTAGACAACATAAGACGTCATTTGGTTTTGCTCATTTTTTTTCATAGATAATTAAGTGAAATAAACACAAGCTTTGAAAAAACATTTTTGTAATTTGGTAACGCTATTTCTCGACAATCTACAGGAAAGCTTTAAACAGTTAAAAGCGCATGTAGCGACCACTAACAAGCGGCCGTTAATGAAAATGGTCGCTTATTACCATTTAGATTACAAATAAAGACAAAATGAATGAAATTGTAAATTAAGGCGATTTTTTCAATAATTCTATGTCGTTACAACTCAATAGAATCGTCTTGGTGAGACGATTCTTATGAGTTTTAATGACATAGAATTCATTTACATTAATTTTTTGACTATCCAAAATTATCCACTTGTTTAGATATTTTAATTTAAAGAAGGGGATTTTGAAAAAAAAGTCGCCTAATGAAAATGATCTCTTAATAGACGTGGTCGCTCAAGCAAGATTGACGGTATAGTTATTTTATATTAGACTGTGGGTGTCTACAGCAAGGGTTCACGTTACTTGACATTTGAATAGCATCTTTTCTTTCCTCAAGACACTGTTGTCAAAATGATATATGATAAAACGATTAATTCTAAAATGTTTTAAGTTGCTGTGATAACTACACCCTGCGGGAACCATGGCGATGACCCGTCCGCATGTATGGGACTGACATGTTCGAACCCCGGAGAAATCGTAGGTTGTGAACACCACGTATGCTCCTGTGTACAAAACACTACTCGTAAGTATCTAGACTTGTGCTAAACAAACAGACAAACCACAACAAGAACAAATGCTTCAAACAAAAAATAGAAATAACCCGGCGGATCGCAAATAACAAATTAAAAACCCAGGCCCAAGATAACAATTTGCTAACTCCATAGAATATTTCATGCACTTTCTCTTTACCAATAATTTTTGTTAAGGACACGGTTAAGGACGCGGCTCAAAAATAGTAGATTTTTGTCCTGTGAAATCGTTTTTTCTTATTATACATTCCTCTCAATGATATCCAGTTTTCATGGTTACCCTTATCCCCTTAACTCAAAGGAAAAATGAATATTTTTTATAACTTCGCCAATTCTTGAAAAACAAAACACCAAAGTAGTCCTAAAACTGTTCAATTGTCCATTTTCTTCGAGAATATTTGAAATTTAAGCCCCGATCACAGATTTTTTTTAATAAACCCTTCGAGAAGTCATAAAATTCTTGATAAAAATATGGAAGTGTGGCGAGAGGGGCTTCATATCTTTTTTTAACTTACTTAAGTAAACGGGCTTTTTTGAGAAAAAAATGAGTTTTTGTGTATTTAGGCTTATGGAAACTACGCGCTTTTGGAAAATATTCTACACATTATTTCAGAGATTGTGTATAGGAAAATAGGAAAAAAGTAGGTATTTGTGCACATAAGAAATTTGAAAATGCTGCTTCTACTAGGACCATTTCCAATGTAAGTGAACCCCGTACTTTTTAACCACGGCATATCATTGACCTCACCGCCATCTGCCTTCATGGAAGTTGGTCTGAGTTAAAAAAATGCAAAAAAGAAAAAAAATGAATACAAAGTCCATTATATGTAACATAACACAAAATGTAAGCCGTCTGAAAGCTAACCAGACGTCGTATGAACAGTGTGAATAAATTGTTCTTGCGACTGTTTAATTTGCCACATTGACAAAATATCTAGCATGTACATCATGTGACAGTTCTGTTTAATGGCGTTGGAAACATTTCGCGGTTCAAACTTTGCTGGATACGAAAAGCTTAAGAATAACTCATATTTGAAATAACATCATATGTTGACCGTGTTATTGTGAATACAGTATATTTTTGCTCTTTACAAACTCGCCACATCGTTCATTTCGATGTCTCGGTGCGAAACAGTTGTAACTGCATTCGACAAATGGAGACTTAAAACCGTTGCGCACTGAGTTATCGATTTTCAGTAACGGGTCGCCCATACCCATAATCATTATATCTTTGACTGTTGCTACTTTTTCTGAAACTTCCAACACCCGCCTTAAACTTTTCTCTGTATTTTTCCTTTCAGAGCCTGCCGGACAAGGTATGATTGAAGACTTGTTATACTGGAAAACAATCAGACATAAAACATTTGTCGTCGATGGTTGAGCAAAATGTCGCATATTAATATGAAGAGCTTGGTCAAAGCTATTTTATAGGAAATTTGTCCAATGATGATGTAGTTTGTGAAATAATAACGCCAAAGCAACAGCAAATTTGCTGGACCATTATGATATATTGATATCAAACTAATAATTGAGGTACTTTGGGCGTAACATTTAGCTCTTAACTGAGATAGAAACTTCCGTTGTTAAGCAAATAAACCCGTTTCATCAAAGTTGTTACTGGAACGAAATCCAGATTGAAATGGTTAAAATATAATCTCAAAGACTCTGTGATTTCAATCTTATTATTAATCGATGATAAATCCCGTGGACATTATCGCATACATTTATTTGAGTATACTTTTCGAAAAGGGTATTCACAAAATTATGTGTTTTTGCACAAAAAGGTCGGAAGAAGGGTTAACATTCGAGTTTCAACTTTGAGATACAGCCCTAACCTTTTTTTAACAAAATGAATTGCATGCAAATATGCTCCTAGTCTTGGAGACTTTATAGAAAAAGTGGTTTAATCTAAAGCATATTTGTTCCGTTTTAAGTATAGTTGGGGAATATAAGAGTAATTAATCAGTTTGAGCATTGAAATAAGATTTCTTAAGCTACAAAAAAAATTGTTGGCAAATACAGCAAAAAAGCTATGAATATTAGAAATAAAAAGTTTCAGTATGGAAGTTTAATGTAAAGCGTAAAATGATTTGTGTTTGAGAATGTGTGATAGAATTTAGCTTTGGATAGAAATACAGACTTGCGTCGAAAGAGGATAGGAATGATAAGTTTATTTTGATAATGTCAGAGAAAAAAATGGATGATGATCATGCCTATGGGGATATAGTTTCTTTATCGAAAAGTAATTATACATCCATAATTCCTAGTTTCGAAGATAAGATAAATAAAACGGTAAAAAGTCTGTACATAAATGTGCGGTGTTTTTTTTGTTTTTATGTTTTCTGTGAAAACCATGGGCTTATTTATCTTTTTTATTTTCAGCATGTATGCAGAAACACGATTGTGATAATCTACCAAAATGTCACGGACATGGGGAAAACATGCATTGTATTGATGGTGCCTGTGCATGCGCTCATGTGTAATTCTGCAATTATTGTAAAAAATAGTATTTCACTTAAACACGATCGAAATCTAAAAGTATCTTGCTTTGTTATTTTCTGGCCAAGTTAAGCTGAAGACTCAGTCATGACTCATGTATTGCTGTTGGTTGAAATCTCGGTTGAAAACTAGGATCGATGCTCCCATATGCCCTATATATATATATATTGAGAGCCCCTAATGCACCTAAAAATTATATCGTAGAAAACATTAAATTAATTTGTATAAAGAAAAAGTTTAGGTTAGAAAACGAGAGCCGTGGTATACATAGGAAATAGCGAGAGCGTTAGCGAGTGTCTATTTCCCATATACCGCGGCACGACATTTTCTATCTGACTTAGACCACGCTTTTCTAACATTGTATTATTTTACTCGAACCCCTAATCAATAAAAAGAAGAGTAAAACTCGCTGTGATATTACTGTAATTGTTTGTTAATACGCTGAAACAACTTATTAATCTATTGCCGTGTCTTATTGCAGATCTTATTCGTTTTTGCGACAATAGGAGGTCTTTAGGTACAATCGCTCATTTAAATTGCTCGTCTTGTTTTTGACCTGACTCGGCACACAAAAACGGTCGAGTATCACGTGCACGACACACTTCTATCGTATATCTGTTAATACGACGCTCGGAGTTGTATCTGTGATATATACTTTTGAAATACTGTTCTCTGATTGGCCAATTTGCTCCAAGCGTGGTCTAAGAAATTATATATAAAAAAGTTTTTCCACACTTTGTTACCGAACACGGCAGCTGTTTTTCATAGTTACTTAATATTCAGTATCAAAGGAATTAAAATAAAAATTCAAACATCAGTCATTATATTTTTAATTTTAGGCCTCAATAATTTAATGTGAATGTGGATGCAACTCAATAATATAAATTCTTGTTGTTGTTTTTTTTTAAGAAGGCGTCAGCCGAAATCTAAAAGTTTATATGTAGGATGAGTGTATTTTTCACTGCGTTTATTGTACTATTAAGTGCAATTGCCTTAGCACATGGCAAATAACGTTATATTCCGTTATGTTTCAGCTATGTGCTAAGGCGATTGCGCTGTATACTCCAATAGGCGCACTGAGAAATACACTCATCTTCATATTATATTTTAATTTTGGTGCCGATGGGCGTCGAAAAATATCGTACAATTACCCTTTAATCGACACTCGTTCCGCACCAAACAATTCTGAAATGTTCAATAATCATTATTTATTAAATGAATAAATAAATAAATAAATGAACGAACGAACGAATAAATAAATGTATTAATGAATGATTGATTGAATGAATGAATGAATGAATGAATGAATAAATGAATTAATGAATGAATAAATGAATTAATGAATTAATTCATTCAGTCATTCATTTATTTATTTATTAATTCATTCATTCAAAACATCAACTTAAACCATTAAAAACTCCGTAATCGCTTTTAACGCACTGATTTCAAAAAGACCACATTTACATTGTTCAAGTTGTTGGTCTATCTAGAGAACAGTTCGTAGTTTTCTTTTTATTACATAGGGATAATAAATTGCCGATAATTCCGTTGGTCACAGACAAACGAGCAATCCTATATTACACCCCTTTGATTTCACTTTCATTTTAAATTCATTCCATAAACATTCACATAGCTATTTGCAAGATGTGTTCAATATGAAGTTACATCTTATTTTAAGCTGTAAATCCATTCTTTTCTCACCGAACAACAATGTTCGTTACAAAAAAACAAGAGTGTCATAGTGGCCCTAAATCGCTCACTTGAACTGTCAAAAATTGTTAAAAAAAAGATTTAGAAAGGATTCAGACCAAATTTCAGGTTGATTGGGCAAAAAATAATGCTTCTACACTGCTTACAAGTTTTTCTAAGATTTGATCTCATGACCTAGTTTTTGATCACACTTGACCCAATTTCGAACTTGACCTAGATTTCATCAAGATGATCATTCTGACCAATTTTCAGATTAATTGAGCAAAAAATATGGCTTCAAGAGTGTCTTGACCTAGTGACCACGTTTTTTACCCCACTGGACCCAATTTCGAACTTGACCCAGATTTCATTAAGAATACCATTCTGACCAATTTTCAGGTTGATTGAGCAAAAAATACGGGTTAGAGAGTATCTACAAGGTTTTTCCAAGATTTGACCCTGTGACCTCATTTTTCACCCCATTTGACCCATATTCCAACTTGACCTAGATTTTATCAAGCTTCTCATTCTTACAAAATTTCAGTTTGATTGGGCAAAATCTATGGCTTCTAGAGTGTCTACAAGGTTTTTTAAGATTTGACCCCGTGACCTCATTTTTGACCCCAGTAAACCCAAATTCGAGCTTGTCTAAGATATCACCTAGACATTTATTCTGACCGAATTTCAGGTTGATCGGACAAAAATATGGCTTCTAAAGTGTCTACAAGGTTTTCTTTAGATTTGACCCTGTGACCTCGTTTTTGACCCCACTTGACCCAATTTCGAACTTGTCCGAGATTTTATCAAGACAATTATTCTGACCAAGTTACAGGTTGATCGGGCAAAAAATATGGCTTTTAGAGTGTCTACAAGGTTTTTTCTAATATTTGACCCTGTGAACTCATTTTTGACCCAACTTGACCCTATTTCAAATTTGTCCGGAATTTCATCAAGATAATAATTGTGACCAAATTTCAGGTTGATTCAGCGAAAAATGTGGCTTCTAGAGTGTCTACAAGGTTTTTTCTAATATTTGACCCCGTGACTTTATATTTGACCCAATTTGACCCAATTTCGGACTTGTCCGAGATTTTATCAAGACAATAATTCTGACCAAATTTCAGGTTGATCGGGCAAAAAATGTGACCTCTTGAGTGTCTACAAGGTAAATGTTGACGTCACACGACACAAGACGGACGACGAACGACGGACATCACTCGACCACAAAAGCTCACCTTGAGTACTTCGTGCTCAGGTGAGCTAAAAACAGCGTCGGTGTACTTATCTATTAAACAGTTTTCTTCCTGACATAGAATTACAAACTGTTCGGGGTGAAAATGCCGACTACGGGTGAAATAAGTATTTATTTGGATAGTCCGGCAGATATAAGGGCTTTTTAGGAGGAACCTGGATGTGAAGTACATAGAAAATGTTTTTAAAGATTCTGAAAGCTAAAACCTTTAGCCTTAAGAATCAGTCGAATGACACCTTGTCATCCTTAAGCATTTCCAGAAATTCAAGATGGCGTCTAAGATGGCCAAAATAGCTTAGAAATGGCAAATTCACCGTATAAACGCGTCTCTTTTTGGCAGTCTGTTGCAGAAATCTTTTTATTAAGAGGCCTAGTTAATACTGCAATGGGGAAGGACCTGTATATGTACTGAAAGTACTGTAAGAGGCTATTTGTCAAAATGTAATAAAATGGCAAATTGAAAATGTAATAAGTGTAACCAATTGCAATAACATGAAAAATTTGAATTGGGGTTTTACGTCGCTTTCAACAATCTCTCAGTTATATAGCGACGACTGGAGTACCTAACGATGGATTCCTGGTATTTCTCACACCAGTTCTACCACCGCATCCCTTTCCTAGCCTCCAGTTGCTATTCCACATAGGTTTACGATTATCTACCCATTGGTGGAAGACAAATGTCGGAAAGGATAAGTGCCGCGGCCGGGGATCGAACCCGTGCGAATATAGACCTCTGGATTAGAAGTCCAGCGCGCTACCAACTGAGCTATTGCCGCGGCATAACATGAAAAAAAGGTCATTATTTGGATACATAATCTAAACTACAATGCATGTAGAACTAAAAATAACTTGATAGCTGTTAAATCAAAATCAAAGTTCTGAAAGTGCCAAACGACTTTAAGTCAATTCACTGATAAGGGTAAGTTCTAGGTCAAAAGTGTGTAAAATTTGTCAAGAACTTTGGAATATAACAAGAATGCTATCAAGTGTATTGTCATTTGTTATTTTTTGCCGACAGTAAAGCACAATCAAAATTAAAATAATGACAATACTGAAAATCTATCTATAAAATCTAAGAAAAAAACTTGTATGCCTTACCTTAAATTGAAGTGTTTCTCTTTATCAAAAGATTTTATTTGATACAAATTATAAACTTTGGTTAATGTTTAACAATACCATTTCCATAAACCACAAATAATTGCAAATGTAGCATTAAAATATTACAGAAATTTGGATGATATAAGCATTTGATAAACAGCGTATCTTGTTGTAAAAACATTTGATTTTTAGAATTTGTAAATATTACAATAAAAGAGAGGGTACAAATATTGAAATTGGCTGATTATCTTAAAACAAATACCTAGACTACTGAGCGTTAAGCAGGTAGAAGTGTCAAAGTTACTTAAGAACTATGAGATATGCAGTTAAAACATTGAAAAAGTTTAATACTAAACACAAAAATAATATAAAATATGTGTATGCCAAAGGAGTAGCTCAATAAAAAGGTGTTTTTGGAAGATTTGACATTTCTTATTATTCCCTTAAAGAAAAAAATCTTAAGGACTATTTCGGGAGTTCGTTCTTGCGCAACGTCTTTGCGCATCGAACTCTTCAAAAAGGAGTATGCGCTCCAAATTTGCACTTATCTCGGACGTAACGAAAACACTACAAAACCCCTCTAGTTTTTCTATATTTCGCGGAAAATGCTTTCATGAAGACGATTGATTAATCCCATTCCCAAAACATGATAATATAAATTATCGCAGCCATTTTATTTTGTAGAAATAAAGGATATGACGTCAGCGTCGTTTTTGTAGGTATTTGTGACGTTAACGTTCCCGCGCATAATCAGACATCAAACAACGTTATCAGTCGTATATCCGATAGCTAAATGTAACCGTCACATTTCGTTTTGACAGGGTTAATTTTTGAAAGGTTGACCTTGATAACCTATCCTATCGTTTTCAAATGATCTTGTCAGATTTTAAATTTTCAGTGTTTGGATTATTTTTTAACAGCCCTGGTGTATTTAAAATTTTATTGGGGGATGGGGGTGTGAGCGTGATAGATGACCTTGATCTCATCATATGACTTCGATTAGGGAATTTGATGATGCTTATTGACAAGATCAATTATTACTCCATATGTGAGTATTCTACTTTCAACAGGCTTGAAGATTTTTGAAAACACTAGATTTTTGCGTGATTTATCTAACGTTGGCCTTGACATATGACCTTGACCTTTTCATATGATTTGACCTTGGGATTCGTTGACGCAAAACAAAGCGATACCCTAATTGTTGAGGAATTCAACTCCATAATCGATTAATTTAAGAAGGCTTGAATAGCATTGATTTTGTACATTAAATTGGTACGAGAAAAAGAATCTGGAGTGATTTTTTCCTTAGCGTCAAAACTGGGTGACCTAGAATTTTGCTTTTTTTCTAAAAAATTAGCACGGTGACCATACCTTTTTTATATCAATATCACACGAACATATAATTATCTACAAAATATAGAAAAAATAAAATTTTCTATCTCAGAGTTTTTGAGAAATTTGATCAAAAGTTATAATTTTTGAAAATATTCTCGTTCATTTTCGATCTACCAGTTTTTACGCATTGGGAAAAAAATACGTAAAAAATCATTATTTTTCCTTTCAATCGATTATTGTGTATTAGATTCAGTGCAAATAACTTCCTATCTATGAAATTAAAATAAAATTGATATTAGTTGTTAGATTAGATTTGATTGTGTTACGGTTTTATGTAATTACCAAGAAATGAAAATCGGCGAAAAGTCGGACAAAAATTTACTCGATACCTATGACATTCTATGACGTTTTACGAAAAATCTGATTCGGTGACCCCTTTTTTCTTTCCATTTTTGCAATCGGGATACTTAATCTACCAAATATGAAAAAATAAAAAAATTCTATCTGAGAAAATTAATTCTAGCAATCGTTAGGGAGTTATTCCTAAGACAATACTTTGTATACGAGTTCTTGTCAGTATCATACTGGATTTAAACTACCTTCAAAATGCACACATA
The DNA here is from genome assembly GCA_948146395.1 of Fragum whitleyi. Taxonomy (NCBI): domain Eukaryota; kingdom Metazoa; phylum Mollusca; class Bivalvia; order Cardiida; family Cardiidae; genus Fragum; species Fragum whitleyi. The sequence goes on from OX411559.1 coordinate 18,835,398, forward strand.
AATTGAAATAAAAACGATGTACAAAAGTCACTGAAAACATGTTACAGATCAGTAATTGTACTTGTAAAGGTAGACGATTTAAGACAACGATTAGCCAACAAAAAAGATTTTAAATAGACGCTTTCTGTAATGCCATTGTGTAGTAGGCCTATTTTGTCTAGAACATACTTTACCCAAGCAAGCATCTGCAGCTAGGATAATTTTGACAAAATATGGTAAAACATAGAAAACTCGTCTTTGACAACTTGGTGTATTTTGTACAGTAGGTCATATTTGAGATTTTTAAAGGTTTGATTCAACAAAAAGCTGTTCGGTTGAAGTAAGCTTTGGAATCTGAATCAAGTCTGACATTTATTTAAAGAAGATTTTGATGATCAAGCTGAAACACAGTTTTATTCAATTGGAATAAAATTGCTTTTTATAATAAAGAAACTTCTACAATAAATGACGATTACAATATAGGTAGCAATGAGTTCTTAAATTCTCAAATAAATCTGTAACCCCTCTTGAAGGGGTGAGAGACTGGGTTTCCATTTTTCCTTTAACAGGGAAAGTTGTATAAAAGCATTGTTATACTAAGTATCAAGTAGAAAAACTTGTAGAAGTAAAGTATATATATTTAGATATTTTGAAATCAAGAAACGTTTTTCAGATAAAAAAAAAAAAAAAAAAAAAACAACAACAAAGGCACCCTTTGCGTATGGAAATCTCATAGCTCTAATGCATTTTAGGTAGATTCCTAAAGCTATCCAAATCTTGTGGACCAGGTTGTATTCGAATATGCAAAATTCTTAAAACATAGTCAATACAATTACTCTAGTTCATTGTTACATTATCAAACAACTACTTTGATTATAGAGATATTGGAAACACTTTGTTTATCATTGCAGATTCCAAACCGTACTCTCATATGAAATTTTAGACAGAATTGGATGCCCCGTACCTTGAATATTTATAACAATAGCTCACGGAAAGCTGTGTGAAATAAAAAAAAATTAAGGGAAGTCGAAATTGCAAGAAAAATGTTATAAAAATGATTGCTCCTCTATAAAGACTCATAATAAACATTTCCACAGAATCACACTATTCACAAAACAGGGACCAGAAGAAGGAACTAAGCCTTTAACCAAAATGGATTTAAATTATTTTCTATGGGGGATTTTACTTTAAATGCAGATTCTGGTTTACATGAATGATATACACTTTCATTTCAACAATGTACCTTCAAAAAGCATCTTAGATATCAAGATGATTAGCTATGTTTTTCCAAAATAATTTTGAAAAATACTATTGCCAGATTCCCATGCATAAAGTCAAAACATCCTGATGCCATTGATTGACTGCGACTCACTGTTTTTAGTCGTTTTCAAAATTCAGTAATCTTATGATACATTCCAATAATATCACAGTAGAAATCATAAAGATAATCATTAAAAATGCATTCTTATTGTAATCGTAGATATTTATTTGGCTATGTTTTATTCATTTTTACTATCAGGGATAGCCTTTCAGTACATTCAGCACTTGCCTGGCTTCATTCTTTCATTTCCAACGTAAGACTTGCGAATTTACCAGATCTTGTTATACGTAGCCCAGTTGAGATTGGCTTATCCAGTGACACGATTCTTTTCAGAATTATATAGATAGAATCTTTAGACTTACAGTAATTTGATCTTTAATCGTTCTATTTTCCATCTTTTTTTCTAGTTTTAATTTCAATCATCGATGATTATGTTAACCTGATCAGAGACTTAAAGAAAATTATCTTTATTTATTAGATGCGTTCGCTATCAACTTTCATATTTTAGTACCTACGGCCCTTTGATATTAATTTTATTAGACTATTAGGCTATTATGAGTACCATGAAAGTGGTAGAGTGTAACATATACAAGGTCTTGCAATTTGTATAAGATCGAAGCTTTGAATACAGCAAGAGCACTCATATTCATAAAACGAGTATCTTTACAGATATTTAACAGATTGCCTCTTTCTAATACTCTCAGTACTTTGATTCTTATAACAATGTTCTTCAGACAACCAGCTTAACTATTTAAACATTAATTCATTTTAGGCTAAGTAAAAACCATTGTTGATAGAGAATATTGGTCATTGACCCCAATAAGAAATTCATGTTTACGTAAAAATGACCCTTTTCGGAGTGACGGCTCCTAATCCCTTTGAACTTTAAAAACTTTTAAATGTATCCACCATCCTTAAATATTTCAATTCATTACCCATTTAAGTATTAACTTAGCCTACAAATAAGAGGATTTGACAACAGACTGCCGATAGAAACAAATTAATACAGTGACTTTGGCATTTTAAGCTTTGGCGACCATCTTTATCGCCATCTTAGATTTCTCGAAACGCTCAAGGATGACAAGGTGTCATCCAACTGATTCTTAAAGCTGAAGGGCAGCGTTAAGAATATGTAAAAAAATCTTTGTACTTTTAATCCGGGTTCAGCCCTATATCTGCCGGACTAGTAAATCGATTTTTTGTTTACATCTCCGATTCATATGCCCCGACGGCAATGTAGATTAAAGTTGTATTTGCTATCGAATTGGGCTAAGAAGACTTTGGTTCTAGCCTCGACCTCCCAGGATGTGATTAGAATAACCAGCCTAAGTCTATCCATATCGGATTTGAGTTGGTTAAAGCCACTTCTGCTTAGTAAGGGACGCAATATCAACCCTGGTTATAAAATGACAAAACATGACAAACTGTTCTAGAGTTATACCCTTTTTGACACAAAAAGGAACGTGCAAAGCGGTGCATATATTGCAAATACTTTGCCACGTTTTGTCTACCTTAACATACGGATGTATTGATTGTTTGAGAGCGACTCCATAATCTAAAGTGTTCGTCCCAAACTACCAAAAAAGATTAGTAAAAACTACGATTCCTCAAACTTTAATTTGAAAATAAAAAGGATTGCAGCACTGTTTATTTATTTAGTGACACATTTTTTGGAAGCATGGAAAAGATAAGCAATGTCGTGACAAAGCCGGGATTTTAAACCACATTGTCATTTAAAATATTGCCTGACTGATATAATTTTGAAAAGGTCAGAATTAAAAGTTTGAAAATGAAGATCCAGGTATACTTACAAGTAAAACTGGTCCCAATGGATTGAAGGTGCAAAACCAACAAATACAATTAGAAATACCGGGAAGTTGACGTCTACCTCATTTGCATCTACTCAAAATCGCTAATCCAACGCAAAATTCATTCAGCGAGAGAGAGAGAGAGAGAAAGAAAGAGAGAGAGAGAGAGAGAGAGAGAGAGAGAAAGACAGGGAGGCAGAGAAAGACAGGGAGGCAGAGAAAGACAGGGAGGCAGAGAGACAGACACAGACAGACAGAGAGAGTGAGAGAGAGGGAGAGAACAGAGGTGGAGAAAGAAAGACAGAGGGTCAGACCGACGGACAGAGAGAGAGAGAGACAGAGAGAGAGAGAGAGAGAGAGAGACAGAGAGAGAGAGAGAGAGAGACAGAGAGAGGGGATGCACAGAGAGAGAGGGGGATGCAGAGAGAGAGAGAGAGAGAGAGAGAGAGAGAGAGAGAGAGAGAGAGAGAGAGAGAGAGAGAGAGAGAGAGAGAGAGAGAGAGAAGAGAGAGAGGGGGACAGAGAGACAGACACAGACAGACAGAGAGAGTGAGAGAGAGATCATTTTGCTCTTTTATCAATTGTACGATGTTACTTACTGTAAAGCTTTCTATAAACACGTCAACCATAGTGAATCGGAGTATAAGTATGCACGCCGGTAAAATTGTAATTCTTGACTTTCAGTCCTTTGAGTCTATGTATTTTATTGAAACGGTATATGGGAAATAGAAACGAGCGTAAGCGAGTGTCTATCTTTCAAATACCGCGGCACGAGATTTTCTATCTGACTAGGACCATGCTTTTCTGCCATTGTCTGAATTTTTAACCGACCCTTAAAACAATGAAAAGAGCAAAACTCGCTGTAATATTAATGTTATCGTGAGTAATTATTCAGAAAAATTACAAAAGATCCTATTTCCATTACTTTTCGCAGATATTTTACATTTTTGAGACGGTAAAAGTCTTTGAAACAAAATTCATACCAATTGCCCATCATCCTTTTGAACTAACTCGGCACACAAAAACTGTCGAGATTCACGTGCACGACATGCCATCGTCGTATATCTGTACATTCAACGCTAAGAGTTGTATCTGTGGAATATACTTTTGAGCCGCCGTCATAGCGCAGTTGGTAACGCGTCTGACTGTCAATCTAGAGGTCCCGGGTTCGATCCCCGACGGCGGCACTCATTTCTTTCCGTCTATTTGTCTCTCACCAATGGGTTGATTATCGTAGACCTATGTGAGATAGCAGCTGGAGGCTAGGAAAGGGTGTGATGGTTCTACTGGTGAGAGAAATTACAGGAATCCATTGTTAGGTGCTCTGGCCGTCGCGATATAACTGATAAATGTTGAAATCAATCAATATACTTTTGAAATTCTGTTCTCTGATTCGCCAATTCGCTTTAAGCGTGGTCTAACTAGCATTACAACGTTTTTAAGTTGGAATGCGGAGCAATTCCAACTTAGATTTAACAAAACCGCAAAATGAACACAAGATAATTTCATTTCGGGTTTTTTGATAACACATATCATGTGAACAGGATGTGAATACACTTCGGCCTATTTTGTATATCTCAACTTGACATATACATACAGTTTCTTTCATCAAGAAGTAATAATGTTGTGCAATCACACAACTATCGCTTCATGTAAATTATTAACACGCTAATTTATGTTTCAATCGATATTTATTGAAAGTTGCGTACGAATTTACAATTATCACATGTTTGCATTACTGTTTTTGGAAATCATGTGATAAGTCAAATCCAATAAAGTCAGCTTTTTGCAAAAAGCACTAGCCAATCACGTGATCTGCTTATTTGGTAATGTCGCGGCTTGTTTTTCGTAGACTTGTGTTATAAGCTTCTTTTAAAGGTCAGGTCTAGTTTCTCTTTCTGAACGACCTTATTTCACACTTCAAAAAATACAAATGTAGTTCAAATGTTTTGTATCTAATTAATCCGTAAACGATCAATAGAAACGCGCAACATCTACAGATTATTTATCTGTATTAAAAACCCGATCCAGAAGATATTCTTTTATCATTACTTCTCTAAAAAAAACGGAATCCCATTTCCGAATCGCACGATAATTTCACTTGATAGTAGACGCAGCAAGGATCGATGAAGGTATAGATCCACAAGTTTAAGTGAGTGATCTAAGGTCAATTTTGTCATACCTTTATACACAAAATTTACCTTAGATCACTCACTCTAAATTGCGGGTCTATAGGCAGCATTTGTCTTCTCTTTCTGCTGTTGCTCATTTTCTTTAGAATTGCTTAGACAAATTCACTTGTGCGAAAAACGCACGTGGTGCAAAATTACGCACGCGCGAAAATCTTATACTATCATTGAAGATTATCACAAATTAACTACAGCCTTGGTTTTTTTATCAAATTTCTGATCGAGTTTACCAACCCCACGTGTTTTGCCTTCAGAGCCGCTTTCAAGAAACGTCCTTCGACCGAAATTTGATGGTATCGCAATCGTACGATTAAAATTATGTCGCATCGTGTAATTCACGGTCAAATTCGCGACACCTGAAGGCTAGTAGCAATTTTGCAATTTTGACTGGGCAAGCATAATATTTTCTCGGATTTCATTTGTATACGCCGCTTGAGGCGGTCGTATATTGGCGTCATCTCCGTCTGTCCACCCGTCCGTCCATCCGACCGTCCATACGTACGTCCACTTTTCTTGTGAGCACAACAAAGTTTCTGGTTGGATTTGGATGAAACTTTCACAGAATAGTCCTAGTAACCCGTTTTTGCACATAGTCACGGTTTGATGAATTTCGTCATGCCTAATGGACAAGGGGGCCGTCATATAAAAAATCTTGTGAACGCAACTCTTCCCTATTTTATGCACCGATTTGGATGAATTTTTCATAGAATGTTCCGAGCACTGACCTTGCGCATAAAGTCACTGTTTGTTGATTTCGGCCGCGTCATGGAAAAGGGGCCTTCAAGTAAAAAATATTGTGAACGCAACTCCACTCCCATTTACGTTCCGATTTGGATGAAACTTTTACAGGACGTTCCTAGTGACATGCCCTTGTGCCTAAAGTCACGATTTGGTGAATTTCAGCTGCGTCATGGAAAAGGGGGTCTTCATGTAAAAAAAGCTTGTAGTCGCATCTCCTCCCTCATTTATGGACCTTTTTGATAAAACTTTCACAAATGTTTCTGGTCAACTGACCTAATGCATAATGTCACGGTTTTTTGTGATTATAAGCCGTGTCATGAAAAAAGAAGCCTTTATTAAATAATCTCGTGAACTCAACTCCTCCTCCATTTATGGAATGATTTGGGTGAAACTTTCACAAAATGTTCCTAGTCTCCTAACCTTGCCTTTTTACTGTGGTTTGGCGAATTACAGCTGCATCATGGAAACACTGCCACAACAACGACAACTTAAGCATGAAAAATTGATTATAAATACTTTAATCTGCAAGCGTTGGAATGGGATTACCAAAATTTGTTACAATACGATCCATTCATACGCAGAGCTTCACAGATAAGAGAAATTAGGTACCATTATTGAAAACAAGAAAAAAGTAATAGTCGAAGAGAAACAAAATTAGGGTCTCTGTTGTTGCATCTATCCTTTGGTAGAATTTTGTTTGAGAATAAAAGTAAATAATTTTACCTAATAAACAAACCACAATAATGGTTGAATAAATTGATAATGATAAAAAGATTAAAAGTTAAGACCTCGAAACATTCACCGGTAACTTGGTAGATGTGATCATGTTCATTTCACCAGGAGGTATCAGGTTCATTTAGTCTAATTATGCTCCACAAAGCCGGTGCGAAAGCCCGAAGTCGTTGTACTCTCGTTGAAATACTCATTATTTCAGGACATACAAGTAAACATCTTTTTTGGTCAGTATGATGATTTTATGTTCTGTCATTTAGGGGACAGTTTACCCACTAACGCGTAATTTATATCAGATGACCTGCACGTGCAGATTCAAAAGATCAATTTTACGATGACCAAAATTGTCTATTATTTTCAAAGATTTTTTGTAAAAGCCATTTACGACTACCTTAACTTTAATGGTACGTTAATCATAAGATTAATCGTACGATTTTTCTTCTTGAAAGAGGCCCCAGGTCCCACCGGAATATCTACAATACTTGTGAACAATTATGCTCCTTTCTCCTCGATTCGCGCATAGTAATCATATCATCTGCGTGTGCATTGATTTAACCTGACCACCAATATATTTTCTTTTTTTCTATTGCAAAATCATGTTCTCTCATTTCTTCCTTTTTATCATTTTTCTGTCATCAGATTCAGGCCTGCATAGCGATTCAAGTGTTTAAGCTTCTCTCGTTGATGAAAAACATTGATTAATATACGCCCGTCAAAAAACGAGACGTATTATGTGATGACCTGTGGTGGGCGGGATGGTCACCGTCTCTTGAACGCATTCCAACTTATCAGTACTTTCAGTACTTTGATTGTCATAACGTGGCATTATTATAAAAGGTTGACATCGTCTAGGTCACGACTATTATCAGTTTAACATTTTACTGAATAAAAAGGATGTCTTTTACTTTGAAATGTCTGGCTTTGTTGTCCGTTGTTGGTGAGTTGTTAATTCAGGGGATAACTGTTTGTATAAAAAAGCGATTTAGCTTTAGGCGTGTTGTTTTCTTTCCGCGAGTCGCTGAGTAACTCGTTAAAATATAACTTTCATTTTTTTTATTCCAGCCGTTGCTTTGTCGACGAGGTGTCATAAGGGCGACAATCTGACTGCCGTTTGTACTGGTCTTGCGTGTTCAAACCAGGGGGAAACGGTTGGCTGTGAACGTGATGTGTGCTCATGCGTAAGGGACAATAGCCAGCGTAGGTTTATAGTAAATATAGCATAAATGAATATTTGGTAAGACATCAAAAGACATCAATGAACATGAGCATGCACATGTAAACAAATAATCAATATTGTAGATTTATTTACAAAATGTAAGTGCAGCTGAGACAAAATTTTTACACCTGTAAGGTTTCAAAAGCTGATAAGTATATAATCTAAACCAGATGTTCATGTAAAACTTTCTTTTAGATATTTTCCAAATACAAAAGACGTCTTTATTTTCGGTATTCGTTAAAGTAATAAATTCCATCATGGTTGAACGATTGTAAAATAATTTTAACAATATCGGTTAATAATGGACATACCAGCAAAAAGTGGAATCCGTCTTCTATTTCAAATCACACGCCAAACATATTCCTAGGTTTCTATCAATTCTATTCAAATCATGCATACCGGTTTCTATTCTAAGAGAATGGGATGACAATCTTAATCTAGAAATGTACGAACGACATTTTAAGGGTAATTTGTCTGCATAAGGTGTGTCTTGGTAAGAAGGCAAGTTAAACGACCCTTTCAAATTCTTATACATGTATGTACATAACACTGAAATGTTATTGTACTTATTTTCTCAAATATTGCTTAATCTATGTAATAAAATAGAGGTAAAGATCTTTGAAAAACAACCCACTTATATTATTCTCTTGAAATAATTTACTTCGTTGAGGTCAGTTGTCTTGTGTAACGATATTATAATACCCTCTGACCACTCATTAGGAATTACGCAGAGTTAAAAATTTGCGTAAAACAGATCAACCACGTGTGAAGATATTATACAAAAACTTTAAACAAGAGCACCGCCTACGGGTGCCTACGCTCGGCTGTTGAGTGCTTGATGGTGGGAAAAAGTCTAAATCGACAAAGGGGCATAATTTGTTCAAAATGCATCTAGAGTACCCCCCCCCCCCTTGATAGTATAAGTTGCTCTTTTGATAGTGAACATGTGTGCCAAGTTTCAAGTAAATGATTTTAGTAGAACCAGAGATATCACAAAATGTCAAAGTTTTCGCACGACGACGACGACGAAAACGACGACGACAACGACGACGACACACAGGCTATAGCAAGACCTCAGGATTTCTCCGAAACAGCCGAGCTAAAAAATCATTAATCAAGCAAAGCATACCCATTGCTTTATTACGGTTTCATTTGTGTATGGCATACTCTAATTCTTGCAGTGTTATAGGATAATCCAGCTCGTCAAATTGCATTAAGAAGAGTCACAATCGTTATTTTTATGAAAATAAAGATCTGCCTCCGGTACCCGAACACGAGTAACACATCGGTCAATCTGGTAAAATAGTCATAAAACTCGTTAACAGATGATTCATAGTTGTTCGATTTCTTTTTAAATAGATTATAGAAGTCTTTTGGTCGTTGAATGTTTTAAGTATTTACATAAAAAATATAGCATAATTTTAAAAAGACTGAACAGAGATTAATTAAGTTTTTCTATATTTATTTATATTTTTTCTATATTCCCAGACACGACTGGCGCAAGTCGTATATTTACTTTTGTTTTGAGATCCGCGAAAGGGGACCATGTGGGTAAAGCGAGAAATATAGATATTGTTCATACTGCATAGTCATTTCAAGCTTTTTAAACTTAAACATTTTCCGATATTCTGATTCTAGAAGGCCCGTCTGCCTAACTATATCTAAATAATTTCTGGATTTTTGAAATGCGATCTCTGATTGACGTGTCCTGGATTATACTGTATTTTTTCAGATAGTTTTCTCAAGACGGAATTATGTGTGGGCCGTCCCGCAAAAAGCATCTACCAGGGCACTCAAAGACGAGAGGTTGTGCACTTCGCCGAGACTGGTCAGAGTCGAATTTAAGGCACGTCCAAGATGGTCTTTCTTTGCGTGACGAATCTCGTATTTTTCAGAAACAAATGTTCGTTCTTTTTGAAGTGGTACAAACTACTTTTTATAGACTTTTATGTTAATTATAAAGTGCAGTTAATTACATCGTGAAATTGACATTTAACACCTTAATCAAAACCATTCTCAATCGCTCACTCTGTGCTCCATTCATTCATTTCAGGTACTCACTCAAACCATTCAAAACGCTCATCCTGAACAAAATTTGCAATACTGGATTACCTCCCATTAAATTCACTCAAAAGTCGCCCCACACATTCATTTAATGTCATTCCTAAATCATTCCATAATCATTCACCTTGTCAATTTCACTATGTTTTTGACTGTAATATATTTCAAAGTATGCTTCTCTGCTTGCAGTGATTTACACGGTGAAATTGACACTCATCTCAATCAAAAAACATTCTAAATCGCTCACTCATCGCTGCTCTCATTCACTCAAAAAACTCTCTGGAACAATTAAAAAACGCTCCAAATCACTAAAAAGATAGGATCAACTACTACATGAAAATAAATATGTGACCCGTCATGCGAAAAGGGACCACCTGGGAAGTGCGTAAAGCGTCGACCCAAGTCAGACTGTGGGGATTGCGCAGACTTACTCGGGTCGAAACGTTTTGCACCGTGCTTATTTTCTGAATCTAGAATGATCAATCTAGCTTCCAGTGAAACAATTTTTGAAATACGGCTTCTGGTTCACCTATGCTGGATCAAATGGCTTTTTCAATAGTTCATTTTACAGAATTCCCGGATGGTCCCTTTTCGCGTGACGGGTCACAAATATATATATATATATATATATATATATATATATATATATATATATATATATATATATATATATATATATATATATATATATATATATATATATATATATATATATATATATATATATATATATATATATATATATATATATATATATATATATATATATATATATATATATATTTGTGAACCTTCACGCGCAATATATAATATATATATATATACGCTATGTGATTGACATAACAATTCGAAATCGGTCTTAATACAAATGTGGCGAATAATTAAGAAGTATTTCTTTTGTAATCCGCTTGTAAGGCATTTGTTACATACAAATGCGATGTACTTGTAACATTAACTGTTACATATATAATACTTACTTAGTGTTTTGTATGAGAAAAAATATCTAACGAGGTTGGGAGAATTGATCATTGTAGAGGCTCTGCCGAGACAATTATCAATTATCTCAACCGAGTTATATATTTTTTCATACAATACACTAAGTATGTATTGTTTTTATCTTATAACCTCTATTTGTCTTGTTTTAATGGATGTTTCTAACTGAAATGCAAGTTTCTTAAAATAACCACATTACATCATCGTTCTAAAAGTAACTATGTGATATCATAAAAAATATCATACAGGATGTTATCACACGGATATTTGTATAATTATTAGATAAATAGTAATACCATATTAACTATTCTAATACCATATTAAAGTAATTCACATCATGAAATTGACAATCAGTCCGATCAAAACCATTCGAAATCAATCGCTCAGCGATCCATTCATTCATTCCAAGAACTCACTCAAACCATTAATAAAAAAGCAATTAAAAGTCGTGTAAAAAATAAGCTTTCATTCAAACCGACCAAATCTTTCTGGTTGTGTTGACTGGTGGGTATTTTAAAGTGTCTAATCCGTCGTTGAATACGGTTAAACACACAAAAAAAACGTAGATTTGGATAAGGGAAGAAATAAATATCCGCTTTTTCGACGAAAAAAGCGACATTGTCTTAACTTCCTTTAAATTCATTCCGATCTCGCTCCTCCTACCAATTCAATTTCACTCCGAAATTATTCCAAAAGCATTCATCATGTCAATCTCACGAGGTTGTGAACTATAACTGTACAAATACTATATTAACTGTACAAATGCAATAGTAACTGCACAAATACAATATTAAGTGTACCAATACCATGCTTACTGTTCAAATACTATGCTAGCTATTTTAAGACTGTACTTGTACAATTTATATTTTCTGTATATTTATCAAGATGAGTAAATGTTATGATCAAATCTGTAAAACATAATATCTCGAATCTTGATGTAATATATCACTTACAGCCTGTTCACTGAAAGACGAATGTGCCAGTCTAAACTGTCATCATCATGGCAAACCCCACTGCGTCGATGGTATGTGTCAATGTATCTGATAAGCCTCGGTTGTTTGTTTGAATACGGTTTAACGCCACTTTAATCACATTTTTATGCCCCAACCCTCTTCGAAGTAGAGGGCGTATATGTCTTTGCACTTGTCGGTCGGTCTGTCCGTAGACCCTTTTAGTCTGGAGCATATCTCAAAAAGTAATCTAGAATCTTGGAACTTCACAGGTGGATAGATCCACCAAAGAAGTAGTGAAGTACCTAAGAACGATAACTCTAGTTTTTGAGTTATTTCTCTTAATTGATTGACAAAGAATAGGCCATTGACCTGCTCTTAAAGGGGACATAAATGTTTTACTAACATCTCCTGTCAGTCATTACTCGGCGGCTGAGTTCCTGACCATTGATTCCGGGTAACTCTCTTACCAGGATATAATTTGTACAACGACATCCCTTCCGAGCCTCCAGCTGCTCACCCAATATAGGTCTACGATTGCCCACCAATTGGTAGTAGACAAGTGTCGAAAAGGATGTATACCACCGTCGGGATTCAAACTCGTACTCCCTTGACTGGGGGGGGGGGGGTCGAAGCACAATAAACTGCGCTTCCTCGACTGCCCGTGAGGAGAACATAGGCAAACAAGGGTCAAACTTTTTAATTGGCAGATTTTTCTTGTCATCACAAATGATCTTTTAAAAATTGCCCTGCGATCAGGATGAAAAAAAACGGTGAAAACTGTTAGCCAAGTTATACCCCCGCTTTGCACCTGCACTTGCGTGCAAAGCGGGGTATAAATGGCAAGCAGTTTGCATAGTTTTGTCATCCTGAAAGTTGAGAGTGGTCCCTGGTTGACATCTTATTGAGATTGACCCAATATTGACACCAAGATGTTCTAGCATAAGTAAACCGGTCTTTGGTAAAACATAAGTCCACCTAGAGATTTCCTTACGATTTTTATCAGGAAACCTCGTTCAACACTGTGATAGTTCATGGGTTTCGAAATGTTGCGAAACTTTTACGGTTCCACTACCTTAAAGTAAAACGTCTTGGAATATGAAAGAGGTCCATGCTGTCGTCAGCCCTCTAATTGTTTTAAAATAGACCTACAATTAGTAAGTGAATTGACATTCATTTAGATCAAAACCATTCCAAACCGATCAATCAGCGCTCCATTTAAACACATCCAAACGTTATCCTATGTGAGGCTCACATGATAATTTGGATAAGATGTTGGACTTTTTCATTTCGAATGATAACACAGCCTGTATAAAGAAGGTTATCACTGGAGTTCATTTACGCTTTTCAGGGCGAGGGCGTTAAAGCATTTAGAGTGTCTCTGCAAATGTAAACGACTGAAAAATAGGTGAATTGGCGCCTTTATTGCATAAAAAGCAAGACTTTAGCATTTATTCGAACATGAATTGCAAAATAACTCATAGGAACTTTTAAAACAAGCTCCAAAAGTAATTATTAACCAGAAAATTGCGTTTTACATTGCGCCGTCACTTTTATTTATTCCGACGTTGCTTGGTTAACTAATGACGTCACAAGATTTAACGCGCGAATCGGATCGACGTCTATATTTATGCTCTATATAAATGTTAGACAAAGAAACTGATACAGTGTATGGGCCTAGAATGAAGATATTTAAGTGAAGAAAGTCGTGCGTTAAAGGCTCGTGAATTTTTTTATAAATCCACATATCACGTTTTCTTCCGTTAATGCCCAAGTTTTGTCCATTAACGTATGGCGATAACGACCCGAAAACGTAAATTTAATGCAATAATCATTAATAGAATCGGTAGCTCTATGAAACAATCAGAACTCTAAATTTTAACCTCTGAGGGAGCAGCAATGTCCTTTTTGTAATTAAGTTGTCTCTATAAAAAAAAATCTCGAACGACATTGCGCGCTCTTGTATACTGCGCCAGTACTATATCCGTATTATTAAAGAACCACGAGGGTTCCGGATTTTCCGATTATCATGTGTCGGTCTAGGAACAACTATTTGACTTTGCTCGTGATCGTTTTAGGTAAGTAAAAAACCGTGAACAGATCGATCAACCTGATAAAACTAGTATTCTCGAAGGGTTTGCTAGCAAAACTAACCGGCGATAGCCGTTTTTACATGTAGCTCACCTGAGCACGAAGTCCTCTTGAAGAGCTATTTTGATCGGTCAGTTCCCGCTTCCGTTCGTCTGTCTGCAATGGTGTTGGAATGAAAAGTCTTCTCCTTCCACATCGCAAGGCCCAGAGCCTTTTCTTTTTGGCGTGTCATTGTCTGGTGGTCATGCTTCAAACTTTTGCTTTCAATTCGAAATAAGCCATATGTTGTTAGGTATGATTTCAACATATGATAATTTCTCAAATATAGAAAAAGTTCTATATTGTGGATTCAAAAGCTTTGTGGCTTATCATTTTGACATAACGATGTATCTTGAATAGGCAGGGTGCATAGCACAATACTTGGTGACCTTCCAAGATCTTATTTCAAGATCAAACGACCAGAATTACCTTTTCCTGAGTGATTCTTTTATATTTATACGATTTAAGTCCAGTGAGCAAGCCGGCCAGTCTAGACGTTACTCTTGGACTTTACGGGCCGAGTGTAGACGGGCATTATCATCCATTTAAATGAATCCATCCCCAATAGCACCAGCATAAAATCTTACGCGGGTATTGAGGACTTCATCAATAAACCTACAAGCTGTCAGAGTACCTCTTTCTTAAATAATAAGTTCAGTCCGCCCATGCCAGCTGATGCCACCCCGAACCATGATGAACCCACCCCCATAACGATCGTGCGTATCAATGTTTGCTCCATGAAACATTTCCCCCGGCCTTCTCCACACCTTAACCCGCCTATCAGTGTAGTCCAGGCAATACCTGGACTCATCCGTGAATAGCACGGGGCGCCAGCGTCTTATGTGCCAGCCAACGAGATCCAATGCCCATGTTAACCAACGCCGGCAATAAACTCGGGACAACGTAATACAAATACATAGTCTTCTTGACCTCATGTTATGCTCATGCAGCCGTGTTTGTATGGTTTGAGTCGAAACTCGCACTCCCGAGGAGTTTTGAAGGTCGGAGCGTAGCTGCGTTGCCGTAGCAAACCTGTTCACTAAGCTTGAATTACCAAAAACGGTCTTATACGACGGAGGTAACTTTTCTACTACCTCCACCATATCTCCTTACAGGTGTACCATACTGTTGGTAACACTGCAATACTGGATTACCTCCCATTAAATTCACTCAAAAGTCGCCAACACATTCATTTAATTTCATTTCTAAATCATTCCATAATCATTCACTTGTCAATTTCAGTATGTTTTTGACTGTAATATATTTTAAAGTATGCTTCTCTGCTTGCAGTGAGTTACACGGTGAAATTGACACTCATCTCAATCAAAAACCATTCTAAATCGCTCACTCAACGCTGCATTCATTCACTCCAAAAACTCTCTGGAACAATTAAAAAACGCTCCAAATTACTAAAAAGATAGGATTAACTACTACATGAAAATAAATATGTGACCCGTCACGCGAAAAGGGACCACCTGGGAAATGCGTGGAAGACTGTTGGGATTGCGCAGACTTACTCGGGTCGAAACGTTTTGCACCGTGCTTATTTTCTGAATCTAGAATGATCAATCTAGCTTCCAGTGAAAACAAAAAACAAAATGAAATACGACTTCTAGTTGACCTGTGCTGGATCAAATATCTTTTTCAATAGTTCATTTTACAGAATTCCCGGATGGTCCCTTTTCGCGTGAAGGGTCACAAATATATATATAAATATATATATAAAAAGCTATGTGATTGAAATAACAAATCGAAATCGGTCTTAATACAAATGTGGCGGAGAATTAAGAAGTATTTCTTTTGTAATCCGCCTGTAAGAATTTTGTTACATACAAATGCGATGTACTTGTAACATTAACTGTTACATATATAATACTTACTTAGTGTTTTGTATGAGAAAAATAATCTAACGAGGTTGGGAGAATTGATCATTGTCGAGGCTCTGCCGAGCGATTATCAATTATCTCAACCGAGTTATATATTCTTTCATACAATACACTAAGTATGACTTGTATACTGAGCGACTTTAAAAACGCAATGCTTTAAAACAGAACTAAAATGCAAAAATAAGCGAACACACTCGGACTAAAATATACTTATTTTGTTACCCTAACAAGTTAACTTTAATCCAACATCAATTTTATTTTGAAAAATCATCTTGTATTCTCTTTACGGTGACAATTTTAAACATACCCACGAAAGTTGAAATTTCTCCATAGCCCTACTATTAGGACGATATTTTCTATTCAAATGAAACAATAGCGAAACAAATTTCAGAGTTAACTTACATGAATCACGATGTCTAAGAAATCATAAATACTGCGTTTAAGCACGTTTGGTCAAATACCGAGCCTAAAACGTCGTCTTTTTTCCCAGAAATGACGTCACTCACATGCTTTTCCATTCCTTTCGTAGAACCACAAACGTTGTTTATGTGAATGCGGTTTTGGCAGACAAAGCATGATCACACGTGCTTACCCCTTAGCAGACATGTCGTTTAGAACTGAGGTGACATTTTGAACGTGTTTACGGCATGACACTAACGTCATTTAAGCATGTAAAGTCTTCTGAAACTCCTGATTGGCAAGGTCCTACCTTACAGATGTTCAAATATTGATGGAAGAAATCAATATTCCTTTAGTCTTATCGAGGTTAACCATGTTCCGATTCAAAGGAACAATTTCCCTTTTGGCATACTCGGTTCAATACAGTCTTAGCTAAGTGAGTGAGTTGATTTCCTTTCTTTTAATGGTTTTTGAAATGTCTATCGTTAAATACCTTCCACACTTCTGACTTGTTAAATCAATCAACCAAGAAAAGTGCAATGACAAAGACAGAGTGAACAGTAGATAACTATGTCGAAACTAACCAAAGCGTCAGATCAAATACAGATTAAGTCGATTCAACAGAGCATCTACTTTGCATGATTTTAGCTAAATCTAATCAAAACAAATCTACTTTTCCGTGCCCAAATTTCAAATTTACTTTGTTGCGTATTATTGTCGCTGAGTATATTTATCTTATACCCTCTATTTGTCTTGTTTTAATGGATGTTTCTAACTGAAATGCAAGTTACTAAAAATAACCACATTATATCATTGTTCTAAAAGTAACTATGTTATATCATAAAAATATCACACAGGATGTTATCACACGGATATTTGTATAATTATTAGTTAAATAGTTATACCATATTAACTATTCCAATACCACATTAAAGTAATTCACATCATGAAATTGACAATCATTCCGATCAAAACCACTCGAAATCACCCACTCAGCGATCCATTCATTAATTCTAAGAACTCACTCAAACCATTAAAAAAGCAATTAAAAGTCGTGTAAAAAATACACTTTCATTCAAGCCGACCAAACCTTTCTGGTTGTGTTGACTGGTGGGTATTTTAAAGTGTCTAATCCGTCGTTGAACACGGTTAAACACACACACACACACACACACAAACAACGTAGATTTGGATAAGGGGAGAAATAAATATCGCCTATTGGACGAAAAAAGCGATATTGTCTTAACTTCCTTTAAATTCATTCCAACCTCGCTCCTCCTACTAATTCAATTTCACTCCGAAATTAGTCCAAAAGCATTCATCATGTCAATCTCACGAGGTTGTGAACTATAACTGCACCAATACTATATTAACTGTACAAATGCAATAGTAACTGTACAAATACAACATTAAGTGCACCAATACCATGTTTACTGTTCAAATACCATGCTCGCTATTTTAAGACTGTACTTGTACAATTCATATTTTCTGTATATGTATCAAGATGAGTAACTCTTAAGACCAAATCTGTAAAACACAGAATCTCGAATCTTGATGTAATCTATTACTGACAGCCTGTTCACTGAAGGACGAATGTGCCAGTCTAAACTGTCATCATCATGGCAAACCTCACTGCGTCGATGGTATGTGTCAATGTATCTGATAAGCCTGGATCGGTTGTACATAAATTGTGAAAAATATGAGAATTAAACACTTGTTTGTTTGAATACGGTTTAACGCCACTTTAATCACATTTTTACGGCCCAACCCTCTTCAAAGTAGAGGGCGTATATGTCTTTGCACTTGTCGGTCGGTCTGTCCGTAGACCCTTTTAGTCTGGAGCATATCTCAAAAAGTAATCTAGAATCTTGGAACTTCACAGGTGGATAGATCCAATAAAGGAATAGTGCAGTACCTAAGAACGAAAACTCGTTAATTCTCTTAATTGTTTGGCAAAGAATAGGCCATTGACCTGCTGTTAAAGGGGACATAAATGTTTTAACATCTCTTGTCAATCTCTTGTCAGTCATTACTCGGCGGCTGAGTGCCTGACCATTGATTCCGGGTAACTCTCTTACCAGGATATAATTTGTACAACGACATCCCTTCCGAGCCTCCAGCTGCTCACCTAATATAGGTCTACGATTGCCCACCAATTGGTAGTAGACAAGTGTCGAAAAGGATGTATACCACCGTCGGGATTCGAACTCGTACTCCCTTGACTGGGGGGGGGGTCGAAGCGCAATAAACTCCGCTTCCTCGACTGCCCGTGAGGAGAACATGGGCAAACAAGGGTCAAACTTTTTAATTGGTAGATTTTTCTTGTCATCACAAATGATCTTTTAAAAATGACCCTGCGATCAGGATGAAAAAAACGGTGAAAACTGTTTGCCAAGTTATACCCCTGCTTTGCACCTGCACTTGCGTGCAAAGCGGGGTATAAATGGCAAGCAGTTTGCATAGTTCAGTCATCCTGAAAGTTAAGAGTGGTCCCTGGTTGACATCTTATTGAGATTGACCAAATATTGACACTAAGATTTTCTAGCATAAGTAAACCGGTCTTTGGTAAAACATCATTCCACCTAGAGATTTCCTTACGATTGTTATTAGGAAACCTCGGTAAACACTGTGATAGTTCATGGGTTTCGAAATGTTGCGAAACTATTACGGTTCCACTACCATAAAGTAAAACATCTTAGAATATGAAAGAGGTCCATGCTGTCGTCAGCCCTCTAATTCTTATAAACAGACCTATATTTAGTAATTGAATTGACATTCATTTAGATCAAAACCATTCCAAACCGATCAATCAGCGCTCCATTCAAACACACCCAAACGTTATCCTATGTGAGGCTCACATGATAATTGGGATAAGATGTTGGACTTTTTAAATTTCGAATTATAACACAGCTTGTATAAAGTAGGTTATCACTGGGGTTCATTTATGCTTTTCAGGGCGAGGGCGTTAAAGCAGTTAGAGTGTCTCTGCAAATGTAAACGACTGAAAAATAGGTGAATTGGCGCCTTTATTGCATAAAAAAGCAAGACTTTGGCATTTATTCCAACATGAATTGCAATATAATTCATAGGAACTTTTAAAACAAGCTCCAAAAGTAATAATGAACCAGAAAATTTCGTTTTACATTGCGCCGTCACTTTATTTATTCCGACGTTGCTTGGTTAACTAATGACGTCACAAGATTAAACGCGGGAATCGGATCGACGTCTATATTTATGCTCTATATAAATGTTAGACAAATAAACTGATACAGTGTATAGGCCTAGAATGAAGATATTTAAGGGAAGAAAGTCGTGCGTTAAAGGCACGTGAATTTTTTATAAATCCAAATATACGTTTTCTTCCGTTAATGCCCAAGTTTTGTCCATTAACGTATGGCGATAACGACCCGAAAACGTAAATTTTATGCAACAATCATTTATAGAATCGGTAGCTCTATGGAACAATCAGAACTCTAAATTTTAGCCTCTGAGGGAGCAACAATGTCCTTTTTGTAATAGAGTTGTCTATAAAAAAAATCTCGAACGACATTGCGCGATCTTGTATACTGCGCCAGTACTATATTTGTATTATTAAAGAACCGCACAAGTTCCGGATAATTCGATTATCGTGTGTCGGTCTAGGACCAACTATTTGACTTTACTCATGATCATTTAACTCATGATCATTTAAGATAAGTAAAAAATCGTGAACAGATCGATCAACCTGATAAAACTAGTATCCTGGAAAGGTTTGCTAGAAAAAATAACCGGCGATAGCCGATTTTTACATGTAGCTCACCTGAGCACGAAGTCCTCTTGAAGAGCTATTTTGATCGGTCAATTCCCGCTTCCGTTCGTCTGTCTGCAATGGTGTTGGAGTGAAAAGTCTTCTCCTTCCACATCGCAAGGCCCAGAGCCTTTTCTTTTTGGCGTGTCATTGTCTGGTGGTCATGCTTCAAACTTTTGCTTTCAATTCGAAATAAGCCATTTCTCAAATATAAAAAAAGTTCTATATTGTGGATATTCTTATTCTTATTTCAAGATCAAATGACCAGAATTACCTTTTCCTGAGTGATTCTTTTATATTTATACGATTTAAGTCCAGTTAGCAAGCCGGTCAGTCTAGACGTGGAATGCCCTTTTCTTAGCCTTACTCTTGGACTATACGGGCCGTGTGTGGACGGGCGTTATCACCCATTTAAATGAATCCATCCCCAAAAGCACCAGCGTAAAATCTTACGCGGGGTATTGATGACTTCATCAATGTACCTACAAGCTGTCAGAGTACCCCTTTCTTAAATAACAAGTTCAGTCCGCCCATCCCAGCTGATGCCACCCCGAATGAACCCACCCCCATAACGATAAGGCTCATCAATGTTTGCTCCATGAAACATTTCCCCCGGCCTTCTCCACACCTTAGCCCGCCTATCAGTGTAGTCCAGGCAATACCTGGACTCATCCGTGAATAGCACGGGGCGCCAGCGTCTTATGTGCCAGCCAACGTGGTCCAATGCCCATGTTAACCAACGCCGACAATAAACGCGGGATAGCGGAATACAAATACATAGTCTTCTTGACCTCAGGTTATGCTCACGCAGCCGTGTTCGTATGGTTTGAGTCGAAACTCGCACTCCCGAGGCGTTTTGAAGGTCGGGGCATAGCTGCGTTGCCGTAGCAAACCTGTTCATTCGGGCTTGAATTACCAAAAACGGTCTTATACGACGGAGGTAACTCTCCTACTACCTCCACAATATCTCCTTACAGGTGTACCATACTGTTGGTAACGTGCCCAAGCTCTGGTTACAACAGTATGGTGTATCTCCAGTTCCATGCAAACACCTCGGTGGGAAGCAACTTGCTCCACCATACTTATAGAACGCCACAATTGTTCGACAGATTAATGTCGTCTGACATTTGAATTAGCCATGAGTAACGATTTAAAAGTAATTCAAGTACTGAAAAACAGAAACTAAGCATCTACACGCAACATGTACATGTGGAAAATGAGAAAGGACAGGTAAGAAACCGGGACTCCTCATTTTGCACGAGTCTCGCGAGAAAATTTCGAGTCAAATTTGGTTATGTTTACATTAGATATCTTGCAAATACATTATTGTACAATTTGAACACGAACACAAATATGGATATCTCTAGGTCTTCATGTGTTAGTATAGCCTGGTTAATTTGACCCGAAATTGACCTCTATGGAAAAATGCTTAAATAACAATTATCGACATATTTTATAAATTAGCAAAATATATAATACTTTAATTCTCGTTTGTTATTCATTCCTATGAAAGCACGTGCAAAGCCGAGTAGGAATAATCGGATTTTTATTCATCTAAATAGCAGGGGTCAGATTCAAGTCAATAAAACCGCACTATACATATACGTGTGAACAATCCGGTCATACGTTAGTGTAAACATGTTCCTGAAATCTAACTTGGTGAATAAAGCTTAGTTCTTTCAGCATCTATAGAAATCAATGATCCGATTTCTGTTCGTTAGAGAAGATGAAAAAATCCTCTACATAAAATTTTGATATTCATGTAAAGAGTTTTAGAACCAAGTTTAATGCTGCTTTTATTTATCAAACAGACGGTTTGTCCAGCTAAACAATATATCACATTGAAGCTGAAGATTAGTACAAGCAGTTGCACACCATTAGAAGCCCCATCTCGTAACAAAGCAGGTAAATCATTATTGAAAATATGATATTTTGTTAAAAAAACAGTTACTTCATACCAGCTGGATAAAAGTTTCCTTAATTTGATCTGATTGTAGAAAAATATTCTCACAAGGTATTTCTACAACCTTAGATACTTAACTCAGACTCAAAAGGTTCTTTTGAAACAACAAAATTCCATAAATTTTGTCAACATACATGTCGAACCTGTTTTGTTTGTTTTTAAAATAGATGTTCCGTATGGTGCAATTACACCATAATATTGTGAAATATTTTCCGTGATTAATTTCTAATTATAGATTTTTTACTTCAATGATCTGTAATAGATAACTATATATTTATCATTTTGTTAAATAGAATTCGATGTATTGCTTAACAACCTTACAGGTATACCAACTATAAATGTCCATTTATGTTGTGATAACACACCATACCTTAAATAGACCTCACGGTTACAAAATTAGAATGACATATATGAAATATGTGTTTATAAAATGCTCAGATCCCTCCCAACTGTGTGCATTTTAACTCAGCGAATGACTTCAGGTCTAGGGCTTAACTTTTAGTATAAAATATCTGAGAACAGTGATACTTGGGCAGTAGTATCAACAACTGCTACTATAGGCTGATCCCCTAGCTTCACATATAAACACAGATTTTCAAATGAATCAAGCTGACAGATCTCTACTTCCTCCATTCCCAATTGTTCAGGATCATTATTTAGGGTGTTTTTTGGCCAAAGGAAATTTTCTGAATTTGTTATTTTTTCATTATAAGGGATTGAGGGGTGTTAATCAAATAATAATTCAAAGGTATTTACTGAAGGATTAAATTGAAGAAGGTGGGTATCTAAAGCGTTTCTGATGCCAGTGCTAGTCAATTGGGTCGGATCTATGCCCCCTATTCCGACCCCGAGTCGTTTAAATCTTCTTCTTCTTCTTCTACTTCTTCAGCTTCTAAGGAGGAGATAGCTGGATTTTTGGTTGGTGGCAACTTACTTGGACTTTTGTCACGGAAATGGCCTTGTTGGCCACATTCAAAACATACCCATGATTTGGATTGCTGAGGGGTGTTTCGCCTAGTGGACTCTCTGCCAACTTTGTTTGTGAGTTTGGCAAGGGCATCCACTACAAGATTAATCTTGGTCTCAAGGGATTGGATTCTATCTTCCAACCCCTTGTTACTACTAGGCTGATCTTTGGAATTCTGTCCATGATCTTTGATAGGGGCTTCGATAGAGGCTTTCTTTGAAGCCTTTTGAAGTCTGGTCGGGCAGGTTGGGTGCATACAGCCATAATGGCATGTCCGTCATCGCTCTCCCCATCCGAAAGGTCCATATTTAAGTGGACAGTTTGAACCTCTGTCCTGTCATCAAATCTGACTGACCTTGGTCGGCCAAAGATGATCTGTCTATTGTGCTGAAAGTTTTTTTTACAAGGACTATAGCCTGTTCAATGCTTTGAGGCCTTGCATTAGCAGCATAAGCTGTGACCTTGTCGTGGCACCCCTGACAGAACCTTTTGAATGCTATTTTATACATGTGTTCATCTGTCATATGCCTAAATGCTTCGAAAGCCAATTCTATCATTCTTTGCCCCCATTCTGGTAAAGTTTCACTGGCCTTCTGCTTGGCCCTCCGAAACTCCAGAATTAGATTTTCAATAATATCACTGACATCGAAGCGCCTTTGAAACCAGATGACTCATTGTTTAAAGGATATGTTGGGTTCCCTGTCAATCAAGTGAGAATAAAAGTCACTTGCTTTACACTCCAGTACCCAACACAACCGCCTTTTCCTTTCTACCGGGGACCATTCAGACTCTTCGGCAAAAGAGCTGAACTTGGTGTAAAAAGAACGCCATCTACCTTCGCCATTAAATGACAGTGCTCTTGGTAGTGGGACATTCTTTGAAGATTTTTGCCTGGCCCCCTTCATAACCGATGCAGATTTTGCGGCAGACCTTCTGAATTGTCTGTCAGAATTCAAATAAGACCGAGTTTCCTGGAAAGTCGTGGTTCCAGAGCATTCTGGAACTTCATAACGAAGCGCCCTTGATTCCCTCTTTATTTTTCGGGACGCATCTTCACCCAAGACCTGATCATAACGGATGACCATAGTTTCAAGTTGGTCCATATCCATTCTCACTAGGACATGCTGGGACCCATTCCAAATGAGTGAAACGCCTTCCTCTGGAAAATATTCCCTCCCTAAAAAGGCTTGTCTAACCGAGGTATGATCCAAGTTTCCTACGCAATTCTCAGGTCTTCCTTTTGGTAGATTTAATTTACTTGGCTTAATGGGGTAATTTTGAGGTGATAATTGTTCTTGCTTGGGATATAATGCTGCATCCCGCGTCATATTTCCATACGGATGGAAATGCTGTTCCGACACGTCAATAGGCGAGTTTCGCATAGATACGTCTTCGAATGTATCCGGAACTGGTTCGGTTGTAGGTGCACCTACCGCAACAGTTTTGGGGGACTCTACCGGATTGTTTCCATTTGCATGGAAATCTGATTCCGGCACAACTGCTTGAGTGATCAGTTGTTCATTTCCAGACGGCTGGAAAATAGGGGGAGTATCGGACCTATCACCCTTCATCGATAAAGGGTGAACACCGTGCCCCATGTGCTCGCCTGCCTTCCTCTGGCTCGAATTGTCCACAACTTGTCCTAAGGCAAGTTGGGCATTTCTTTTGGGCAGGTGAAAACTGAAACTAAAGTTACTGGGGTCGACCTTGTTATTGATAATTTTCAGTATCTCCGGAGTAATTGATTGCTCCTTTCTTGCTTCGATAATGTTCACTGCTGTGTGTCTACCCACCAGCTCAACACCCATTAATTCTGACAATGTACAGAAGATTAGGGGAATTAGGACCCGATCTGAGCCCTCTGCTTCTGCTTGAACAACACCGCTTCATCAGAGACAGTGTCCACAAACCCTTCCGTATCGGGAAAATCTGTGAGATTGTCTCCTTGGCAAGCTGAGCTGTCTTTGTTTGATGCAATTTTTAGGAAGAAGTAATAGGTTTGAATTATGAAACTATAATTCACTTACGATGATATTATGGCATTATGAAAAGTGGGCTGGCGTTGAAGGTGGATGAAAAGATTTTAAGATGAGTTAGATAAACCAGAAATTAAATGATCAGAATTAATTTTTTATTACTATAAAGGACAAATGACTTTTACTTATCACCCATGCCAGACCCAACCAATTCATAATATGGCATGGTAATTATGAAATAATGAAAATTATGTATGGAAATTGAAACAGGGATATATCGGTCACCTGTCCCTGGGTAATGTTTACCAATACTGTAGCAGGGTTATATCGGTCACCTGTACATTCATGGTGATGCACTAAATGGTAGTAATGTATGAAACAGGGATATGTCTGTCACCTGCCTCCGACACAAAAAAAATCGGGTGTTAATGCCATATTTCATTCGTATTATTAAACGTAAATATACGCTTAACATCAAAAAGAGAGTAATTCCTTTTAAGTTTCAGATCGGTTTCCTTTACAATCATCATATACTTACATGTATAGTTTCCTATTTCGTCTCGATCTTTTCACTGTTATACCACCACAAACATCAACCATTAGTTCTTTTTAATTTGACTTTTGACAAACATTATATTGTTTTTCGGCGACAAAATGTAGTTCTTTTGCGTTATTACTCAACTGGCAGGGCGTGACCTAGCCGTGACTTTAATTTTGAATAGTTTAACTTCGTCGTTACTTATCGTTAACATGTGCAAAATACTGTATCCTTACATAAAAGAAATCACGCGCCTAGAGGTATTGAATAAAATTCATCGTTGGGTTACCAAAACTTACTTACAGTAACTGAAACTTGCTGAATTATAAGGGTTTTGTTACTGACCTATTATGTCGACTTTCTATAGAAGTAATTAAACATAAATGAAGGCTGATTTACTTTAAGCCGCCATAGCGCAGTTGGTAACGCGTCGGACTATCAATCCAGGGTCGATCCCCGACTGCGGCACTCATTCTTTCCGACTATTTGTCTCTCACCAAATTGTGGATAATAAACTTAATCATGAAATTGAAAATCATTTCACTCCAAAAAAGCTAAATCACGTTCAGTGCTTCAAGTTACCAGTTCATTCAAAACTCTTCAAAATCATATAAGACAGCTTCGAAACCGTGACCTGGAGGTCTGTGGATCGAGCCCATACACCACCTTGGTGGGTTAACGGGCAAGGTATTTCAATAGCAAACCACAATTTATCGGAATGTAGACTTTGATTAAAGTGGGTTTAACCCTTTGCTGTTTAATCTCTGCTTTTTATGTGCCTGTTATTTTATGATTGAGAATACATTGTGAAAAAAGAAGAAATTGCTTCTGACAAGCAATTTCTTCTTTTTTCACACTATTTTCTACCCTACAGAATGGTTATTTTTCAAATTAAATCCATTTTAAATTTTCGTCTGCAAAACCTTTGAATTCGAACAGGTCACTAATTTTGTAAAACAGGAAAGTGTTAATTAAGGCGTATCTCCCTCGATGACATCAAAATTATCTAGCGAGAGTGTTGAAGAGCGACTCCATGAGCCTTGGCCTTCGTAACAGTCGAACAAGAATGAATAAGCCCAAATTTTAATTCTTCAATCCATGAACTGATAAAAGAGGGTTGAAGCACATTTTATCTACATGTATTTTTGTGAAACATTTTTTTGAACGCCTGGGAAAGATAAGCAATGTCGTGACAACGGCTGGATTTTAAATCACGTTGTCACTTAAAATCTTGCCTTACCGATATAAGTTTGAAACGGTCAGAATTAAAGATTTGAAACTGAAGATAATCGCTTACGCACCTCAGACCTACGTTGAAGAAAGTGATGAAGGTGAAAATAATAATAAAAAGAAAAAGAAAAAAAAGACAGACAAAAGATCATGAAATTGAAAAGAGTCACATTCGAAATCATTCTGGATAGTTCAATCAAAACTGCATTATCTCAAATGAAAAACTCTCTCTAATACGTGGGCTTTCAATGTCTCAAATGTAGCTGCTGACGCTTTACTGTTCCATTCCTTGATGGTCCGTTGGAAAAATATTGGTTGTCGGTATGTCGTTGAAGAGAATGAAATGTTGTAGGTATGTGGTGGAATTTTGCGGGGATTTGGCGAGAGCCTTTGTTCCCTGTCAACGTCGATTTGTTCGATTATTTCGTAAAGCATAGTGAGACGACTTCTTGTTTTTCATTCTTGAAGTGATGGCAAATTACTTTATCGTTTACACTGGATCGGTTTCTTGTATGGTTTTAACGAATCGTGCACCTCGTCTTTTGACCTTTTCGATATTCTCAATGTTTCTTTTCTCACATGGAGCCAAATCATATAAGTGGTGTTCTAAAATTGGTCGGGCTAGTTACATGTAAGCTTCTTGTTTCACTGTAGTAGATTAGATGTTCAGGCTTAGTTTGGGATATCTATTGGCTTTGTTTGGGATATCATTCATGTGCTCTCCCATTCTAGATGTTTGTTTGTTGTGAGGCCTAGATATTTTGCATAGTTGACATCTTGTATGAGGTGTTCATGTACTTTGCCTTTATTGTTCTCTTTCTTTATGTTTTTAATACTTGGAATTTGTCTTGGTGACGAGCCATTTTCCAAGTCTCTTCCCAGAGAGAACCAGTTATAGCTTGATTAGCTTGTTTTTGTTTATGGTTTTTCCTTTTGAAAATCGGGAAAATCGACAAGGTGAATGATTTGCGAATGATTCCAAAATGAAAATGAGTGGGCGGGATGAACGAGTTTGAACGAAATCAGTGATTTCATATTACCTCTCTTTCAGAATATGCACGTGCTGTTAGCGCTTCTTCGTGGACTAATCTGCCGCTCTTAAATCAACAGTAGGCAATAAAAAAGTTCAAAGATTTAATCAGTTCATACATTTTTTATTTATTATCATTTTTTTTTTTTTTGCTTTGAACTATTTCGAAGTGCTATGACCAACTTCGGAGCGATTTGCACTGAGTCAAATGAGGGTTTAAGATGAATGAAGGGAATACAGTAAGAGCGAATTATTACATTTTTGATTAAAGTGAAATTTAATTTCACGGTGTTACAAAATGTTACACTTTCCATAAACACATCAGCCGTACTGAATGGGGATATAAATTAACATGTAAAATCGCGTGTAAGGATTTTCAGTCTAACTTGGCACCGTTTTTTGTCATAACGTGGCATTATTATAAAAACAGCCTAAAAGTCTAGGTCTCGATTATAATCAGTAAACCAACTTATTGGATAACAAGAATGTCTTTCCATTTGAAATGTCTGGCTTTGTTGGCCGTTGTTGGTGAGTTCTTTATATAGAGGATAACTGATTGGTTAAGTGTAAGATCGGTTTTTATAACACTGAGTGAATAACAAAAGTAATATTTACAGTGATCGATTTATCGATTTTAAACTTTCTTTTTGTAAGATTGAGACAAAATTGGAAAATTCTAGGACCAAAACTGTTAGAGCGACAAGTCAAAAGCTATATTCAAAATAAAGAAAGCTAGAAAAATCGCGATTTTACTGTCATGATAAAAGTAATAGGCGTCTGATTGGGTCTTGCAGAGAAAGGAAGCTATTTTCAGAACTTGAATGCATCTTTTAAGGGAGGTAATAAATATCGCTAATTTTGTTCATCATTAACAAAATAAGCGATATTGGATTACCTCCCTTTAATTTCACCCGAAATCACTCATCGTATGTATTCAATTTCATTCCAAAATCATTCAAATTATTCATCTTGTCAATTTCATGGTGTTTTTCCTCACCAATGTTGTTGTTCACTTAGTGGACAGCGATACAATATAAAAAGTTACGAAATAATGGAAAATCAATAAAACTCTCTTAAGGTTTTAGGTACCTTTCTTAAAAAAGAAAAAGAAAAATACATTCGCCGGTCTGGGTCAGTTTTCGAAATTTACCTCTTGGAAGAAAATTTTGAACAAAAACAAAGTTACCTTTGCCGATTTCTACCCGACTACACATTCGGCAATGAATAATTAGTGTTTATTTTTCCTCTTTATTGGATTAAATCGCAATATTTGTAACCTTTTCAAAGAAGAGTTGGTCTCCTCTCCCGATTCATGCGCTCGTTCGATCAAGACATTTAGATTTTCTTAACAAAAATCTTGATATCGAAATTTCTTACCGAAACCAAAATTCACCTTTCAATCTAACTAATACTAACCTATTAGAAGTATGTGTCGGTAAAACAAAAGAATAATACAAGAGGACCATGATGGTCCTAGATCGCTCACCCGAGTCTCTTTGATCACTGGGACATCACATCAATTAAAAAGACAGATGTTATAAAGAAGATAATTTCGACATAAAAAAAAGTTTCTCAAAGTTTTGGCCATATTTGTGGCCATTAGAGTTATTTCAAGTAAATTATCATTAAGACTCCTTTTCCTGTGATATGGCATGAATCCTTCCCATTTTCAACAGAGTTCATTCTTGTGACCTGGCAAATATTTTGACCACGTTTTATGAAAATTGGACCATATTTGTGGCGTCAGGAGCTCTTACAAGAAAATGTGATTGAGGCCCGGCCCCTTTTCCCGTGATATGGCACGGATCCTTCCCATTTTCAAAAGAGTTCAACCTCATGACCTTACAAACATTCTGACTAAATTTCATGATGATTGTACCATATTTGTGGCCACTAGAGTGTAAACAAAAATTCGTCATTAAGGTCCCTTTTCCTGTGATATAGCACGGATCCCTTCTATTTTCATTAGGTTTCATCCTTGAGACCTGACAAACATTCTGGCCAAGTTTCCTGAAGATTGGGCCATATTTGTGGCCACAAGAGGGTAAACAGGAAATTGTCATTAAGGCCCCTTTTCCCATGATAAGGCACGAATTCTTCCCATCTTCCATAGGCTTCATCCTTGAGACCTGACAAACATTCTGGCCAAGTTTCCTGAAGATTGGGCCATATTTGTGGCCACAAGAGTGTAAACAGGAAATTGTCATTAAGGCCCCTTTTCCCATGATAAGGCACGAATTCTTCCCATCTTCCATAGGATTCATCCTTGTGACCTTGCAACTATTCTGACCAAGTTTCATGAAGATTGGACCATATTTGTGGCCACTAGATCGTAAACAAGAAAATAGTCATTAAGGTCCCTTTTCCCCCGATAAGGCACGGATCCTTCCCATTTTCAAAAGAGTTCATCCTCATGACCTTACAAACATTCTGACAAAGTTTCACGACGATTAAACCATATTTGTGGCTTCTAGAGTGTAAACAAAAAAAATGTCATTCCTTTCCCGTGATATGGTACGGATCCTTTCCATTGTAGCATTTTTACAAGGGATCACCGAAGGAATATTTCTGCCAAGTCTGGTTGATTTTGACTCAGAACTTTAGTAGAATATGTCGTTTAAAGAAATTGTTGACGCCGTGACGGACTGATTGACAGACGGACGCCGGACATTAATAGATCACAATAGCCCCCTTTAGCACTTCGTGCTCAGGTGAGCTAAAAAGAAAACACAGAAAACAATACTTTGTCGTTGTAGTCCCACAATAAAGCGTGAGCATTTTAGAAGGAAAACCAAGATATAAAGTGAAAATTATACATTAAATATACTTAGTTCCAAAAGAAAGTGTGAATTTTTACATTTGGAATATCTCTGAAATTACACAATCTATCGTCATAAACCGTCGTATGACTATCCCAAAGAGTATGTGCAAACGATATTTTAAAACAAAAATCACGCGATGAGCATATTTTTCCTGCTTAATTGAGTCATTTGATTTTGCATGTTCCGCATGTACATCACGCGTTATACGAATAATTAGTTTGAAAATGCATTCACTTGAATCTTTGCGGCTTTCCTAAGCATAAAATCGTATCTTCAATACAATTGTGCATGATGCCACAGCATGGTTTAACTCCAAATTAACGTTGTTCAACAAAATCGAACCATTTTAGATTTAGAACGTCATTAAATTTGATTGAGCATTCATGTTCCAATAGAAATCTAGGTCATCATTTTGTTACGCTTTTAATAAGCAAATCGTGATGACATAGAACGCCATAGTTCTATTTAAAGATGAGGTTCTGGCCTACGTTTCAAGTAATGTTTAACGTTGACGTACAAGTAACATCTGCATAAAAATTACAACTTTTGTTTGGAAATGGCTTAGAATGGCTTCCAGAACTCTATAATGAAATATCAATACATAGCTATTACCATATGAAAAAGTTGTAAGGGGGTCAAATCTATGTATATAGATGGCCTATCTATTTAATAAAAGAATTGCTTTGAAATGGTAATTAAATACCTGTAATATTAATCAATTCAATATCTCAAACACGCTTCGAACACGTTGATCGCGAGTTACAAATACGTTCTGAGGACGTTAGCGACACGCTCAAAAACGCTGATTCACGCTGGCATTCGCTATCAACGCGTTCTGGGCACGTTAATGAAGCGTTACTCACACGTTCATACTCGCTATGAACACGCTACAAGCGCGTCGCGATTTGGAAAAAGAATATGACGGTCAGCGTATGCCGACGTTTTACAGACATAGTCTTTTTCTCAAACGCGTTAGACACACGTTGGCTAAAACGAAGAGGTGTGACAGGGCCATTAGCTTCTGAATGAATATACATGTATTAACAATGTGAGGTTAAACTCATATGAAATAAGAAGAATTACACAGAATTTTTTCCGCAGTAAAATTGATATATAATGTGTTCCGTCCATTTATCACGTCATACCTCTTTAGTGGGAACGCCGATGCTTTTGACGCTATATAACCCACGCGATAAATTGCGCGCTTCGTTTTCTTTGAAATTCTTCCTAAAGTCAAAATCATTACTAATTTATTAATTCTACATCAAGAAAAATAAAATCTTACTATTTT
Organism: Fragum whitleyi; assembly: GCA_948146395.1. Taxonomy (NCBI): domain Eukaryota; kingdom Metazoa; phylum Mollusca; class Bivalvia; order Cardiida; family Cardiidae; genus Fragum; species Fragum whitleyi. The sequence goes on from OX411559.1 coordinate 18,867,407, forward strand.
ACAACCAAAAAAGGGGATCCTAAAACTAATTTCGGAATTGTGATCGTATTATAACGGATAAAATTTCATTTACGCGTTGATGTGTAAATGCTCCGCCCGTGGTTTTTTACCTTTTGCATATAACTCCTCCTCCATCAGACTTTATTGAAGGACACATTACGCGAAAAATGAAATTATTTCATAATTATAAATCTTTTTCTGATGTGCTGATGCAGATTCACCCCGACAGGTTTATCGGAGAAGGGCTACGTTGCCATAGCTATGGGTAACCCGTAATGCATGTACAGTAAGTTACACCGTGAAATTGTCATTTATCTCGACCAAAAACCATTCTCAATCGCTCACTCAGCACTCCATTAATTCATTCCAAACACTCACTCAAAACATTCAAAAACACCCCAAAATCACTTAGATAGATAATATCAACATCTGAATTCAAAATAAACATTGCTATCAAAAAAAAAGCAAATAAACTTGAAATTAAAAGCGTCTTATTGGTTCTCGACGAAATTAGAAGCTATTAATAGAACTTGTTTAAATTTTTTAAAGGGAGGTAATAAATAAGGCTAAAATTATTCACCCTGAATAAAATCGGCGATATTGGAATATTTCCCTTTAGTTTCACTCAAAACTCACGCATCGCACTTATTCAATTTCAATCAAACATCATTTCAAAATAATACACCTTGTCAATTTTACGATAATATTAACTGTATCTTAAAAAATAACTAATCTTAATATCCGCAAATCTCTAGTTCTTGCTCTCCCCAAAGCACAGCCGTTTGACGTCTAATCCAATAGGTCCTGTGTTATGATTTGTAGATTGATTAAAAAAGAGTTAAGAATTTAATTGTATTGAATTCGTTGTTTTCGTTGTTTTAGGCGTTGTTTTGTCGACCAGGTGCCATAATCATGATAACCTAGCTATCGTCTGTGTTGGTCTAACTTGCTCGAAACCTGGTGAAACGGTTGGATGTGAACGTGAAGTGTGCTCATGCGTGAAGGACAGCCAACGTACGTAAACGGTCAATATATATAAATAACATAAACGATAAAGAATTTCTTATATAACACAAGCGATCGTCTTATGTCGCATAAGCGACCATCTTCTATTAAACATAAGCGGCCATTTAATTTAACATAATTTAGCTTTCGGTGAAGTGATTCAATTTCCCGCGATCTGTCACAAATCTTTAGGGAAACTCCGGTCCATATAAAGAAAACTTCAACGTGATCTCTGATTGGTCAATATTATTGAAATTCAAATTATTTGAACATTTGTCTTTGTGTACAATATGTTCTTAAAATACTATCGAAAAATCAAAGATTTTTAAACCGTTTCTGTAGCTTCTTCTAAGCAGGCGTAAATTTCTTTGAGGGGCCATATAAAGACAGCTGCGTGGTAAGGGTTATGTCAAAAATGGCCCAAAAAGTCGTAAAAATGAGATTGTGTCATACCAATTTCGATTTCATTCTATGCGCGAATGAATGACCCCAAATTTAAGACAAGTCTGACTATTTCATTAATCATGGATAATACAATTTACTATGAATAAGTAAGAAATAATTTATATTTGTTATAGTGAATATGTAAAATCAGTGATTTTGTAAAATAACTGAAAAATTCAGGGATTTTGTAAATTCACTGGTTCCGTCAGCTATATCATAAAATGACTGAAATTTTCAGTTAATATGCAACATTATAGAGTAATTTTAGTTTATACTAATTTATTTTAGTTTGATTGCGACGAAAGCTTAAGCTTATAGAATCGCTATCGAACGCTCAATCCTGATGTTTTTACGTCCCCGAGAAAGAGGCAGTGGTTTAAACCCACTGCTACCTATTTTTACAGCTGGGTGAACTGGGGCTGGCTATTAAGTGTTTTGCCCATAAACACACCCCGGCGACAGTGGGGCTCGAACCACGGACCTCCAGGTCACGGTTCGAGTGCATTTACCACTAGGCCATCGAGGCAGTCAATTTTGAGACAATAGGATATAAGTGAAATAAGTATATTTTAAATGATTCATTCAGGTTGTCACATTTTGTTTAATATTCATATTTCTTTTCGAAACATTGAGATTGTTTGTAGTATTCGCTATCATTATTGTTGTTCAAAGTAAAGTTATTGGTGTGCATCCGGTGTCAGAATAGAAGTACAGAACAACAACCCTTTAAGGTAGTTGTGAATCCTAATTGTCAAGATTGAAATAAAAATTTAATATACGATTCAGAATGAAAAAAATATGAATAAAAACTGTTTCTCATACTTCCTGATTTCTTCAGTAAAATTATCAATACTTACCGATTTGAGTTATTTTCAGAAATCACTGGTGTATGCAGTTTTCTTAAAAATATAAGATCATAGATAGGCCTAATGAATAAAAACAATATATACCACATCATTTATTTGAAATAATATTGTATTACCTTTTTTATCACAAATATTCCATCACTTCATAAATTATCTGAAAATTTCAGTCATTTTATGAAACAACTGACGGAATCAGTATATTTTACAAAGTCCCCGACATCTTTAGTTATTTTCACACCCTTGGAACTGTTACAACGGACAAATACCTCTGCATGAAAACATGTTAAGGATTCGCAATGAAAACAGTCACGATTTCTGTACTCACGGAAAACAAAAACCCTACGACTTTCAAAATAATATCTTTTATCCATCGAATTTAAAAAAAGACAAGTGTAGCTTTTACAGTCTGATACTCCGCATAACCATTTACTTTCATATCTTATCCTGCAAATAACTAGATCTTTGAAGATTAAAGGGAAATTAGAAGTGATGTGTGTCATTTTTCAAAGTAAATGCATTATAAGCTTTTAGATTGTGTTTAATATTAGAAATTCATGCAATCTCAAACAATAATTCCAATTGAGTTATTGGTGATATTTTCCTCCCTATTATCATAACTTCAAATAGAAAAAATAGAAAAAATATAATAAAATATATGTTACGGTGCATGACAGAGAGTGTTACAGTATAGTAACTACATCACTAATATAGGTTACAGATTCTTATGGAAAACATTTCGTATGTTTTATGTATTTGAATGGGATTTATTAGCTATTCTAGCTATGATTTCCTGTCTGTCCGTGTGTCTATCCGTCCGCCCGTCTGTTAACATACACTTATTTTCCCAAAAGAGTCCACAATCTCTATCCGATTTACTTCAAACTCTCACATAATGATTATACCCACATCAGAAGGAAACAACAAGGGAATTTGATTACAATATACTCGTTGTAGCATTAGCGTCAGGGCAGTGACGTATTAATGCAAAAAGAGCCTTATGATAAATGGTGAAATTATCCCAACCCTTGAACACAAATTTAAGAACTGTTTTGATATCTAGTACAAGAAGTACAATCTCTATCCGATTTACTTCAAACTCTCACATAATGATAATACCCACATCAGAAGGAAACAACAAGGAAATTTGATTACAATATACTCGTTGTAGCATTAGAGTCAGGGCAGTGACGTATTAATGCAAAAAGAGCCTTGTGATAAATGGTGAAGTTATCCCAACCCTTGAACACAAATTTAAGAACCGGTTCGATATCTAGTACAAGAAGTTCAAGAACTAGTTCTAGAACTGGTTCAAGAGCTATTTCGACTGTTCTTGAATTTCAAATTCATGTTCTAGAACCAGTTCTTGAACATTTTGCAGGGAAGGAGGCGTTAGAGCGTCCTAGGCTGTCGTGGATGTCCTGTGATTTCGAAAAACCTTAAAAACTAAAATCAACTAGTATTTCGGCGGGTCTATCCTCTCAGAAAATATTTTAGATTAAAGCATGGCTAGCTGATTTGACCTTTTTTGTACAAATCTCGGAGATTGATTGACTTTTTATATAGACCGAATAAAGGTTCTTTTCCCTTCAATTCTCTCATTTACTTCAATGCATATTAGTGTCTCACTTTCAATCAAACTGCGAAACAGGACCTTTTTGTGCTTAGATTTATATTTTTGAATAAATTCACTTCAGGGTTATATTTTCCTTAAAATTTCAAAAGCAACTTAAACAACGCACTTGGCTGATGGTACCCATTTGTAAACAGGTCAATGTATAAAATAGGCACCACGACCCGTTTATTACATTTTTTTAAAAAACAGCAAAAGTAGATTTTTTGAACAAAAGTTTCATATTGGAAAGTTTCATATTGGAGAAATGCTGAGCGAACAATTGTAACACCGTCGTTTGTAGAAGAGTTTTAAACCGATGATTTTGAGCATGTTCAATCTATTTAGATATTGGGATTTTAAGCTTACACTTTCTTGACAAGATATCTTTCATTTAAAGCAGGTGAATGTTTTACGATGTTGATTAGACTACTATGTATAGGCATTCGTATAATTAACATTTGCGTGCGCTATCTTATCCTGAAAGTAAGGCAGATATAATTGAAAAGAAGGAAGGCATATCGTTTTTTCATAAATTAAAATGGAGATCAGAGTGTTATTTTTAGATATATCGCATTAAATGAAGTTTTGGGACTCTTCTTCCCGTCTACCTCGTATTTCGCAGGAAATACCTAGATATAAGATATTTCGGATTTCATTGCGCTTTCTTTTTGTGTTTTTAGAAAATCCTGGCGTCAAGAAAACTGGGATTTGTGTATGCAATATCAATGACAGAGGTTGTAACACTGTAGGGAAGATACTGTAACATACCAAAAGAAATAGTCAGAGTCCGTAACATACGCATAAAATTGAAATAATGCATATAAGTTTCGAAACAAAGGACATTCCTTATAGATAACGGGTATAATAGAGAAGACTGAGGGGTTTTAACGCCGAACAGATAAAATGTTTCAGTATTTCTTCTTTCTCATCTTTCTCGTCTAAAAAGTAGTAGACGAAACACTGTTTTTCGATCAAATTTCCATCAAAACTCTTTTTTACCGAAATATCAATATCAAAAATATTTCGATCAGGATTATTCATTATCTAAGGAATGGAATAGGAATATATAAAAAGTCTAACGTGTCTTCTAGATGTAGAAATAATGTCGAAACCGACATGTATTCAAACGAATTAACAGACGCCTTAACAGTTTTCATTGCGAATCCTTAACATGTTTTCATGCAGAGGTATTTGTCCGTTGTAACAGTTCTTAGGGTGTGATTTTACAAAATCACTGATTTTACATATTCACTGTTACACAATTATTTAGGAGTTCAAGAAATAATACGAAAGCAGCCATTACATTGTCCGGATAAGCTGCTTTTCTTTAACTTAAGTTTTGTTGATGAGCTTGAATCTCGAGTTAGATCAACAAACAGGAACTTTGTTAGCTTTGCAGTTGAGCTCGCTGTTGATGTTAAGGTAGTTGACCCGTAATAGTTCGGCAACGTTTCGGAAGTTATGGGCTTTAACAGTGTTAACCGAGGTTTCCTAATGGTTTCATTAGGAAACCTCGATCAACATCATGAAAGATCAATAGTTCTAATGTAGCGAACGTTACTATCACTACTTTAAACGTCGTGTCAGCTCGAAAAGGATTGCCTTGGGCATAACGTTTAATACTCATGGTTAAGTCATCTTAACCTTCAGGGCTAGGGTTTTAAAGTATTAAATCCTCGTTTACATTTGGCCTACGGAGCCCGTACGGCGCCCGTATCTCGCCGTAAGCATAAAATCGTGCGGTGCCCGTGCGGTGATATACGGTGCCCGTTCGATCATCGCACGATCTTACGGGCACCGCAGACACCTGCGATCTCGTTTAAGAAAATGTTATACACATCTTAAAAAATCGCAAGCCCGTAGCCTTGTGCTGACACCGCACGGTCGCCGCACGGACATCGCACGGAAGCCTTGCGATGATCGCGCGGAAATCGTACGATATCTTAACTATCAAACATCCAAAATAAACCCCCGTAGAATCGTGCGATGACCGCACGACATCCTCTCGATATTCGTGCTGAACCCGTGCGATCTCCGCACGGGAATCTCACGATTACTTTGCTATATCGCACGGGACCCGCACGGTCTCATTATGGTATGTTCCCCCTAAAATGTTTTCAAAATCGCACGGTCACCGTGCGTCATTGTTAACACATAAGCCGCAGACCGTAGCTGTCTGCAATGTCCAAAAAATCGTAAGAAATATCGCAGGCTGCGATATCGTACGGTGACCGTGGCACATGTGAACTAGGCTTAACATCTTAATGTGGTAGAGATCAAGTGTTAGAGTAGATTAAGTATACACGTACTCACATTAATCTATCTATTGTTCTATATTTTCAGAATTGGCTGGCACAGGTTGTATGATTATCAATTATGTGACCCATCACGCGAAAAAGGACCATCTAGAAAGTGTAGAAATACCTATTCAAACCGCACAGATAAAGTGGCCTTTCGTATTTAACAAATATACTTTTAACTGTCTTACCATTTTTTAAAACTCGACATCTTCTTTATCTAATCAAATTCTTACAGAATTAAAATCATAAGATGAGAATCGGTAGAAAGTAAACCGACGAGGGCTGATCGAACCCACACGCAAAGTTTTATTGCAATTACATGATTTATTCGTTTAAAATACCAACACACTTACCACTGAGCCAAGGAACGTTTTCTGTGATTCAGTGGTTAGTGTATTTTTTCTTGTTAGCCTACAATATTAATCATTCTTTTCCGTTTGGGTTCGACCCCGGCCCGCGACAAATCATCTTCTGCTTTGCATCAGGTGCGGACAATATTGTTCGTACATGTATTTTTTTTTTTTTTTTTTTTTTTTGGGGGGGGGGGGGTCCGGCATATGCAAATATGTTCAATGTAGGATTCTCATATGGCTCATTTCCTTGTGTTTGGTCGCAAGTTGTTATTATCAGTTATTCGTTCCTAAAATGTCGATTGAGACAGTGAAAAGAATAAAGGATTCAGCAGAAGTCAATAAGGGCCCACGGTTATAAAACTTTTCTCATTCTTAAATCAGAATTAACTCAAAGTTCAAACTGAGATGAAAGCTGAAATTCTGTGATATTTTTGTAAAAATATATGAATATATACTTCTTGATATTACCTATTATATTCATACATCTATTTAAAATCTAGATTTGAGAACATTCTCAGCTGAGAATGAGAAAAGTTTTATAACATTGGGCCAAAGACTCGCATGTCTAGAATAATTAAACAAGAAAACCGAACACCCACTTTACGTTTCGTACACCTGATAAAGGCGAGAAACCTGATAAAGGCGAGAATATTCGATATTGGTAAGCATGCGTAGCGTATTATTGCCAGGATCGGATTTTTTTTATAAATTCTAAAGATGGTCTTTCTTTGCGTGATGGGTTGCAAATCTCCCAATCCCTTGAAAACAATCATTACTTTTTTTGTAGCTTTCAAGCTACATTTTGATAAAGGTTTAATGTTTTATTGTTAGATCTACTTAATTCCATTTTTTCAGTTGATCAAGACTTAAAAAATGCCTGAGGTTTAAGTGTAAAGGTACACTTAGATCACCGCGAATTCCTTATTATATAACAATTAGATAAGCTTCGGGCGACATAGCTATACTCCGTTTAAATCGAATACAATGTAAATTTACAACATTTTTTAATTGGTCACTCAAATAGAGCACGAAAAGTATTGCTTAATTATGTTAAAGATGCCAGTGTTTGTTGATTTCTGACAGCCTGTTCACTTGGTAGAGAGCGAAACCAAAAATCGGCAAAAAAATATTCCAGGGAAAGCAATTTAACTTGCATGAGAACATGGGTACCTCCCTTTCAAAATTAACATACGTGAATTGGGTGAATGCAACAGATTCACCTTATTTGCGCAAACGAACGTCTTGAATAATGTTTTCTTTAGTTATTTCTAGTCAGCAACTTTACCTGGGATTTGCGAGTTTTGTGACTTTTTCAAATTAGATTGGTGTCTTCATTTGTCTACTTCAAACGTTCTATTTGTAAATTTTACATAGTTCTTCTACCAAAATTCTTGAGATTGATTTGTCTGTGCATGAAGGTAATGTTTTATGTTCAGATTGATAAATATCAGAAGAAAACGAAAATCACGAGATTTTCGAAAAATCGATAATAGCCAAGCTGTCCGTTTGCTATGCTAAAGTTCCGCAAGCAGGAGTGAGGTTCGGGAAACCGTAATCTGCTATCATTTTTAATGTAGCATTGATCTTTGATCACTCACTTGAAATGGCTTGTCTAGATCCACAAGCAAGAGTGAGGTTCGAGAAACCGCTATTTTTTTCAATGTAGAATTGATATTTGATCACTCACTTGAAATAGCTTGTCTAGATCAAAAAGCAAGAGAAAGATTCGAGAAATCATTATTTCCTATCATTTTCACTGTAGAATTGATCTTTGATCCCTCACTTGAAATTGCGGGTCTATACTTAGTTTCAAGATCATATCCATATTACAGTGAACATTTATAACATCGTGAAATTGACAAGATGAATGATTTTGGAGTGATTTTTGAATAAAATTGATTGAGTGTGTGGAGCGAGTTTTGAGTGACATTAACGGGGGGTAATCCATACCGCTATTTTCTTCAGGAAGAACAAAATAAGCGCTTTTCATAACCCCCCTTTAATAAAATATACGTTTTTTTGCGTCTCCGTGGAACAATCAGACATTTTATAATCGATACCAGCCATTACAATCGTTGAACAATTTTAACGATTTGAATTAAATGTTGATCGTCTTGACTGATTTCTAATTGTTTTCTAATGATTTCGGAGCGTAGTTGATTGATTTGAGTGAGAATGAATGAATGGAGCGCTGAGTGAGCGGTTTAGAATGGTTTTGATTGAGTTGAATGTCAATTTCACAATGTAACTAACTGTATGTACATCAGCGATACTTTGATTCATCGAGGATTCTGATTAGGCCCTTTTACTGACTACGGTGATGTTACCGTCTTTTTCAGCTTGTTCAACTAAAGCAGATTGTGCCGGTCACAGTTGTCACGGCCATAACGAGGAACAGCATTGCATTGATGGCAAATGTGATTGTACTCACATACACGGCTAAATCTTGGTATTTTATTGACTTGTACTTGTGAAAAAAAATCCAAAAGGAGTCTGTTAAATTCTTAGTTATTTTTAAACTTCGCATGAAAGACACGCCAGATCATTATTTGATTTGTTTGTGTGAATGGGGTTTAACGTCACTCTCAACAATCTTTGGATTTATATATCGGCGGCTGGAGCACTTAACAATGGATTCCTGGTATTTCTCAAACCGATTCCACCCTTACATCCTTTCCTAGCCTCCAGCTGCTCTCTAAAATAGGTCTACGATTACCAACCAAATGGTGTAAGACATGTAGTCGGAAAGGATGAATGACGCTGTCTGGGATCGAACCCCGGACCCCGTCGGACAGTCCGACGCGCTACCAACTGCGCTATGACGGTGGCTCCAGATGATTTTTGTGTATCCGTTTATTTATCGTCGCTAGCGAAGCACATGCCCATATGAGCGACGCCCCCAGAAGACAGTTAGTTATACCGGGGAGTAGTGTAAGGATACATGACGAAACTACTGCTGAGATCTGTAATGGTTCTTTAAGGTGCTCGGTGTAAAGCACCGTCTCACTGGACCTCAGTTGAACGTCTCATCCTAGAGACAATTAGTTTGTTAGTGTACCAGCCCGTAATCGAACCACCGCGATCGAAATTCAATGGTTTCGAAGTACGGCAGACTTCCAACTGAGCTAATCGGACTGACTATATGATTATTGGAATTTTCCAATGATTATAATTGTGCATGTGTGTGACATTTCCAACAATTTCAAATGTGTGCAAAGCAAAGCTTCTGGCCAGATTGTGTAGCCGCCTAGCATAGATAAGGTCTTAATCCATCTTCATGTTGTCAGAATATATTTTTATTGCATTGTGTCGTCACAAACGCTACCCGACGTTTGTACCTCTCGCAGATATGAAATTATTGGAAATGTCACACACAGAGTCAATTAGTATTTTGCTTAAACTTTCACATGACAGGCAGTGCATTTGCCATGGCGAAAATTTTACAATTTTGTTTTACGTAATTTTGGGTTTCTTTCTAATGTAAGTAGATGTAAATGTGAGAAAAATAAAAAACGAATAAAAAAGCAAAAGAAAAAAAAGAATTATCTTGCTTAGCAATTAAAGTGAGCATGTTTCATCGTTGGGTTACCAAAACCTCGTAATTCACGAGGGTTTAACGTTTAAGAAAGGTTCAACAAACACACGGAAAATTCTTACAAGTTCATATGGATCTGTAATTTCCGTAAAAGTTGGCAGTACCCCCTTTGTTAGATGAGGGGAATTCGTCATGTGAAATTTGCAAGAATCAAATGTTGCCTATTTTCGCGAATAGCTTTAGGGCCCGAGGTTATAAAACTTTTCTCGGGCTCGACTGAGAATTTTCTCAAATTTTGAATTTAAATAAATGTATAAAAATACAAGATAATATTAATAAGCTGCTATTTTTAACAACTTATTAATATTATCTTCTATGTTAATACATTAAAACGAGTATTAAAATAGAATAACGACTTTAATCTCAAAATATTCATTTAAGAAAATTGTGAATTGAGAATGAGAAAAGTTTTATAACCTAGGGCCCTGGGGCCCGTTTTACTAAACATCTTACGATCATTTCTTGCGTAAGTCAAAAATTAAAAGTGCTTCCACAATAGTAACTAAGAAACGAATTCTGCCAAGCATTATCTCATTGGAATCGTCTTCTAGAGACGATTCCAATGAGATATTGCAAGGCAGAATCTAACAATGAATGAAACCACTAGGTATGGTTTTTGATTTGGACTTTCGATCATATTTTTCGTAAGTAGTTTAGTAAAACGGGCCCCTGATGTTTAACAACCAATAACGGTATTGGATATCGGTGTCGATTTTCATAAGATAGATTCCGAGATTCTTTTCCAATCCATAGAAAATTTCATTTTAAAAATTCTTGCACTGGATTCAACTTTGTTTTTTTTTTTTTTATTACGGATATCATTCATTAACCTATAGTCTAAGCACACTTAGAAGAAAATTTTTTTTTTGACAGAATCTTTTGAATTAGTCTTCGACATATAAAAATAACTTATCAAAAGAATGTTTTTAGGCATGCGCATCAATTCAGAGACCACAGCACCATCCACTGCCCGAATGTGAGACGATCTGTATCACCATACCTTTATGGTCATATGTTTCGAGCTCGTCATAGACGAACGTATTGCCGTTATCTAAACTTATGCTATCATAGGTGTAAACATCAAATAGGATTTAATTAAACTAGCTTATTTGAAGTAAAAAAAAATAAGCATTCTCATCAAAATATTTATATAAAAATAAAATTTTTCTAGTATGACGTTTCTTTTTTGGTTCAGTATATTTCATTGAGCGAACAATAAAAGCTTTATTTTCGCGATGGCGGATCCACGAGTGAAAATAAAGCTTTTGTTGTACACGAAAGAAAATATTAATCGATTCTACTCGAAAATCACACGATTATTTTTTTTCTTTTATGCACGAAATGGAAAAAATGTGAAGATTTTACAGTAAGTTATATCGTAAAATTGACATTCATCTCAATCAAACCATTCTAAATCGCCCACTCAGCGCTACATTTATTTCAAACACTCACCCAAATCGATCAAAAATGCTCCAAATCACTAAAAGATACAAATGAAATAATAATGACATAATTGAAATGTTAAGCGTGTAATTGGTTCTTGAAGAAATACGAAGCTATTTATAGAACTTGTATGCATAGTTTATTAAAGGGAGGTTATAAATATCGCTAATTTTGTTCATCTTGAACTAAATTAGCTATTTTGGTTTGCCCCCTCCTTTAATTTCACTCAAAACTCGCTCCAAACACTCATTCAATTTCATTTCGAAATCTTAACAAAATTAGTCATCTTGTCAATTTCACGATCTAACTAGCTGTAGGACAAATTTTCTTAATGGGCGTCATTTTGCATTTCATTTCTCTTTTTCATTGATGATGATGTCGCGTTTTTGGCTATCCCAATCGTGGCACGTCATAGGTGCGATGACTAATTATCTTTCTGGTAATAGTCCCCCGTCAGCAGGTTAATAATCGCAAAACTAAATGGAATAGCAGCTGGAGGATTCAAAATAATGTAATTATAGTGCATGAATTGAATGTCAGGTGCTTCAGGCGCCGTAAAGCGACTAAGACCGTCAAACGAGTAAAGACTTCATCACCTAACATAACTGAGAACATCCATTGCAGTCCACGAGCGAAACCATAGAGAAGTTTGGGCACCCGATTGTGATAATCGACAAGAAAATTTCCAAATCGATTAATCAGTTCCTTACACTTAAATGAAAGCCAATTTATATAGTTTTCAGAATGGACATCAATTTGATGGCTCAGCGTGAAACAGTTGTAACTGCCTATAGGTTTATAGGCAGTTACACTTTTTTCACACTTAGCCATGAAGTTGGTAGAAAAATATGCAGAAAGGGTCTTCAAGTCATGGGTTTAAACTAAACTTTCACATTTCATTCTTCAAAGGATGATACTGGGAGTGTTGCATTAACTTATGAAGAAAACAATTATACAGTCGATCATTAGTCGATTTACACTTCCAACTAAAAAAAACGATTATCGATTGTGATTTGAAACCGATTGCCCAACACTAATACACAGTCAACAACAAAACACACAAGTACACAGTTAAAGTAGATAAAATAATGAAATCGGCAAGGCGGATGAATTTGGAATGGTTGTTGAATAAAAATTATAGAGTTGGATGAACGAGTTTAAATTATTCATATCAAGGGAAGGTAATATTGTATTGCTAATTTCGTCGGCTTTGATCGAGATGAGTGTCAATTGATTGGGAAACAAGGTCTTACAACTTAGATTAATCCCTCTCGATTCTGCTTCCTGGAAAATTCACCAGTACTCGCGCCGAATGTGTGGGTCAGAAAAAGGACCAAAAACGATAGCCACTCCCGGGAATCGAACTCAGGACCTTTGGCTCAAGATGCCGACGCGCTACCTCTAGACCACTAACCGTAAGTGTTGCTTCCGTGCGGAATAGAAATATTGCCAGATGCAAAATACTATGTACGATATTTATGCTAGGTATAAATGTGTATAGGTTTATTTTCAAAACTGAGCTATGACGTAGGTGTTGAGTCCATTTCCATTGGTATATCGGTTATATTAAAAAGCATATGATTGAACCTGATTCTAACACTTCAATTATGAAAGTACAGCTATGAGAAAACATTGCGATTTAAGACAAGCAACAACTTTCCTTCAAAAGGTAAATTGTAACTTTTTAAAGTGTTTTGTTTAAGCTGTTTTATATATTTCGGCAAAATAGCACGGGAGGGTCAGTTTCACGGCTCACCGCGCAAAATCTGTCTATACTCACAAATTAACTATTGTGTTGATAACGTGTTTTCATTATTGACACAAAACGTTACTTGCAAATTAGGTAATTCTTACGTTCTTGACGTGTATGCAAAGTTTATCACAAATACTTTATGGATTATGCTAGCCAGTAATCATGCCGAAATAAGGACAATTAAATTGAGTTTTGCACAAATGAGACGTTTAATTAACATCATTGGGTTTTCAGTACGGTCGAAGCAGGATTGTCTTTTCTTCAAACCGCGGGCAGAATAGGCTACCCTCACCAAACAATAATGAAAATTGCCTGTAACAATAAAAAAACTTGGTCTGTAGATGATAGGCCACGCCAAGGACGCCAAAATTTGACGTCAATACGAACTGATGGTCATATCATCCCAAAGGCATGTTTGCGATTGATTCCAATCGACCTTTAAGACGCTTTGGATTAAAAAAAAACAAACCAAAAATGGATGGATGTGTTGGTCTACTATACGTCAGTGTTTAAAACAGGTCTGTTACGCGCTGATACAGCTTTCCGGGAAAACTTTTTAACGTCAGACCATAGACAAGACCATGTTACTTGATGTATGTTGTATCGAAGATAAGTTAAACGACATTGACAATGTATTCTTTTCACAAAAGAATCAAGACTTTATCTCGATATGGTCGACGGTGTAAATGTGAAAGTTATGCGTAATGTTGCGGTAAACAGGTTATGCGTTGGGCGGTAGGAGTATAACGGCATTTCATGGAGACTTAATGCACTCGGTTTGTCCGATGGAATTTTACATGTTTGTTGACAACATCTTGAGACCATCTGTTTGTCCGTTTTCAAATTACGCACGTTAACTGACATTTTTCGCAGCATCAACTCTCGGCTGCATTCTCCAATGTTGGTTCAGGTTTTCATAGGGACAAATATGCCAAATCCACGTCATTGTATTGCTTTCTCTTCCGATCGCTATCCTACAGAGCACGTGTGGGCCAATAAGGACGCACAATATTTGACAACTGACGTCATATCGGGAACCGGCAGCAACCCACCAACGCTGTTACGGAAACCGTGTACAGTGTTAGGTAAGAATTATCGGCCCAAAATTACTACAGCTCTCCAAGAAAACGACCGCGGCAATAGCGCAGTTGGTAGCGCGCCGGACTTCTAATCCAGGGGTCTATATTCGCACGGGTTCGATCCCCGGCCGCGGCACTTATCCTTTCCGACATTTGTCATCCACCAATGGGTAGATAATCGTAAACCTATGTGGAATAGCAACTGGAGGCTAGGAAAGGGATGTGGTGGTAGTACTGGTGTGAGAAATACCAGGAATCCATCGTTAGGTGCTCCAGTCGTCGCGATATAACTTAGAGATTGTTGAAAGCGACGTAAAACCCCAATTCAAATCAAATCAAATCCAAGAAAACGCTGGCGTCACTCGTTATTGATGAAAGTGACTTTTAAATTTTAGGTAGGTTTCTGTAAGCCAGGAAAATACGGACGATTGATCCTAGTCACTCATTAAAAACCAGTGTTTGTTGTTTTCCCAGCACTCCATTGTCAATGAATTATATAACTGTGTTGCTATAAATGAAATGTTCAATGCTGTATGGGTGTTATTTTTAGTTGTAACCTTCTTTTGATGCCGAGTATACTTGTACACAATAACTATCGTCAATAGAATTTCTCTTAAAAAATAAGGAAAATGTTAAGATTTGTTCGTGTCAAGATAGTTTTCAAAAACGTATAATTTTGTAATGTCCAACGGTATCAACTTTCGTTAAGAACCCCTTTCAGCAATCTTAGACAAAATTAATTAAAGCCAATCAGTAAAAAATGGGATCCAACAGAAAATAAATAAGTTTATTCTGTCATATTCGGTATACAACTCTTATTTCTATGAAGCAATTAAAAATAAAAACTCTTTGGACGATCTACATGCGATAAACAATAAGCGCTTCGGAACATTACGTCCGATGGTAAAAAACGTCTTGATGGTAACAAAAAAGACGTAACAAAATGTTAATCATTAGGTAGCGCGACGCCTCAGCGCCAAATTTATTCATTCGTTCATCAAGACTCTCATTCAAACCATTCAAAAAAGCCCAAAATCGTTTAAAGCAATTCAAAATCGATCACAATGGTCAACATTTCATTGAAATCGATCCATTTATTACATGAATTTTGCATGGTGTGGATTTAAAAACGGTTGGTTAGTACGCGAAGACACAAAAATAGGAAAGAACATGCAAATTTTAAAGGGAGATAATAAAGTGTCGCTCATTTCGCCCAATTTTGGTCTTAATTGGCGACTATGCGTTATTTCCTTCAAATTTCATTTAAAACTCCACACGTTATTCAATTTCATTCCTATTTCGTTCATCTAGTCAATTTCACGATATTGTTTACTGTAATTGAATGATACTTCTAATATTTTTCTGAGATGTAGTCCAAAAGTTCCTGGTCTTGCTCAGTATAACCAATGAATTACGTTCGATCAAGTTGAAATTGTATATACATATACATGTTGTTTGGCTTTTTATTGATTGAATATCACTTTTTTTTATTCGTTTGTTTCAATCAAATAAGATAAAGAAATCCTTTTAAATGGGGAGAAAATGGTGCTACGGAACACTTTGAAAAATCCCAATAACCGAAACGAAACCTTCCAATTGTAAATGGCTGTTCGTCTAAATATCGCATCAAAACAATTTGAAATTTCACACAGTGGAATGTATTCTTATCTAAAAAAATTATTAAGAAAAGCGGTATTATATAACAGTTTAATGTTAAAGCTAAGTCCAACAGTCTTTTATTGGATTTCTAAGTTCAAATTTCGTTCGGAACACACAAAAGATTTTGTTGGCATAATGAGTTGAAGCATATACTTTTGTTCAAGCAAAATGACGTTCATTTACGTCAAAGTGCTCCGTACCAAAAAACAAAACAAAACAAAAAAACATCCTACGGATCAATAAATAGCGAATCTTTAAAAGCAATAAGATTAACCACTGACGAATACCAATTCGTAGAGGATACATATATCTTTATGTTTGTACCAAAATTATTTTTTAAACATGGTTCATGATACGTTTATTTTCAGTAGTTCTAGAACTTTAAGACTATACCCCGTATATCCCTAAAATAAAAAAAAATGAAGTCATGTTTTTGATATATGTTGTATAAAAGAAGCTTATTTATGAAATTCAACCATCATTATTCCACGTTATTTTCTTTTAGTAGAATCTCCTGAAAACCGTTTAGTAAAACAACACACACAAAAACCCGTAAAATAAACAAATACTTGCTTCTGGTAACTATAGATTCTGGAGGTCGATGTCCATTGGCACCTTAAGCCTAAGGAGACATTTAGAGGGTAATAGTTTGTTTCGGTGTAATATCGTTTTATCTTATCACTCGTGAAAATTTAGCCTTTGATTTTTTTAATGAATGATAAATCGCTATGCACGAAAAACAAACAGTTTCGATAATTTCTGTTATGCGCAAAATGGGACAAAACATTAAAAAAAGGATAAATTTCTCTTATAGCGAGCTATTTTGCACTTGATAACAAAGCATTGACATGATGATGATACTTTTGGGGGGTCCGCTTAGACAACGTTATAAAGGGTGAAATGAATGAAATTACGGAGTAAATTTGGTTATTTCATCAGTTTCGCAATGAGATAATCAACTGATAATCTACCATTATTTCCCGATAATCCACCGAAAAGCATTAAAGAAAATTCAATGATTTGAAAACAATGCCGATCTTTTCAAATTTTGATTGTATGAAGTTTCATGTCATTTTCAATATTATTGTAATTAGAACGCGGTAGCTGTTATAAACAACTATGGTCTCCTATCTGAAACAAGCATTGAAACAAACCATGTAATGAGAACAAAAAAAAAAAAAAGAGATCACGAGCGTGACCCTTTCTTATGTTGTAGATAGGATTGATCATGGAATTCAAACATTAGTTAAACCCGCCTTCTGTGTTCATGAAAGAAA
This sequence comes from Fragum whitleyi, assembly GCA_948146395.1. Classification (NCBI taxonomy): domain Eukaryota; kingdom Metazoa; phylum Mollusca; class Bivalvia; order Cardiida; family Cardiidae; genus Fragum; species Fragum whitleyi. Next base: position 18,884,793 of record OX411559.1, read on the forward strand.
CGAATTGGTCATTCTCAAATGTCGGCCATTAAAATGACAATAGATTTACGTTGAGTTAAGGACCAGTCACAAGCTAACTACACAAGCTAACTACGGTTAAAGAACATCGTGAAATTGACATGATTTGGGAATAATTTTTGAATGAAATTTAATGTTAATGTGGAGCGAGTTTTGTGTGAAATTTAGGGGAGGTTATCCGATTTTGCTAATATTGTTCAAGATGAACAAAATTAACAAAATTCGTTACCCCCGTTTAATAAAATGTGCATAAAAGTACTAATTATTGCTTTTTATGTTTTGCAAACCAACCAGACGAATACAAAATTGAATCAAGTCCGGGAAATGAGGATTTTTTTCAAAAGTTTTTTTTAATGCAATTGTTGATCTTATCATTTTCTCGTGATTTTGGAGCGTTTTTTGAGTGGTCTGAGTGAGTGTTTGGGCTTAATGAATTGAGTGCTGAGTGAGTGATTTAAATGTTTTTGAACGGAATGGTTGTCATTTCATGATTTAATAACTGTACGTTCGACTCTAATTTCCGCGTAGTATATTGTCATTAGTTACTTTTCACGTTGGCAGATTTTTTTTAAAATTGGTCTACCTACTGCCCAAACTCTATGTTTTAACAAAACAAACAAGACGGCATATATCGCTACACTTGCTTAACACCTCAAGACCTTCACTAAACAAAGCTTACTATGACTGAAAACAACACTTAGAAGTCTCTTTGGAAATGTTTTGTAATGATTAACTGGAGCTGGACCACATTACACCAAAATACTCAATCACTTTTAACCTGCATATCCATCCTTTTAGCAACATAAGGTTGATTGCAATAAGTTAATACATTTTCATTTACATTCGAATTAAAGGCTCATTCAAGAAACAGTCATACCAAGATTTATTGAAATTAGTCAAATTGATTGTGAGGAGATTTTTTGTGATTTTAAGGTGACACCAACATTTAAGAGCCAATCATTTTTTTCACAATTTAAGTAAATTGTCAACGAAAGAACATCCCAATAAAGTTTCGTTTAAATAAGCATAATGGTTTTGGAGAATATTTTTAATGAGTTTTTAGTGAAAAGGAGTCCCGCCCTGTTCCGCCCATATTTGGGACCCATCATAATTCTTTTAACAATTTGTGTAAATGTTCAGACAAGGAACATCATTACAAAGTTTCATTTAAATCGGCCAAATGGTTTGGGAGGATGATATTTCAATAATTAGTTTTTCACAAAATTCCCTGCTATGCCACATATTTGGGTGTCAATCAAAAGTTCTTTAAAAATACAAGAAGAGGGTCACCCAAGGAATATTTCTACCAAGTTCCGTAAAAATTCGCCAATTATGTTTGGAGGAGATGTTCAAAGAAAAGGTAAACACACGAACGAACGGACAGACAATAGCTCGCTGTCCTTAGGTCAGTGGAGCTAAAATGTAGTCTAAGTACAACCTCTGATGAATTTCCTTTTAAGTCAAAGCTTTGCAGAAGCACATATTTACCGATTTCCATGCAAAGTAAAAACAAAACCTTTTATCATTGATAGATCGGTCAATGGTACAAGATATGCCAACCTAATAATTATGGAACACGTCGTAATTACTAGGCCATACAGTATTCAGAATAAAAGTACAACTACAGGACATGCTAAAAGGCCCTTGTCCTCTATTCCTCAAGAATTGCCGAGAAAAAGCAACGTTATCAGTACCCATTTATTTTATTTTTACGGTAACGTACATGTTCCTCCAAAATGATAACAAAATAGTTTTTGTCGACTTGTACAAACCAAACACTCTCAAACCATTTCTTTTTAAAATAAATATGTCGCTAGTTAAGGTTACGATTAGCAAATAGCGATAAATAAATTGTCAAATATTTCAAGCTCCGTTTGGCACGAAGTACATTCAAGCTATTGTGATTGTACAATGTCCGGTGTCAATCTGTCTGTCCGTCAATGATTACAAGAAAATCCTCTCCTCCCAAGCTAGCCATCGGATTTCAACCAAACTTCACAGAAATGATTCTAGGGTAACAAACTTTAAGAAAACTTTACAGAATCAGATTCCATGACGATCTCTGGTTGGCATGGAAAAACGTGAAATAATCTTAAAAATATCTTCTACTCCCAAAGCGTAAGGCATAGATCCTTGATTTTTGGCATCGCCTTATGGTCTTCTACCAGAACTTCTTATGATAACATTATGTTGGAAATAAGCCTTATGCTGTTGCAATCGGATTTTACATAGAAACAATGAAGGAAACTTTAATAAATCTTCTTCTCACAAATCATAAGACCCTAAGCCTTCAGTGTTCCTCCTTTGACTTATGGCTTAATTTCTGAAGAAGTCCTATGCTATTTGATATCGTTTTTACATAAAAACTGAGAAGGAACGTTAAAGAAAAGTCATTTTTCTGGCAAAACATGAGATACAACCAAGGTTAAAGTTTGCCACGCTTATGCCGTACGCCTATGCCAACAACTAAATCAACGATGCCAATTGGATGAGATTACATCTGGTTTTCTTTTGAAACAGCCGAGCTAAAATGGAATTTTTAGGGCGGAGCCAAGTAAAAGAAAGCTTAAAGATTAATTTAAATCAAACTTGACCTGAATTTTTCGGAGTTATATTTGTAATTGAACTAATTTGGCCCCGAATATTGGCATAGTTCTACGGGGCCCCTTTTTATTTTGAAATCTTTAAAAATCATTTAATGTCCACCCTTTTAGGACAGATTTTGTAAAAAAAAACTTACGGAGACTTTTCTAAGGTGACCTTAACTTATATTCGTAATTCCATTTTGATTAGGCAACAAATACGGTCATGGCAGGGTTTCACATCTAAATAAAGAATAACTCGTTAGTGTCTTAAAATATCAATGTTACTTGGGTCGAGGTTACGACAATTTATCTAGACGAGGCTTTGCCGAGTTATGACTTTTTCTTGAAGCCGAGACCAGATAACATTAATATTTAAAGACACTTACATGTTTTTGTATTTGTCGTGCAATAATTTTTATCGTTATCTAAAATAAACCCCTAAAAGGGAAAGAAATTCAGGTAAAAGTGTATGAAATTTTTCCTCTTAAAATTGACTGCCTGAAGCACGTTATGTAATCAGACAGGTGATATTTGGTCAATGCAGACTTCATTGCATGGTAAATTAAAATATACTTCGAGGTCAAATTCTCACTAAAGACTTGATTGGTGTTAAAATATTGATTGTATAAATTAGCTTTAGAATCTTAGTTTGTTGAAATTCATTGCTGATTTTTGTTTTGTGCATATCTTTCTTTTTTCAGATCCGGAGATCTAAAAACTATATCATCTATTATTCTGAAAAGGGTGTAACAAAAAATGACACCACCTACAAGTTACTACACTCGGCTATTGATTGCTGGATGAAATTATTTGATGGTGGATGAAAATCTATGCCGAAAAAAGGGATATCATTTGCAAAAAATGTACCCAGCGCTAGGATCCCTTTAAAGTATAGGTTACTCTTTTGATGCTGAACATGTGTGCCAAGTATTAATTAAATGCCTTCTGTAGAAATAGAGATATTACAACTTTTCAAAGTTTTCGCACGACGACGACAATGACGCCAAGGCTATAGCAATACCTCGGGCTGTAAATCATAAGGCATCAAATAGAAACCAAAAGGATGGTGTTTCTAAATACAAAAGGCTGTTGATACAGTTGACAATTCCATTCTCATCATGATACATGAAGAAATTGCATTTACTAACTTTTTTATATCATATTTCAGTGACAGGAAGCAGCTTGTCGAAATAAATAAACCAAATCTAATTTGGAAAATACATCTTCTGGTATTCCACAAGGGTTAGTCCTTGACTCCCCCCGTATCCTGAATCTACATGTATGTGATGATGTATCCGCGGCCTTAAGAAGATTAACTCCTCTCTATGCAGATATATTTTTTTAAAACTTCTCCTAAACTAATGTGCGGATTTTACAAACCTTGTCAGAAATGTTTCTTTAGTAACCTTTTCTAAAGTTGTTCAAGAAATTTAGAGCCTGTTGTACCAAACATCTTACGATCATTTCTTGCGTAAGTCAAAAATTAAAGTTGCTTCTACAGTGGTAACAGTATTGAAACCTGTCATGCACCAACCTTGACAGTATTATTGGAATCGTCTTTTGAAGACGATTCGAATAAGATGTTGCAAGGTACAATCTAACAATAAATAAAAACACCAGGAACGATTTGTAATTTTGACTTACGATTAATTTTTTGGTAAGGTGCTAAGGTAAACGGGCCCCTGAATTGAACACAAAATTTGAGCGTGGCAGGATGTGGCTTATTTTTACTATAAAAACTTTAAAAAACGTCTCCCCCCAAACCGTTGACCCGAATTCAATGAAACTTGGTATAAATGATTTTTGGGTGACCTTATTCTGAAATTGTACACAAAATATGAGCGTGGCAGGACGTGGCTTATTTTTACTATGAAAAATTAAAAAAAACGTCTCCTCCCAAACCGTTAGCCCGAATTCAATGAAACTTTGCATAAATGATTCTTGTGTGACCTTATTCTGATATTGTTCAAGTACTTGAATTGAACTTCAAATTTTTGCGTGGCCGGCAGAAATTAAATCGGCCTATATATTGGCGTTGCCTGTCATCTTCCCATGCTAAATATAGTAATGTTTCATTGTTTAAGATCCAACAAGACACATCTATTTTACAAAAAATTATTTTTCCTATTAAGACTCGATACTAATATATATTTTGAAAAACGGCTTTCCATATAAGGTTTAGCCTACACTCAAAGTTGCATTTCTTTACACCTTTTTCCTCTTCACAAATTTCCTTGTAAACTTCCATAGCTGATAGGTATTTGAAAGCTACATGTATTGGAGCGATATTGATTGCTTTAATTGAAATACAATTACACTAAAACAAAAACTTTTTTCGTGTTTTCTTGATTTTCAAAAAGCGTATGACAGTATTAACAGAAATGCACTGTGGTATAAAATTGCAAATTCGGTATAAATTAAATGTTCAATGTTCTAAAATCAATATACACTAACGTATAATGTGCGTGAACACATGAATAAACTATCGTACTTTTTCAGCAGCAATGTCGGATTATTTCAAGGGGAAACCCCTTGCCAATTATACATTCCTTTTTCTTTAATGATATTGAGAATCTCTGTCAAAATAAATCTCTTGAAGGGTTGTCCATTTGTCAGATATCTGTTTTCTGTCTGAATCGAGCGACGGCCTTCAACAGTTACTGGCTCAATTAAAAGTAAATGAAGAAAAAAACAGAAATTGTAGTTTTTAAGAAGGAGGAATTTGTCAAAAGACCATAAATAGCATTATATAGGACAACCACTAGAAATAGTGAGTACATGTAGTTTGAATTAGTATTTTTGAGATGGGTTCGTTTCAAGTAGCTTCATAAACACTCGCCGATAAGGCTTTGCGTACAATGAGTCGTTATTTCACATCATTAGAGACTGTTGTTTACCAAATAATCTATTGAACCTTTTCGACAAGTTCGTCAATTCATTAATAAGTTATAATTATGAAACATCGGGATTTAACTAAGCTGAAGTTATAGAACGGGTACATAGAAAAATTCTGCAAAAGGATTCTTAATGTTTAAATGTCTGCAAACGTGCTATCATTATTACCGGATTTAGGTAGATTTCGATTGATAATTGAACGTCAATTTAGAATAAATATATAAAATTCGAAAAGAATAAGTGCATTCTCAGAGCGATAATTGAATACCAGAGGGAAGAAATACATGAAGATCGTAGAAAGATAAATTAGCCTTCTCAATTTAAAAGTTTGCTAGGAAATTCGGGATTTGGTGAAGTGTGGATGTATCAAGAATCAGTGAATACGGAATTTTTCTAAACCAATTTTATCAACTAGGCTGAAAGATATTTATATCCAATCCTGGCAAGCCAATGTTACATACATCCCTTCATTGATTTTTTAGCTATATCAAAACTGAATATGAACTAATATCTTATTTAGACGAAATCGAAAATAGAAGATTACGCATGTTAATTAGTAAAATAAAACTTTATAAGACTCGCACGATTTGACAATTAAATCTGGTCGCAAAGAAAACATTGCAAGAAACGAACGATTCGGTAAATTTTGCATATTCAATAATATAGAAGATAAATATCATTTTTCACTATATTGTTCTTTTAATCACGGAATTCGACATAAATCCCGAATTACATTACAAAAAATCCAAATATACATGAATTTGTTGAACCTTTAAATACATCTTACTAAACAATATTACTCAGACTTTTAAACTATTAAAAACAGGCTTTCAAAATAAGAAAAACATATTAATTTGAAATCTCGAAATAAAGAATATTTTGTTATTTTATGATACAGGCCCTCTTGGCCATCTTGTTAGTTTGATGTGCTAGAAACATTTAATCGTGATGGTTTTACATAACTGTATACAAATCGTAAAAAGATTAATAAACGTGATAAATCTAGTATGCTATAAGATTTTGCTAAAAGATATGACCGGTCGATGACCGATTTTTTTTTTTTGGTAAAAAGAAAAGAAGGGAATGTTATTGTTTCCGCCATGCGAGTACAGAGGACAAAAAACAACGAGAATCTGTTGGAGAAATATAAATCTTTGAGTTAAAAATATAGAGGATAATTACTTGGTCGTGTTTGATATAAAAAAATATCTTGCGATTTACTTATTCATTTCAATAAAAGTTTAATGTCCTGCTTCGATGTATTGTAAAAGAAAAGGCCTGTTGAACTTAAAAAGTAGTAGAACTGAAAAGTGATATCGTCACTAATGATAACAGCATTTATTAAACCGGAGATTCTCAATATTTCAACACTAGGAATATAATACAACACAAGTAGTTACGAGAAAAATAGGAAATATTGCGGAAACTTGCTCTAAATTTATCATGTAATGATAAATAAATCAAAAAAGCAATAAAAATGCATTCTTGTGGTGAGTGATACATTTATCTTTTAGAAACCATTTGCGTAATAGAATGAAATTATTCTGAGCGATAGTGCCTTACTTATCTGACGTAATATGTATTCAACAAAAGGCCAGAAATCTTGTAATACGTAGGTTTTTGAAGGGAGTTCCCTATGATATCAATTATTTCCTCCAATTTCAAACAATATCATTCCAATTTTTTTCCAATTAATCCGAAAAATCATTCAACATGTATTTTTCACGATATTTCTAATAACTTTTTTACCTTTGATTTCTCCTCTGATCAAAATTCGTCGTAATAACTTGGCGTTCTTGCCAACATTTGAAAACCTAGATAATCACTATCCATTGTTGATTTAACACGAGAACAACATTGTGCAGACACGGCGTAACGAAGGGAGAATCGGCGAAAATTGCTGGCAAATTGTTCCTCGACCGCTGGAGGCACGTTGATAAACTTATACATTTTTCCGGGGATATTTTGATTGGTTGCTTTTTTACGATTCAATAGCTAGATATAAGTTACGCTCTCGCTTATCACACGCTAGAACGCCACAAAACAAAACTATTGGAAGATACAGTGTGTGACGATTTCTTCGATAATTTGTTTTTAAAACTGAGATTTACAACTACCGGTTGAATTTCGAACATAGTGCCTCAAGAAAAAAATTGGATACTACTTTTGACGGCTTGGCAATATGGAAGGAAATGTGCGAACAAAACCATCTTTAATTTCGTGATGTTCAGTGTGACGTTATGAATAAACTGATTGTGTAAATTACATTATTAAAGTACTCCTTTACAATAAGCTTAGCACTTTTGGATTTCATGGATTTATCTTTTCAATATACCTTAACAGATCATTGTGATCTTTTGTGAAATGTGTCTGGCATACATCGTCTGTTGTGCGTCATTAGTCGTGTGCCAACATCTTATGTTCACTCTAGAAGTTCCTGTTGAATAGTCTTTCAGTAAACAATAGTAGAATACAAGAAATATTATGTAACGAAGACAATATGGGTCAAATATCAACTGCCGGATGGCACAAAATGTTATCGGGATGGTTCATTTTAAGAAAGAAACGTATATCTTTTACTTTAACCATACCGTCTTTCACCTAAATTTCTTTGATTGTATAGGTCTCCTGAATATTTGAACTCTCAAAAATGATGGCATATGTATCTAATATCGACGGTACCTGTTCTCGACTGTGAGAAATTATCTTGACTCGACAGAGCCTCGTCGAGATAAATTCTGATATCTAAGTCTGTGGCTGCAGTTTTTGCTGACAAGAAAGAGTTAAATTAGATTCGTAAATAAATTCGCATTATATGTAAAAGTTTTTTTCACATTTTTCCTTTTCTATCGTTTCTCATGATAAAGTTCCAAAATATCTTCTCAATCTGAGCCCAAATAAGGCAACTGGACTAGATGGTATCCCATGTAGATTTATAGGAGACGATGCACTAATTATTGCTTGTCATTTAGCTCATGTGATAAAGCTTTCCATTATTCAAGGCCCTGTCCCTGGTGATATAAAGAATGCTAGATGTATTCCCCTGTACAAGAAAAACGATAAAACTGAGGAAGGTAATTATAGACCTGTGTCGGCTTTTAGCATAGTTTTAACGGTTTTTGAAGGAGTCAGCTGTGTGATTATTTATCATCAAATAAAATTCTGTACAGTTTTCAATATGTTTGTAGGCATTGTTTCTCTACCGCCACAACTTTCATTCATTTGTCAGATTTAATATGGACAAATTGTACATGGTTAGGATGGTTTTACTTGATTTACAAAAGGCGTTTGCTACAGTCAATCATAATATTCTATTGGCGAAACTCGAATCTATTGGACTAACATCAGATGCCATAAGTTGGTTTACATCCTATTTCTCTGACAGGACGCAAGTTGTAGGAGTTTCCAGTGTACTCTCCAGCCTGGGTTTTAAATCATGTGGTGTTCCACAAGGATCAATACAAGGGCCTCTTTTATTTCTGATATATGTTAATGACATGTCTCCTGTGGTAGAATCAGTGATGTAGAATCGATCCTTCTTCGAAACTGGCTTGTTGATAATAAGCTTTCATTGCATCTTGGCAATACCGAGTCGATACTTTTTGGTTCGAGGCCCCGATTGAAAGGTCAGAATATTTCAAATATTTCATATAATGGTATAAGTATATATGCCACAGCGTCTGAGCGTCTGTGTAAGATACAGTTAACACTATCGAGGAATAGTCAATCTGAATGATTTTGGAATGATTTTTGAATTATATTGAATGAGTGCGATGATTGAGTTTTGAATAAAATTAAAGAGAGGTAATTTAATATCGGTAATTATTTAGGAAGAACAAAATAAGCGATATTTACTTCCTCCTTTTAATAAAATATGCCGATGCAGATGATTTGAATTAAGTCCGTAAAATCGCGCTTTTGTCAAGCTATTTCGTTTTAATGCAGTGGTTGATCTTATCTATTACGTGGCTTTTGTGCGTTTCTGAATGGTTTTATTTATTGTTTGGAATGAATGATTGGAGCGCTGATTGATTTTGAATGATTTGATCGAGATGAATGTCAATTTCACGATGTTGTTTACCGTAATAATTCAGCTGGTGCGTGTTTTTTCCAAAAGTTTTAAATGTGCGCAAAGCAAAGAACATGACCTTCACCAAATAAACAATTTGTTTGAATGGGATTTGACGCCGCTTTCAATAATCTTTCAGTATTATCGCGGCGACTGGAGCACCTAACACTGGATTCCTGTGATTTCTCACACCAGTACTACCATAACATCCTTCTTTAGCCTCCAGCTGCTTTCCCAAATAGGTCCACGCTTATCAAGTAATTGACATTACTGCCTAAAAAGGCTTATCGTCATCAACATAGGATGACTCTTAAGGGGGGGGGGGTGTTATGAAAGACCACTCTCACCACTGTCCTGCACAGCTTCGTAGGTTTGAATACGATGTCTGACATCTGCGCCAGGAAGATCTTCTTTGGCTTAGTGGTAGAGCATTGGACTTGTAAACCAAAATATTTGAACATTGTTGCCCGCGTGGCTTCGAGGCTGTCTCACGACGGGTACGTTTTTGTCTGTCTCGATGTCTGTTTAACGTCTTATTTGAGATTCATATCAGTGATCATTCCAAACTTCGTCTATTTACGTGTTGACGTAATTTGTGAGGACTTTAAAGATTGAAGCGCAATCCATTGAGTATTTTCGAATCCAAAGTCAGTGAGCTAAGGGCGTACGGAATTTTTTGGACTTCAAAATGACGGCACCCGCGCAGGTATGGACAACCGGGAATTGTCAATACCGTAACGTCATAAAGACGTCGTCACCGTGCGCCGGTACTTCATATTTTAGAATCGTTGCTACACGTGACAAACTAGTTGGATTGAATTTGCATGACAAACAGAGAAAAGTCGCAATTGAATAACAGAAAAGTAATCATTTCAAAATCTGTAAAGTCTACGTAATTTTTATCGTTATTTCTCTATAAAACACTATGTAACTATATAATTAATATATTGTTCTATTTATTTTTTCTCAAACAATCGGTAGACTGATTTTTTTATCACGCTATTGGTATTTATGTTTTCTTTTCTTTGTTATTTTCTAAAGGTATATTTAAGTACATCAATCACCTACACGATGCAAATTATATTGATATCAGTTCTTTCTAATATCATTAATAAGTACGTTGTACAGTGAGCATTCTTTTTACATTAAAATAATCAATAGCTATAACAATATTTGTTACTTTAAATTCTGTAAACTTGGCAAATGACCAATACAAATTAAGTATCAAAGGTTTAATGTAAAAAAGAATAAAAAAAAAACAAGACCCAGCGAATATTTTATTTAAAAAAAAACAACAATATATTGACAAGGGCATTGTATTGACTAAATCATTACAGGTACAGTAAGTTTCATCGTGAAATTGACATTTCAAGGAAGCAAAACCATTCTAAATCGCTCACTTAGCACTCCGTTCATTCAATCATTCATTCATTCATTTATTCGTTCATTCATTCGTTGTTCGTTCGTTCGTTCGTTCGTTCGTTTATTCATTCATTCATTCATTCATTCATTCATTCATTCATTCATTCATTCATTCCAAACACTCAGTCAAACCATCCAAAAACCCTCCAAAATCGCTTAAATGATAATATCAATAACTACATTCAAAATAAATATAGCAAAAAAGAAATAGCGAATTGACTGACAGGCTTGATATTGTGACCGCTTAATTAGTTCTTGAAGGAATAGGAAGCTTTTTATAGAAACCGTTTGCATTTTTGAAAGTGATATAATAAATATCGCTAATTTTGTTCATCTTGAACAAAATTTGGAATATTGGACAATCTACCTATTTCACTCAAAACTCTCTCATTGTACCCATTTAATTTTTGCAATAAAATCATTCTAAAACTTTTCTTCAATTTTCTCAATTTCACGATGTTGTTTACTGTACACTGCTTGTTTTCGAGTCGGTTTCTTCGCAAAAATAAAACTCTCGTTAATAAGTTGAAAGAGTTTTTGAATTAGAAATTGGCCAATTATCGGTTTTCCTCGTATAACTCGTGTTTTTCTCCCAAACAAAACTTTCACTTTCGAATTAATTGTCAACCAAGTGTTTGGAAGCTATTTCATTGGCAAATGTTAAGTTAACCAAACTATGACATTGACGAGAGGGATAATTAGGTTGTGAGTTCGGGATGAATGATTCATTCATATAAAAATATCTATTTTTTCTAATAAATTGATATTTTGTCAAAATATGTCGATATGCTATTGTCTCCTGTTATCAAAAGGTACTTTATGTTCTAGGAAAATTGGTTTCTGAATTACACAAATTATAACTCATTTCTAATTAGTATTATTATTTCATTATGAATGATTTTAAATATGAAGAAAGACTATATCCTTTTAACCGTTGGTCAAAGCTTTTCTCTTGAAACCTAGAAAAAAGTCAATCTAGCGATTACTTATTCATAATGATGGCCGACATTGACCTTTCTCTGAAGTCACGAACTTGTGTAATCAGCTAAAAAGAGTATATAAAAGATAGGCCTGTCCGAATTCCGATTAGTTATTAGTTGACCACTAAACTGGACTAGAACAAGAAACAAAATGTCTTTTACTTTGAAGTGCTTGGCTTTGCTTTCTGCCATTGGTGGGTTTAATTATATGTGACCCATCACGCAAAAAGGGACCATCCGGGAACTCTGTAAAATGAAAATTCGAAAAGAGATTGGGGACAGCATTTGTCAACCAGGGGTCGCGTTTCAAAAATTCTTTCGCTGGGAGGTAGATTGAACATTCAAGAATCAGAAAATAAGTATATTGCGAAATGTTTCGAGCCTTGTCAGTCTGCGCAAACCGCACAGTCTGACTAGAGTCGACACTTTACGCACTGCCCAGACGGTCCCTTTTTGCGTGACGGGTCACATATATATTTCTATACATGCTGATCAAGTATTTAATAGAAATGTTAGTATTAATATAAAAAAGAAGAATGCGCATTTAAATGCGGTTTAGTATATAAATCAAAGGTACCTCGCTTGTTAAATAAATCATTTAACCCTTTCCTGTTTTACAAAATTTTGGACCTGTCCAAATTCAAAGGGTTTGCAGACGAAAATTTAAAGTGGATTTAATTTGAAAAATAACCATTCAGTAGGGTAGAAAATAGTGTGGAAAAAGAAAAAAATTGCTTGTCAGAAGCAATTTCTTCTTTTTTCACAATGTTTTCTCAATCATAAAATCACAGTTACGTAAAAAGCAGGGATTAGACAGGAAAGGGTTAAATAATTCATTTACATATTATTTGCTAAATAGTATTCTTTCTTTCAGGAGTTGTCTTGTCGTCCCAATGCCAAGGTAACGACCCCTCATCTTGTACCGGAATGACATGTTCGAACCCCGGAGAGATGGTTGGTTGTGAACATCACGTGTGTTCTTGTGTACCGGACCACGGTGGACGTACGTATATATAGAGGATATTGAATGAGTGGTCTTGGAATGCCGAATTTATTAAAAGAGTCATCTTTAAACAGATAAAAACGAGGCTGCGCCGAGTTTTTAATCTGTTTTAGATGACGAGTTTAATAAATATGGTATTTAATGAGCACGAATTTGATATTCAGTTTATAATATGACTTTGATTTTTGTATTAAACAAGGAAATTACGAAATTTATCAATTGAATTTATTCCGCGAAATATATAACACCGTTTGCGAAATGACGTCAGCAAATCCATTATGAGGTCATTTTCCCGACGAAAATAAAACGTTGATTACGTTTTTAGCTAACTTACATAGTTATTCCACTAGTGTTATAATACCCGTGTAATATCAAAAATATTCAACGGGATTATTTCACTCCCGCAATGAGTGGTCTTAAAATACATGTACACAATTTATTGAACGAGTCTCCTTTAAACAGAAAAAACGCGGTACTTTATAGACACATTTTATATCATTTAAATAATCTTTCCCGATTTTTTTAAAACCGTCTTAAGTCTTTAATAAATAACCCATCGATAAAAATTTTGCGAGTAACATATGACACCCTTTGTAAAATTACATTATTACATCTATTATGACGTCATTCTCGCGGTAAAAATAAATGTATTTTAAAGTTCTGTTCTTATCTATTAAGTATTTACTAATTCCTGAGAACTTTTATGGTAATCATTGTTATTTTAACCGATAGATTTTTTTAATTATCATATGATTTTTCAATGTCATTTCGATCATTTTCAAAAATATATCATATCACCGTCGGCTGAAACAAAGAAAATTATCTATTTTGTACTTCTTGAAATAGAATTTACGATCAGATTTGATCAATTTCGTCTTCGACCTTTGATTCATTTTTTTTTTCAAAAAATATCTTAATCGACTTTATTCGAATTTAATCAAGAAAGATTGATAATGAACAAATTAAACGAAAAGACTACATCGTTGTAGTTTTAGTTCATTTGAACTACTTTCAGCATTTAACGGTTTTGAGATTTTATAATTTTCACTATCATCCAATGATACAGTTTTACGTTTCAAAAAGACAAAAGTATCATTTTTTAAACATAATCATGTCGTTTGCATGTAATCAGGTTATATTTAGCAATTTGATATGTGTTACCTTCGATCTCACTCGAAGGCAACATACATTAAGCGATCTTTTACAATGAGTAACTATAACTAAAAACTTCTTTTCAAAATCAAATCCTTTTTAAGAAATGGGCTATTTGTGATCTAAAATTATGATATCCGAATTATGTGTTACTGTTTTTCATTAGAATCCTCAGATTAAGACGATTTCTTCAAATACCAGCAGATCAGAAAATGCATTCTATTTCAATGTGTACATATCGATTGAGTCCATCGTTTGACATAAATACAAATAACAAAATAAACGACGACAACAATTGTGGTGTAGGACTGTGCCTTTGATTTTTATATTCAATCTAAATTACTTACATTATATGTCACAAACAATTGTTATAAGTGAATATTGTCTTTAACGCTTTTGGGGTTTCTTAGGTCGCTTATTACGATTTTCTATCTTGTCTTTTTCAGACATGCCTGATGGCCAAGGTAAGTAATAACAGTCAACAACATCGTGGAATTTACAATATATATTATTTTGGAAGGATTTCGGAATGAAATGAAGGAATGGAAGGAGAGTGTTTTGAATGAATAATGCGGATTAGATTTTAACTCTCTTTATTAAAGTAAACGTTCGTATGTGTTAAAGTGTCTTCATGATCTTAATATACATTTTAAAAGCCATACCAGCAAATAACATCATGCTGAGATTTGATCAAATATAATGAAATGTCGATCGTTTTATAATATTTCTTTTTTTCTTTTAAATTTTGGAGCGTTTTTGAATGGTTTGATTGAGCATTTGGAATGAATAAAAAGAACGCTGAGCGAGCGAACTTGAAAGGGTTTGATCGAGGAAAATATCAACTTTACGATCTAAATAACTTTAACTCTTCTTGTTTTGAGTAAAAAAAAAACATGGCATAATTACATAACAATTGAAGAGCTGAAAGCACCGGATGCATTAATTGAGAGTAGATTGGTCCTGTTTATAATTAAGTTGTAATAAAGCCAAGTCTGAGTAATAAACTTACAAAGGTGACACTAATGTAGTGAATTTCGTGATTTACTTAAAAAATCACGCGTTTGTAGTAAATCAAATTTAAAGTTTAAAGTTTGAATATATTTTGACATTGAAAAATGGCCATGCTCGTAAGTGTTAACCTTGAAAGTGATACCATGAGAAAGGTCTTTGCATAAGCATGAGTAGTATATTGTGTGAAGACTCTATCCCTTACCAACCAAAGTTATGGCAAAATTCAAAATAGACAAACAGGCAGACCCTCGGTGCAGGGGAATAAAATGGAAATAAGGTGATATGGACTCAAACCATTTTGCACATATTTGTACAGGCTGATCTATGCCTATACCTCCTGCCAAAGTAGGAATATATCGGGTTTGAAATGACACGCTGACATGCTGTTTGTGCCCGCTCGTCAGCAGGGGGATCTAGTGGCAATCCGTCGCCTCATGTGATATGTACGAAGAATAAACGCCACTTTGCTTTTTTGAAAAAAGTTATAAAAAAGAAATAACAAGGTCGTCAAGGTAGTTTTGTCGTCTGATAAAATCAAATGACTGACTATCCGTTTAGAGGTAAAACGTGTGTTACGTACCAAGAAGATTCAATTTGATTTATTGATAGATTTTTTTTAACAACCTTTTAGTTATATCAAATTTATATATAAAATTATCCCCACTGGTTGGAGGCAAATACCGGAAAGAGTATGTGCCGCCGTCGGGGACCGAACTTGGGATCCCATGATTATGATTCAGCTTGTGATTTTCAATAAACAATCATCTCTACAATTTTCACTTAAGTCTATTCATATTTTTTCAAATGAATCTTTTTTATCCTTGCTACATTATATTTCAGCCTGCATGCAGTTGAGCGATTGCGCCAATTTACCAGACTGTCACCATGGCGAGCAAATGCACTGTGTCGATGGCAAATGTAGATGTACCCGTATGTGAATGGAGAACTGAGTTGTTTATAGTAGAAAAGAGATTATAATTCTGTTTGAATAAAATATGGTGTTTGTTTTCAAAGTATTTAGGTTACAATTTTGTGTATGTTTACAGCAAGAATCTGCGAGATGTTGACAAAATAAACGAATTTTGAATGGTTTTGGAATGAATGTGTGTCGAGAGGGTGTTGAATGAAACATAAGGAAGTTAATACACTATCGTTTATTTCGTCCAAATTTGACTAAATAAACGAAATTATTATCTCCCTTTAAAAGAAATCTACGTTTTTTCTATAAGAAGGGATTAAATAAGCATCCGGGAACAATTCCAAATTAACACAAGCTAATGTAAATTAAGAAATTTAAGCGACTGGAACTAAGTTGATAAAAACAAGGGTCGTTTGATAAATTCGCGGAATTTCTTTCTTATTTTTTTATTTTTCGACAAAGATCACGAAATTTCATACAGATATAAAAAGATATATTATAAATTTTGGTGTTCCATGATATTAAAATGTGCCTAAAAATGCTCTTTTTTCTGTCGCCATAGCAGCCAAGGTACGCGAGGTTGCTTTTGGTCAGTTTTCAATCAATTGGACATAATTGAACAAAAGCGCTATAACTATGTACGTCAAAACGGCGGGAATTCACTCAACGTTCGGTTAACGTTGTGACGTGATTTCCTGAAAATTTGCATTTTTTGTTTTGAAGTTACCCTGTGCAAAACGTTTTCAAAATCATGTCGCAAAATAATCGTCAAAGAAAACAGACGTCATCTGATGGGCTCGAGTTGCGTTCTGTCGTGAAGTTCTGTGTAGGACTAAAGTTACCACCCACAGAAACATTTAGAAAGATAGAAGTTTGCTGGATCTATTTTGTTCATTATCATTTTAATTCGAAATCTTACTATAATATCGAAAGTGCGAAACCAGAGATTTTGCGGCGGTAGGGTTTTACCGATCTCAGCGCATCAAAAATTATTATCACCATAGCCTCTAACAGTGACTTGTTTAAGGAAACGTTCAAACGTTGGATTCGTAGACACAGGATATGAGAAGCTGCAGGCGGAGACTACGTAGAAATGGTCAACAGGTCGCACGATTTTGATTCCCGCTGAGCGACCTGACGTCATCTATCTTGACTTTACGTTACCTCACGCTCTACCGTGAACCGTGAGGCAACTGGCTAGACATGGCATTATTCAATATTATCTGTAAACTATTGTTAACATATCATTTTAATTTTATGAGTGGTATTCAAGAAAATGTAAAATTTTACAAGGAAACGAATCCCGATTTTGATTTATAGAGTAATTCCGCGTATTTCTTCCTTTTAATACTCAAGTAAGTGACCTTACTGGAATTTACAAGTTCTCCCGTAGGTTGCTGAATGGTAAAAGTATAACTTCTAGAAACCTTGTGCGAAATGAAAGTTAATTTAAAAGTCGTTCGGTTTACAATGGCCTAGCACATCAGGTCATTTAGACTGTACATATCTATTTTTTGTTCTTAGGAATCTACTCTTGGTCCATGTTAACGGAACACCCGATAACACATCTGCTTAAAACACTCGAAAGCCTATCTAGAAAATAAAGACAATAAGGCCTAATATTCGAGATTTCTTCTCTCTCTCTCTTTCTTTTTTTTATTTCTTTATTCAGTTTTCATCGAACATTTGTCAAGGTGTAACATATGAAGCTTTGAGTGATATTAGAGTTATATTTGTAAAATGTTGCAATCACTTAAACATAAGACGGTGTTTCTCATTTTGCTTAAATGGAAATAAAACACAACTTAGTACCTGTAAGCTTGATGTGCATTTTAATGTCGGACGATTGATGCTATTAATCTGTAAAATCCAGACAGTTATTGTTGAAAAACAACAACATTATTTATAAAGAAATACTTAACCCTTTGCTGTTTAATCCCTGATTTTTACGTGCCTGTGATTTTATTATTGAGAAAACATAATGAAAAAAGAAGAAATTGCTGCTGACAAGCAATTTCTTCTTTTTCCACACTATTTTCTTCCCTACTGAATAATCATTTTTCAAATTAAATCCACTTTTAATTTTCTTCTACAAAACCTTTGTATTTGGACAGGTCCAAAATTTTATAAAACAGGAAAGGGTAAACTAACTAATGAAAAAAATAATCGCGGTCTTCTTTGGTGGTTTCCATCAAAGTATTGTTTTTTCCAATGTTGGGAGACAAATATCGAAAAAATTGAGTGCCTCCATCAACGACCGGAAATGGACATCCAGGAATGATAGTCTTGCAGACTACCAGCTGCACTATGAGGGCTCCACTTATTGCAATTTAAAGATTATCGAACTTTTGATTTAATTTGTTTCTACTGGGTTTGAATCTCATTCAATATAAATCAGCTCTTTCAAACGTTCAGTCACGTCACACTTACACTCAGTAACCCCGTCGCAGAAGTCATTCGCTCGTTTCTACTACAATGTAGGTTTCCGATGAACATTCTTTAAACATCTTTATTGATAACTTTCAACATCTAACATCTCCATTAAATAAAACACATTTTATAAAAATACTGAGTGTTTTTTAAATGGTTATGCTATTCCCTTCGGAAAAAATTTGTGATATTCTAACATTTCCAATTCTGATTTCGCTTTTAACCATTATCTATTTTTCTCAGGACTTTTTTATCGTATTTTATCTTATAACTATACAAATATCTGTGTGATACAGTTAAAAACATCGTGAAATTGACAAGATGAATGATTTTGGAATGATTTTGGAATGAATTTGAATGAGTGTGTGGAGCGAGTTTTGAGTGAAATGAAAGGAAGGTAATTCAATATTCCTAATTTTGTTCAAGATGAACAAAATTAGCTATATTAATTACCTCCCTTTAACAAAATATACGTATTTTTCTGTTTGTCCATCCTCGTGGACACTTGAAAGTCCACACAAGCTTATAAAATCATAGTTTATATATATCAATTTGATTTTTTTTTTTTTTTTTGTTGAAAGTTTTGATCGATTTTTAAATAATTTCTAATGATTTCGGAGCGTTTATGATCGATTTGAGTGAGTGTTTGGAATGAATGAATGGAGTGCTGAGTGAATGATTAAGAATGGTTTTGATCGGAATGAGTGTCAATTCCACGATGTTTTCAACTGTAACATACCACATGATTATTTTTATGATTTCACATAGTTATTTTTAGAACAATGATAAAATGGGGTTCTTTTCAAAAACTTGCATTTCAGTTACTAACATCAACGAAAACAAGACAAATAAAGGTTATAAGATAAATATAATACGTTCTTAGTGTATTGTATGGAAAAAATATCTACTCGGTTGTGAGAATTGACAATTGTATCGGCAGAGCCTCGACAATGATCAATTCTCCCAACTTCGTTAGATATTTTTTTTACACAAAACACTATCTATGTTTTATATGTATCAATGCCAAGCATAATGCCTTTCTTCTGCATACATTTTGCGTACTTTTTGTGCGTCCGTTGGGTACTGGAATCGGTGCGTCCTTGGAAAACACATAAACAATCCTTGTTCTGTTCTATTATAAATTTAAATGCAAAACAAGAACTATTTCAAACACCATATTCTTTCTGTGTAAAAACGATGTACCTGAATACATTTCCAAACCATAGTATACAATAGTATATAGCTTTAACTTAATTTATTCAAACAATGTAGTTTCCAGATACGCTGCCACGAGAGTTGCGCAGTAATGTGCTTACTCTTTTCCCATTCCCACAGCTATCAAAATTATTTGCTTAAAAACAAGAGTATCGCCGACGGGTGCCCACGCTCGGTGATTGGTACTTGAACGCGAAAAACAGATGATAAATAAAACGTTTTATTTTTGTAGAGTAAACGACATTGTTCAAATAATATTAAAGTTGAAACGCGTCGAGTCTGTTAATCCAGTATTTCAAAGTTCATAGTCTAAAAGCATAAGATATGTAAGAGTGTAAGGATTCAACATCAAATGATGCCACCAGCGTTTTAGTCTGGAAATAAATTTTTAGAACCATTTGGAAACTGTCTTTCCGGAATAGATCTCAAAAGGTACACGTTCTTTGGGAACGCCTTACGTAGCTAATCTAGAGGACATTTCAATTTTTGTACATATCGATATTGAATGTGTGGTCATTGAACACCGCCGAGTTTTTATCTGTTTATAGACGACGAGTTTAATGAATTCGGTTTTTGATGATCTCAAATTTGTTATTCTATTAATAACATTATTCGAACTTTGGTGATAAAACATGAAAATTACGATATATCTGTCGATTCATGATATTCTGCAAACATATAATGCCTTTTGCGAAATGACGTCAGCACATTCATTATGGCCTTTCTTAGCTCATTTGCATAGTTATTTCACAAAGGCAATACTCGTGCAATATAAAATTATTCAACGGGGTTATTTCACTTAAGACATGTCATAAAACATGTATTGTTATCTTAAGCGAAATGGTCATTTAATGCGGAAACCCCGAAACCTGAACAATGGTGACAACCTACGTCATCGGACACATCATTTCGCAAGCATTTTTTCATTTTGATTTCAAGGTTTTCGGATCGAGTGTAAATGTTATTGATAAAAAAAACTATCTCATCTGGTACAGAGAACATTTCTCCGTTAATATGTTTCTTGTTTTTATATATTTAGCTCTATGTATTTTGCAAATATCCCCTGGGATTCTTCGAATAGGTTGACACAATTGTTAGGGAAGAACTGTGAACAAGTTAAGCCAGTAGTTAAGAAAAAATGTGCTTTCAGCTCCGATGATTATTCTTGCTTTTCTTATACTTCAGTAAAACTGAAATAAGTACTATTACCAGATGAGGTTAACAAAACAGTCAATGTTATTATTTTTGTCGATTTATTTTTGCCATTTTGTCACATATCCCTCTCAAATGGCGAATATTCAATAGCCAAGCTTCATGACATAGGGCGTCACCCCTTCTTAAGGGAGGATCCTTATTAGCTTGTGGTTTCTTTATTACTATTGCCCATCTTTAATGGAATTTCCCAAATACAGCGAAATAAAAATGTCCCTAGCACCCCTGTAATATGAAAGATATTCCTCTCCTTCGACGTATGCCATATAATACATTTGTAATTATCCTACTACTTTACACTTGGTTTATTAAGCTTGTCTGCAGAAAATCTCCCGTCTTTTCGCAGATGTTTTCTAGACAGGTACTTTGTTTCAAAATTTCTAAAAATTCAAATATTCAACATTTTGTCAAATTTTTTAAAGGGGCGACTGGAAGAACTTTTTGGATTCCAACCAATGATTAAAAGATCAAGGCTATTAAATGAAAATCGTTTCACTAATCAAAAACTCAAATGGGATCACTGTTGAACTCGAACACTCTACGCCATTTTGAGACATTTTCGTAAATAGTCGACTTAAGCCTCGTATCATCAATTTGAAAAAAAAAGCTGTAGTTGCGACGTCAAGGTAGGGCTTCAACGATTTGATGTTAGTTTCATGCTGTAACCATATTTCTGTTCAGATGAAAATAGAATATCATGTTAGTATCTTAAAATATGAATGTTATCGTGTCGAGGTTTTTAGAATTTATCATGATGAGGCTTTGCCGAGTCATGATAATTTCTCACAGTCGAGACCCGATAACATTGATATCTTAAGACACTAACATGTTATTCTTTCTATCATGCAACCTCTTAGTTCTTAATTATGATAAGGCTAAATTAGAATCTAAGAAATTCAGGTGAAAGCGTATGCAATTATTTTTCTAATAAAAAGACTGCCTAATATGATGTTATGTTATCAGACTAGTGATTTCAGGTCAATGCAAGCTTCATTGCATGATAACTGACTCGTTCCATATCTAAGAGGTGTGTCCAGATGAAGGTCAAGGGGCGGGACCAGATATTCCTCAACTATATATGATCCGTTCTCCAAGAAAGCCTACGTAAATGCTTTTCTTATGTGATTTCAGTTGTCTTACCCAGATGATACCAAAAGCTGTTTTAGCTTTGTCCAAATTAAAAGAATATGCATGCGTTTATTCAATATGTAATGAAAAAAATAAACTACTATATATTGAAGAAAACAATGAGAAAAAGAGGGAAATTGCTTGAAACAAGCAATTTCTCCTTCGTTCTCAATCTTTTCCGCTTTCATTTCCTTTTAGTATCCAAAAATATATTTTTTATTGAAATGGTGACACAAAAAGGTAGGGGTATTGAATTTTAACGGAGAAGCAAGATATTTTACATTTCTTACGAACAGCATATATTTTATTTTTGTTAAGAAGAGCCTTTTGTCAATTTTACTGCCATTTAGGCAGGTTTCCCTGGATAACAGATCATATCTGATTAGAAATCGTAAGCAGATCGCACTTGTATGAACGATGTATATGTTAATGTTTATCTTCAAAATTACAGACGTGCTCGCGTCTTACAAAGAGATAAGAAAATCGTCGTTGGACTACAAAATCCCGTACATGAAGCTTTATTAGAGCTATAGATACGACATTTTGTAAGCCTACTAACGACATGACAGATGAAACTTCTGTTTAATGGTCATGTTTGGTGTAACTGTTTTATTGTTTGGAACCATAAAAATTGCAGGTTATTCTTTTTTACTTTTACATGTATTTCTAATCTAATTGCTGACGAATTTACTCTAAAGACGGATACTTTTAATTTTAGGCCAAATGCTACTAAATACTCATAAGGTAAAACCGTTGTGCAATTCACGCATCGAGCAGATCCTTTTAAAAACACTCTGTAAAACTCCAATTTTCGGGCACCTAAAGATTCATAATTGAAGAATAAAAATCCTTTCCAGTAAGTTTAAGACTGAGAACGGAAAAGGGTTGGGTAATTCTGACAATGTACATATCGAAGGACAACAATTTTTCCAGCAATGTACAGTTAAAAACATCGTGAAATTGACAAGATGAATGATTTTGGAATGATTTTGGAATGAATTTGAATGAGTGTGTGGAGCGAGTTTTGAGTGAAATGAAAGGAAGGTAATTCAATATTCCTAATTTTGTTCAAGATGAACAAAATTAGCTATATTAATTACCTCCCTTTAACAAAATATACGTATTTTTCTGTTTGTCCATCCTCGTGGACACTTGAAAGTCCACACAAGCTTATAAAATCATAGTTTATATATATCAATTTGATTTTTTTTTTTTTTTTGTTGAAAGTTTTGATCGATTTTTAAATAATTTCTAATGATTTCGGAGCGTTTATGATCGATTTGAGTGAGTGTTTGGAATGAATGAATGGAGTGCTGAGTGAATGATTAAGAATGGTTTTGATCGGAATGAGTGTCAATTCCACGATGTTTTCAACTGTAAAACACGCTCGTAATATTCAGACATGACAATTCACGCATCGATCAGACCCATTTAAAACCATTCTGCAAAACTCCAATTTGCTGGCACATAAAGATTCATTATTGAAGAATAAAAAATCCTTTCCAGTAAGTTTAAGACTGAGAACGAAAAAGGCTTGGGTAAGTGTCACGATGTACACATCGAAGGACAACAATTTTTCCAGCAATGTACAGTTAAAAACATCGTGAAATTGACAAGATGAATGATTTTGGAATGATTTTGGAATGAATTTGAATGAGTGTGTGGAGCGAGTTTTGAGTGAAATGAAAGGAAGGTAATTCAATATTCCTAATTTTGTTCAAGATGAACAAAATTAGCTATATTAATTACCTCCCTTTAACAAAATATACGTATTTTTCTGTTTGTCCATCCTCGTGGACACTTGAAAGTCCACACAAGCTTATAAAATCATAGTTTATATATATCAATTTGATTTTTTTTTTTTTTTTTGTTGAAAGTTTTGATCGATTTTTAAATAATTTCTAATGATTTCGGAGCGTTTATGATCGATTTGAGTGAGTGTTTGGAATGAATGAATGGAGTGCTGAGTGAATGATTAAGAATGGTTTTGATCGGAATGAGTGTCAATTCCACGATGTTTTCAACTGTAAAACACGCTCGTAATATTCAGACATGACAATTCACGCATCGATCAGACCCATTTAAAAACATTCTGCAAAACTCCAATTTTCGGGCACATAAAGATTCATTATTGAAGAATAAAAATCCTTTCCAGGTTAAGTAAGCTTAAGACTGAGGGCGGAAAAGGCTTGGGTAAGTGTCACGATATACACATCGAAAGACAACAATTTTTCCAGCAATGCAAATAACGCCCGTAATATTCAGACATGATATGGTAAAGTTCGTAACTTGCGCTTAGCGTCCTACAGCTAACAACATCGTGAAATTGACAAGGTGATTGATTTTGGAATGATTTAAGAATGAAATTAATTGAGTGTGTGGAGCGAGTTTTGAGTGAATTAAATGGGGGGTAGTCCAATATCGCAAATTTTTTTCAGGATGAACAAAATTAGCGATATTGATTACCTCCCTTCAATACAATATAATGCTAACAAGCTCTAAACATTGATTCCTATTTCTTCAAGAACATATGAGGAGCTAACAATTTTAGGTATGTAAGTGAAGTCGCGATTTTTCTCTATCAAAACTTATTTTGAATATTGTTGTTAATTGTTTATTTTTTGAAAGTTTTTGAATGGTTTGAGTGAGTGTTTGGAATGAATGATTGGGTCGCTGAGTGAGCGATTTAGAATGGTTTTGATTGAGATGAATGTCAATTTCACGATGTAACTAACTGTATGTCAACTACCTTCCGACTTTCTCTTTGATAAGCGTAACCATTTTCAATCAATAGATATTTTTTTTGCATTTTCTAATTATTTCTTTAACTGCTAGCAAACAGAGGATTTGCTTTCTTTTATTATACCCCCCACCTACGAAGTAGAGGGGGGTATATTGGTTTCACCATGTCTGTCTGTCTGTCCATCCGTCCGTAGACCTTTTCGTTTCGGACTCTTACTCAAGAACCAAAAGACCGACAATCATGAAACTTTATACAAATGTTCCTTATGACCCAAGGAAGTGCCCTATTGTTTTTGGGTTACATAGGTCAAAGGTCAAGGTCACAGTCAATTTTTGGTCAATTTTTCATTTCTGGACTCTTAACTCAAAAACCAAGCGACCTAGAATCATGAAACTTCATGCAAATGCTACATATGACAATATTAGTTACAAACACATCCTGCACTAATAGCACTTGCATTCTGACAAAGCGCTTGTGGGGGTATTAGTCCGCTCTGCGACAGTTCTAGTTGTTGTAGGCGCCCAATGTCCAGATGGGTGGATGATACACGGTGATAACTGTTACCACTTCAGTCATGACAAGGAAAACTGGATAGATGCTCAGGTATGAGACATTTAAACTTTTCGGGGCTTTTGTTCAAAACCATATCATATGCGTACAGTGTGTTGATAGGTGGTTGATACGAGCTGATAATTGTGATTAGAAAAAATTGGATCAATGTTCAGGTATCAAACCTTGAACAGATAGTGAGGTGGCCCGATTTAAAGCAATCCACAATACGTTGGACAATGGTAGAACGCTTCGAAGTCGCATAGTGAACGTTTTTGGGCATCGTCTAAAGGGCATCGACCGCAGATCATTGTAGAATATTGAACATAGTTTGGTCTATCTTCATGCGCCCAGACGTTGAAAGCTTGCACAGGAGTGAACGGGAGGGGGTATTACTGACGGAAAGTTCCATTTATAACCAACATCTAGAACCGATTTTTATGCCCTTTTGAAGATATACGGCTATTATAGATTTGCTAAATATATGTAATAATGATATAGGTATGTTACCTGTTCGCATTTACTATTTAAGCCTGGTTTAAATTTGCCACGATCGCCGTACGATGTCGGGGCCTGTGATTTCTTGTATGATATTTTTGGCATCGTGCGATTTAATTTTCACAAAATGTGTTCATAAAACTGTCTCAATAATCATTGAGGTGCCCGTGCGGCGATCACAAGATAGACGATGCGATTTGTTAACTATTTACACTGTAAACCGTGCGGCCGCCGTACGATCATCGCACGTTACCCGCGCGGGAACCGTAGGATTATCCTTTAAAGACTCATATAATAGTGATCCATATGTATCAGGGGTTAACGTTTGAAAGAGTGAAAAATTCAACAGGCGCAAATAAGGGGTAGGCGGTTTACCATACCCATCCTGGGCGTTTTGCCCAACAAAGGATAAGACACTTAATTTGATCAGGAACATAACCGGATTCTCAAAATTACATAACAACACGTAAAAAATAGCAAATATTGAAAACTATACACTTTATAAGCATAACAAGGGAAGTTTTGTTATTTAGAAATTATTGCAACATACTTCAATAAAATGCACAAAAACTTAATATTCATCGGGATTTCGTGGTTAGGCGTTTTGTTCCACCTATGCGTTTTACACAACTTTATCCTACATTGAACTTTCTGTACAGGTTGTCTGCGAGCATTTTGGAGCTTACCTAGCAGTAACACTTTTTGTCTATAGTTTTACAAATAGTTAAAAAGGAGACTGTCCATTGATTATCAAGGAGGCTAAATTTCTCATTACTTTATTTTTCCATATCACACAGCCTGGTCCTTATTATTTCAATTTATTATTTCAAATTAATAATATTAATCCAATCCTTGTTTGAATGTTTAACAAATCATTGAATGATTCTTGAAATCATTTTTTAACTATTTAATTTGCTTATGCATGGGTAAATTTCTTGACAACTGAATGAAGATTGAATACTTTTGTAAATATAATAATTATAATTAAGAAATATGCGATGATAAAATGACTTTGGCATAAAATGATATCGGACCGAGTTAAACGTTGAATCGAGTTGGATGGACCGAGTTGAAAATGGGCCGAGTTGACCGGGCATTTTTTAACCAAGAAGAAAAATACAAAACAAACCCTTATATGCAGCTTTGATACCAACAGATCCCATTCTGTTTACTTGGTCCTCCGTCAAAGACAGTAGGGGACAACAAACAACCACTCTTTGTAACATTGACGGGTCCATGTAACTCCTCACCAGCAAAAGTAAAGATGGTGAGGCAAAAACTTCCCATATCCCGTTTGAAGCAACGCCATGCAATCTTCGCCATTAATAATTGCTCTAAGTATGTCCTACTGAGCAGGTTTAAGCTTTTCTTTGCCGAAAACCTTGATCGCGCTACAGACGGCGTTATCGAATGCCGCAATTTTAGTGCAGACAGTCGAACTAAACGTCATTTGTAAACGGAGTATTGATTGGTTGGGTTTTGGATACGCTTTTCCTTCACGGCATGGAAATTCCGAGGTCACTGAAGATGACCCCACAGGGTTCGTCCTCAGATCTACGTAACGAAGAGAAAGCGAAGTGGTTTCGTAGAGATGATTTTAATGAGATTGGTAATATAAGAATTTAACATCAAATGATTCCTCGAACGTTTTCTTTGGTACTGTTTACGACGGAAAACCCCGCTGCATCAATGGTATATAACGTAAGTCATTTAGCAGGGCTGTTGAGAGTCGACATTTTGATCGTTATTGTGTAGGAAAATTACATAACAAGTCGATTGTAGTAAACTAATCAACGATATATTTACCCCATCAGGTAGTTTAAGAAAGAGTTGGAAACTGTATTTCCGGAATATATCTCAAAAGTTACGCATCGATCCAACGCCTTACGTAGCTTATCTAGAGAATATTTCAATGTGTGCACAAAGTTAAACATTCGAAACATCGCTTTTTCTTAAACGGGAAAGTACCTCACACGGAAGTGTAGTAATTTTGGGTCATTGTATAGGTTATTCGGCTACTGATGGTACTTTGGTTAATACGATTGAAGACACTTTAATGCTTTTCGTTTTGACATGTTTCGTTTTCAAATTATAATATGTACAGTTTTAACCTTACGTTGTTTTTGTTTTTCGCAACGTAATCCTCAGTAATGTTTGTGTCGCCATATAAACCAACAAGCGAAATGACGGGTTTCATGGCTGCGTCCTTATTATTCCCGAGGAATTTTTCGTAGAATCGCCGAGGGTTCCCGAGTGGAAAATTATATTGATAGCGAAAACGAGCTGGTCATTTAAAGCGGAGACTCCGCAACCTTAACAAGTGTGAAAACCTACGTCATCGGACACATCATTTCGCCAGCATTTTATTCATTTTGATGCTTAGTTTTTTTAGCTCGTTTGCAAATGTTATTGATAAACTATCAAAAACAACTATCCCATCTGGTACAGAGAACCTTTCTTCGTTAGTATGAACATTGATCTTATCTATATAGCTCTTCTTCTTTAATGCTTTTCGGTGGTTTATCGAGAAATAACGGTAGATTATCACTTGATAAACTCACTGCAAAAGCAGTGAAATTATCAAAAACTTATACCCTGCTTTTTTGCATTTCATCCTTTCTGACGTCAATTATGCGGGGCGAAATAATTGACGTCACAATGAACGTTGCATAGCAATCGCGCGCAAAATGACGCGCTTCACGAAAATATGTCACAGAAATTTCACTTTTTGTCTCATTTTTGCATTAAAGAAATATAATAATCGTTTGTTTTTCGTGTAAGATCGATTAATAATTTATTTCGTGAACAACAAAAGCTTTATTTTCACTCGTGGCCCTGCCACTCGTGAAAATATAGCTTTTGTTGTTCACTCAATGAAATATAAATCGATCTTACACTGAAACAAACGGTTATCCCCTATGTATTCTGCAAACACCCCTGGCATTTTTCGAAGCGGTTGATTTAATTGTTAGGGAAGAAATGTGAACCAGTTAAGCCGGTAGTTAAGAAAACAATTGTCCAAGTGTTAACAGTCCCGATGATTTTGATGGCCTTTCGTTTCATCAGTAGTACTGAAACAATTACCATAAACATTAACTATTATTTTATTATTCAACAAACAAGCTTTATGACATAGGTTATCAGCCCTTCTAAAGAGAGGATCCTTATGAGCCTTGCAATTTAGTCATTTGGACTTTTTTGTTGTTGTTGTTGCTTACGCCGTCAAACCCTGTGGTTTGTCTTATTACTGCTACACATTTTTGATTGAATTTCCCAAATACGGTGAAATAAAAATATTCCAAAGAAGGTTCGTTTTGACCCACCTCCTCCGAACATTCTCTTGATCCGCCACTGTAGAACATTAGTGTTAAGGCACCCATGTAGTATGAAAGTTATTTCACTCCCGCGACGTATGCCATTTAATAATTTTCCCACTACTTTACACTTGGTTTATTAAGCTTGTCTCCAGAAAATCTAACGTCTTTTCGCAGCTGTTTTCTTGAAAGGTACTTTGATTTCCACCAAAAATTCAAATATTCAATATTTTGCCCAATTTTTGGAAGGGGCGTCTGGAAGCCAAGTAGAACTCTTTGGATTCGCGCCACCGAATGATTTAAAGATCCATGCTATCAACTGAAAAAATCTTTCCACTAATCAAAGTTTTTAATGAGATGACTGTATAGTCGACTGTTACCTCGTATCTTCATTTTGAAAAAGCTGTAGTTGCGATGTCAAGGTAGAACTTCAACTATTCGATGTTTCTTTCTTTCTGCAACCATATTTCTTTTCAGATAAATAGAGAATCACATGTAAAGTTCTTAAAATATGAATGTTATTGGGTCGAGGTCGGGTGAATTTATCATGACGAGGCTTTGCCTAAATGACTTTTGTTCGTAATTTCAGTTGTCTAATCGTTGTACTAACCAGATACTAAAAAGAGTTATAGGCTAGTGCAATTTCAAAGAATTTGCATAGGCTAATTCAATGTGTAAAGAAATTGAAAATAAACTGTAAAGTATTGAGGAAACACTGAGAAAAAAGGAGGAATTGTCTGAAACAAGCATTTTCTCCTTTGTTCTCAATATTTTCCTCCTCATTTACTTTAAGTGCATAAGTATATTTTTGTGGGAAATGGTGACACAAATAGGTAAGGTTTTGATTTTTTTCGGGGAAGCAAGATAATTTTCATGAATTACGAACAACAACTATATATTTTTTTCGTCAATTTTATTGTCATTTAGGCAGGTATCCCTGGATAACAGATCATATCAGATTTGAAATCGTAAGTAGAACACTCTTGATTGAATGGTGTATATGTTAATGTTTATCTTCAAAATTACAAACGTGCTCGCGTCATACAAAGAGATAAGAAAATCGTCGTTGGACTACAAAATGCCGTACTTGAAGCTTTATTTAAGCTGTTGATACGACATTTTGTAAGCCTACAAACGAAATGACAGCTAAAACATCCGTTTAATGAACATGTTTGGTTTTACTCTTTTATTGTTTGGAACCATAACAGTTGCAGGTAATACCTTTTTACTTGTACATGTATTTCTAATTGCTAACAAAATTACTCTACAGATAAATTATTCAATATCGGCTCCTTTGTTACTTATTACTCAAAAGGTGCAAACGCCGGACAATTGACACCTGGACCCATATCAAACCTCTCGGTAAAAGTCAAATTTGAGGGCACTTAAAGATTATAGAAGAAAAAGATTCTTTCTGGGAAGAAAATGTTTCTAACGATTAATCAAATGGCAACTTTTCAAGCCATGTATACAACATATTGCCGGGGAACTGTGAATCACGATAGACAGAATAGAAGAATTTTTCGGTCTGAGATCCCTCAACCCCTAAAATTTGCGCATTTTATGGTTAATTCGATTTCAAGGCACTTCTGAAAAATTATAATAATATATGTATAAACGTGCACTAAGCATCCTGTATATCGTTGAATGCCATATATCTTGATATTTTCTCTGTAATGAGCATACTTAACCCGCATCGATCCATATATTTTTGCAATGTCTTACTGTTTACTGCTTGAAAACAGAGGATACACGTTCCTTTCCACTTGAAAACTGAAGAGAAATGTGTATATTTACTACTAAATTCGCATTGAATATCGTTGTAGGCGCCCAATGTCCAGATGGGTGGATGATACACGGTGATAATTGTTACCACTTCAGTCATGACAAGGAAAACTGGATAGATGCTCAGGTATGAGAAATTTTATCCTTGGTTGGTTTTTGCTCCAAACCGCATCATAGGCACACATGTATTGATAGATGGATGATATACGGTGATAATTGTGATAAGAAAAATTGGATCTATGTTCAGGTATGAACCCTTTAACAGGTTGATGAGGTTGCCCGATCGGGAGATAGTTGCCAGATAGGGCAATTTGAAATTTAGAGAAAATCACAAAACGTTCGACAATGAAAAGAACGTTTCGAAGTCGTATATCCAACATTTTTGGACATCTTCTACAGGACATCAACTACGGGTCCATTTGGAACATTACAGATAGTTTGCTTTATCTTCATGCTCCCAGACGTTGAAGATTTGCAATGAAGTGAACGAAAGGGGGTTCAAATGACTATCAATTCTATTTCTTAACATTGTCTTAACCCGTCATTGATGCCCTAGAGATTGTGATCTGGCTAAAAATATCTGAGTAACTTTTTTTGGCTTTTATCAATTGATCCATACTTATCAGAGGTAAACGTTTAAAAGCTGAAAAACAGTCGCATAAAACAAGGGAGGGCATTTTGCCCCAACCCATCTTGGGCGGTTGGCCACAAAGCATAAGACACTTAATTTGGCTAGGGAACATAACAAATCAATAATTTTAGAATTTTATACGAAAATTACCGGTTTCTCAATTATACACAGCAATACTGGAAAATAAACAAGTATTGAAAAACTACATATAGGTATATTTTTGGCGGTGAGCCGTGAAATCTACTTTCAACGGTAAGATTCCCGTGCCATCTTTTCGAAATAGATAAAATAGGTTTAAACAACACATTAAAAAAAGGATACAATTTTTCCTTTCAAACGAAAGTTATTGCTAGTCTTAATTCCAAATGCTTTAACATAGATGTACTATCATAATTGAAGTGAAAAGGGAAGCTTAAATCCTATTGTATGTTTTTATGTACCCATAATAATGACACCTATGTCAGAACTCAGTTTTAAAATTACACCTATACTCTTCAAGCATTACAACAAAGTTTTTTTATATCAACATTAAGACAACGCTCTTAAATGAAGAAAATAACATAGTGCACTAAAACTTCATATATAACGAGATTTCGTGGGAGGGTGTATTTACCAAACTGGGCGTTTTTCCCCACTTGACCATACATTGAATTTTCTGTACAGGTTGTCTGCGAGCATTTTGGAGCTAACCTAGCAGAAGTACATTCTCAATATGAAGACAACTTTCTTCTTCACGAGGCGGATAATAGAAAAGGTAATGAAGTATCAATGGTTAACATCGTGAAATTGACAGTACTCCGGTCAAAATTATTTCAAAACACTCACTTATGCTTTCCGACCGTCGATAGAGATCTTTTCGGTTAATTATAATTTGATGTCTAAAAGAAGTAAAACACTGTGTATTGTTATAAAATCATAGTTTGCACAATTTTAAATATGTAGCTGATTTCATTTTACCCAACGTTATCTTTGGCGGGAACTTTGGTGTTTGTGACGTCATGTGAAGCCATGTGCAAAACGACGCATATTTATGACTGCGTCCAATGGAGAAAATAAATTATTTTGGGTATGAAACAAAGAAAGTAAGTGGGCTACCTTAACATTCAGATTTTCAAGCTTTGCTCACCACATTTCGCCCACCCAAGAAAATATTTGAAACAAAATTGAGGAAAATTACGAAGGGAAACTGGTACCAAGTTATAAAATAATAGTGCTTTGGATGGTATATTGAGTTTCCGGCTGACACAGCTGTCTGTTAATTTAAGGAGATTTCTGGATTGGAGCTTCAGACCTGATTATTGAGAACGAGTGGCGCTGGTTGCAGTCAAATAGGAAATTAGACTACAGTAACTGGGGACCCGGTGAACCAAACAACCAGGCCACAAACGAGAACTGTGTAGAAATAAGAAACGATGAACAAGACTGGAATGATCGCCCTTGTGATTACGAAACTTGGTATATTTGTCAAAAGAATGTGTAAGTAGGGAGTCGTTACTTCTGATTTCTTAATCCGTTTACAATATTAAGCATTGGAATAAAATATAGCAATTACGTCATGTTTGATAGTATACACTAGCGGAATAGCTATGGAAAAATATCACATGTTGTAATCATTTTATAACGTATCTTAATTACCACGAAAACCGACGGCAGCTCCCATGTCACTAAATGCGATATATGTACACAAAGTAACTGCCTCGATGGCCTAGTGGTAAATGCACTCGACCCGTGACCTGGAGGTCCGTGGTTCGAGCCTCACTGTCGCCAGGGTGTGTTTATGGGCAAAACACTTAATAGCCAGCCCCAGTTTACCCAGCTGTAAATTGGGTAGCAGTGGGTTTAAACCACTGCCTCTTTCTCGAGGACGTGAAAACACCAGGATTGAGTGTTCGAGAGCGATTCAATAAGCTTAAGCTTTCGTCGCAATCGAACTAAAACAAATTAGTATAAACTAAAGTAAAAGCATTGCAACATCCGACTTTCAATGAAATAGTTCTCACTATAAGTACTAATTTAGTAACTGGCGTATTCAATAAAAAAGAAAATGTTTTCATTGGATCTTGTAACCTTTAATGAAAGGGAAAACGAATATATATTGCAGCCATGTCATTCAAATTATGGCCGTTGTAAAAATTGTATGTATTTACACTTGTTTTGCACGATTAACTATGACTGCATCGAATTTGCTTTGTGAGACTTCAATCTTTTCATTGACTCTAATCCAAGACGAGCCATCAAAATAAATTTATTGTCAATATTTTGTACATCTATAAGCAATGACAAAACAAGCTGTCATTTTCTTGCCATACCCTAG
The DNA here is from genome assembly GCA_948146395.1 of Fragum whitleyi. NCBI lineage: Eukaryota > Metazoa > Mollusca > Bivalvia > Cardiida > Cardiidae > Fragum > Fragum whitleyi. Next base: position 18,918,666 of record OX411559.1, read on the forward strand.
ATCAAACTTTGTACATCAATGCAACAATTAATCTTTCAGTACCTGTCTCAACATTGCCCGACTTTTAACTGGAGGTAATAGTTTACGTTTTCGGCGATCGAAATAATGTCCCACACATGTTCAATGAGGTTCATATTTGGCTGGATTGAAAGAAGGCTTATTTCTTCATGATTTAGATATTGCGATACTTTTCTCCTTGTGTATATTACGAGGAACAAAACAAACCGATGAATTACAATAAATCTATTAGTTTATGACAAAAGCTGGTGCAATAATATGAATAAAACTTCATATACGAGTTAAAAAATATCCAGAAACGAAATATATTTTTTCAGTGAAACAGATGAAGTGATTGGATGACTTTCAACCAAGAGTAATCTTAGATAACTTATTGATACTCTATTAAAATATTCATCTAGTTTGGAATTCTAATAAACTTTTTCCAAAAAAAAATCAATGCCGTTCTCTGTTTTTTTGTTGAACTGTCCGAAAACTGTCTTCGCAGACCGGAAAATGTTTAAAGAGTTTGCATTTTCAGGCTTCTTTTTCTGCATCGAGTTGGCCAAATAATAGTAAAAATCATAGTTGTCAAAATTTTGATCCGATGACGATAGGTGGATGGATATTGTTTGACGAGGTCCGTCCTTCCGGTGGGATTCCATTTGAGCTTTTCCGTGGTATGTCTCATACAACTTGGCAAATTAAGGGAGTGGATCCGTAATAGTTACGCAAAGTTTCTAAAGTTATCAACTTCAACAGTGTAAATCGAGTTTTCCAAATGATTTTCATTAGGAAAAATCGATCAACATTGTGAAAGTTCATGAGTGCCGAAATGTTGCGGAGCCATTACGGTTCCACTACGTTAAAATATGATATGAGCCTGTGCGTGAGATTTCCAACAATTTCTAATGTGCACATGGCAAAGACTTTGTCCAGTCTGTGCATCCGCAAAGTCTGATCAGAGTCTTCACTATGCGCGTAGTAGCTAGATTAGGTCTCGAAGCATGTGTAGACTCAATGTTTGCATTTCACGAACATTCAAAGTGTTGGAAATGACACGTACAGGCTCATATTATATTATTATTGTTTTACTTCATGACGCGTTGTAAAGCATTGTGAACAATTCTGAGACATTTCCAAATAGTGAATAGTTTGGAGCTTTTGGAAATGGTTTGAGTAAGTCTTTGGAAGAAATGAATAGAACGTAGTGTGAGCGATTAAGAATTGTATCGAAGTGGATGGGTGTCAATTCATCGTGGTTTTAACTGTAATTTGGTGTCTTTTAAATTTGGCTTTTATAAGTACTTATATACATACGCTTTAAGAAAAAACACATTTTTTAATGCATTCGGAAATTCTATGGACATATTCTAGCATATTATGAAACTATGATATGTCCAGGTTTAATTTACTTTTCGTTGACATTTTAGCGAAATGCTCGTATGAGCTATTATGATCACCTTCCGTTCGGCGTCCGTCAACAATTTTTGAACGTCATCTCCATCTAAGATAGAGAGACGATTAGTACCACATTTCACAGGAGTGTTACTTAGGCTGTCTTCTTCCAAAAAAGAATTTACATCGGTTGAAAACTCTGGTTGCCATGGCAACAAAAGTTGATTTTTCATAAAAAAAAATCTTAATATTATTTTTCTGCTTCAACAGAAGATCTTCAGCCTTGAGATTTGGCATTGATTATCAGCTCATAGACCGCTATCAGAATAACTAAAATCATGACTGTTGGACCACCAGAGGCAGAGCACCAGGGTACAGGGGGTAGGACTCTGATCAAATTAGTCAATATCAAAGTTATCTTTCTTCTGAACCAGGCGGCCCTAAGCCTTGACATGTCCTCAACATTTAGACCTTTATTAAATAACTGAAATTATGAGTCTTTGATTAGCAGGGCCTGAATACCTGAATACCAGGGGGGTGGGGGCGGGGTCTTGATTCAAACTATTTGGCTTCAACCCCTATAGCCTTGAAATTTGGCATGGATCCTCGACTCATAGACCTTTATCAATTCACTAAAATTATGAGTGTTTGATTAGCAGGGCTAAGTACCAGGGGGGGGGGGGGTAGGTCTTTATTCAATTTAGAAATTTTATTTTAATTTCTTCTTCTTCTGAAAGATTATGAGATAATAACCCTTTAAGAAAAGAAGAAACTAAACTCATCAGTGTTGGGCAATAAGGATTAGAGCATGGGAAGGGGGGGGGGGGGCAAGAGGCTATTTATAAAAAAAAATCTATAAAATAATTCTTCTTCTAACCCAATTGGCTATCAGCCTTTATATTTTGTTATTTCATCAGTTCATATACTTTTATGAAATAAATAAAATCATGGCTGTTGGGCTACCAGGGACAGAGCACCAAAGGGAGGGTGTAGGTCTCGTGGCTCTGTAAAAGTCTTAAAATTGCTTTGTCCAAACCAGGAGGCTGACAGCCTTTATTTTTGTCATGGTTCATCAGCTCATATATACCTTTATGAAAATACACCAGGCAGTTAATGTTGGACTACTTAGGGCAGAGCCCTTGGGGAGGGGGTAGATCACAGATCGATATTAAAGCTTAAAGGGCGACAAAATAGTGAAACTATATTGCCAATTTCCACCGCATTAGGTGGGAAGAGTTTCATTTGATATAGCTGATTGTATAAGTGAAATTCTCTTTTTAGTGTGGTTCCTTATGTACGAAAAAGGGCTCCTGTAGGATTTTCGTGCTGAAATTGTTTTTTTTTTTTATGTTGTTTTGTTTTGTTTTAATTGATTGCTTAGGCGTCAAGTAATCGCAACTATGCGGGTCCAAATTTTCTGAGCCCATTCCCCGATTTTTTTGGGGGGCTACTTTGAGTAAAATAGGTATTTTCTTAAAAGAGGGCTCGTAAGATGTGTATTTTTTCCTAAAATGATTTCTTTGGTTTATCCTTGTATTTAGTGTGGTTTGCATACAAAAATCCATTTTTATTTTACCCTTTCATGGGCTCTCACAGAGCCCAAAATAGCAATTTTGGTGTTTTTATATTATTGGGTTACGGGAAAACAGCTTGTTTGTTTCGAGTTGTTTTCTTACGCCTTGTTTGGTATTAAGAGTGGGTTGGCGTGGAATACTTGCATGTCCATGTTCTCTAGGGTCATTTTGGAATTTGTGTAGGCTCTCATAATAACCCATATGAGCCGATTGGGGTGTTTTCCTTAAATAATATTCACAAAAAATGACATTCCTTTGACATTTCTTTTTCAAATTACGTTCATTACCTAGCTGTGGTTAGTGTTGATGTAATCTAAATTATTTTTCAATTTTTAACTTCTGATATGCTTTTTGATTGGTTTTAGAATGAGCCCATATGAACCGAATCATGAGTTTTCCAAACTCGCGATTTTTTTAACAAAAATATAGCCATCTTTATGATGCCTACTTGTACTAAAAATGGTACAAAAGTATATGAATCAAATTTTTAAAACCCATACAGTTAAAACATAGTGATATTGTGAATGATTGTGGAATTATATCCAAATGAAATGGAATGATTGCGAGGAGCGTGTTTATAATGACCTTAAAGGAGGTAACATAAAATCGCTAATTCCGTTCAAAATATCCATTACCTTCCATTACGAATAGGGCCTCATTATTCCCGAGATCATATCGTAAAAACTGAAAGATTAAAACAGGCTTCCCGATTGGAAAGCGTAGACCCGAAAAAAGCCTTCTCTTTACATTGAATTGCTATGAAACAAAATAAAAATTGAGAACTTAAGAGCTATATGTGTATTTTCAAAACTGAGCTCTGAACTAGGCATTGAGTCCATTGCCATAAGTATATGAGTAAACCTTTAGATCTAAGACAAGCAGTAAGTTTAATTTGAAAGGTAATTTGTATCTTTTTATATGCATGTTTTATCAATTTTTAAAAGAATAGCACGAGAATTTAACCGTTAAAAGTAGATTTCACGGCTCAACGCTCAAAATCTACCTATAGATAACTTCGATAGCGGAACAACAAAAACAAAACAAAACATAAAAACACTGCACACAATTAAAACATCGTTCAAAGCATAGATTATGTATACGTATAGGACAGAAAACGAGTGCCGTGGTATATGGGAAATAGACACGAGCTTAAGCGAGTGTCTATTTCCCATATACCGCGGCACGAGATTTTCTATCTGACTTAGACCGGGCTTTTCTAACATTATCTGTAAATTTTGCCCGAACATCTTGACAACGAAAACGAGTAAAAACCACTGTGACATTACTGTTATTTTGTGTAATAACGCCGAAACTATACTTATGAATCTATCATTGTTACTTATTGCAGCTCTTTTGCATGTATGCAACTGTAGAAAGTCTTTTGGAAAAAGCGATCATATAATATACTCGACACCTTCTTAAAATGACACGGCACACAAAATCTGTCAAGATTCACGTGCACGGCACACTTTCATAGTACGAGGGTGGATAAAAAAAAATACGTGGACTTTAACTATAACTTTGGTATTTCCCGACGGAAATCAATAAAATTTTGCACACGTCTCAAATAATTTAATGTTGGAAACAACGTGCCAAATTGTCACAAGATACGCCCGTCCCACTGCTAAGTATTAACTGGGGATTTGAATAGAACTGAGGTTATTTTGAATGAATATTTTTTGCACCCATGAAGTTTCATGATCCTAGCTATTATACTTTTAGAGATATACTCCGGACAAGATTCTAGTATGAAAAACAACAATGGGCAATAACTCAAAAAAAAGCAGGTAGAATTATGGTTCTTGTACACTGCACTCCCCCTTGATGACATCTATACACCCATGAAGTTTCATGATCCTAGCTATTATACTTTTACAGATATACTCCGGACAAGATCCAAGTCTGAATAACAACAAAGGGCAATAACTCAAAAAATAGGTTAGGTAGAATAATGGTTATTGTACACTGCACCCCCCCCCCCCCTTGGTGAGATCTATACACCCATGCAGTTTCATGATCCTAGCTATTATACTTTTACAGATATACTCCGGACAAGATTCAAGTCTGAAAAACAGGAAAGGGCAATAACTCAAAAAAAGGGCAGGTAGAGTTGTGGTTCTTGTGCACTGCACTTCCCCTTGATGAGATCTATACACCCATGAAGTTTCATGATCCTAGCTATTATACTTTTAGAGATATACTCCGGACAAGATTCTAGTATAAAACAACAAAGGGCAATAACTCAAAAAATAGGCCAGGTAGAATTATGGTTCTTGTACACTGCACTCCCTTTTGGTGAGATCTATACACCCATGAAGTTTCATGATCCTAGCTATTATACTTTTAGAGATATACTCCGGACAAGATTCTAGTATGAAAAACAACAAAGGGCAATAACTCATAAAATAGGCCAGGTAGAGTTATGGTTCTTGTGCACTGCTCTCCCCCTTGTTGAGATCTATACACCCATGAAGTTTCATGATCCTAGTTATTATACTTTTAGAGATATACTCCGGACAAGATTCTAGTATGAAAAACAACAAAGGGCAATAACTCAAAAAAATAGGCCAGGTAGAGTTATGGTTCTTGTGCACTGCACTCCGCAATGATGAGAAGAATACAATTGCCAAGTTTGAAGTCCATCGGACTTCATGTGACAGAGTTATGCTCCGGACAAAGAAGTGGACGCCCGGACGTCACGGGTGATCCCATAATACGTCCTGTCTTCGACAGGCGTATAAAAATCAAATTAACAATAGTCTGCAATGACTCTGACGTAAAAAATCCAATATTTGATATACCTTGGTAGGTGCTACCGGCGCAACCCATTTTGTAACGTGACTTCCTAGTATTACTACCCGTAATTGTCCCCTCAATTTTGACCAAACACTTCCAAACTTTGCATAATTACGTGTTGACGTTATGAGTTACGATATTTTAAATTTTAGCATAATCCATTCGCTTTTTTCGAATTTAAAGTCAGTAAACTAAGGACACGCTTCAATTTTTTAACTTCAAAAGGACGGCACCGGCGCAGCCAGAGACAACCAGACAATAATAAAGTTCTACTGGACCTTTGGAAAACCTAACCGAGAGGTTTAAATGATAAAATATGCTAAAAGGTCTTCAAATTTAAGCATATACCTTTTTTTTAAATGGTTTAAAAGGTTTGTTTAAGAATGGAGAGTGTTTCTGAAGGATGACACTCGGAGAATGGAAAACGTCTCCTTGGCGTTTAATCAGAATTGCATTGTCACAGAACAACATCAGTTCAGAATCGTTTAGACACATTACACATTTAAGATCATCGTTTTGGTTCAGATGGATATGAAAATAGTTTTATCCAATGGATAGGTGATGCAGAAATCGTGTTTATTGTTGAGTTGAGTATTTTGAAAAGTGCTGACTTTCGAGACGGGACTTATCAATACCGCAGCGTCATATTGACGTCGTTACCGTGCGCCGGTACCAAATGACTACATGTTTTAGAATGGTTACTACAGATGACCAACTATTTGGATTTTATCCAACTTTACACGAAAAGGAGAAAAATGCCTCAATTTAATAATAATGTAGTTTTCTCTTCAAAGTATGTGAAATCAAAATTTCTGCAACGCTAGTCTACGTTATTTCTGATTCACCCTCGTATATCTGCGAATACAATACTAGGAGTTGTATCTGTCATTTATATTTTTGAAATACTGCTCTCTGATTGGCCGATTCGCTTCAAGCGTGGTCTAATTATCGTTACGATCGATCGCACGGAAAATAGGTCGTTGACCAGCATTGCGTTCAGGATGACAAACGGTACAAAGATGTTGCAAATTATTCCACGCTTTGCACGTGGACTTGCAAGCAAAGTGGAGTATAATTTGGAACAAGTTTGCTCTGTACGCATCCTGGGGCCTCTTTCAAGAAAGGTCCTACGATTGAAATTCGGTCGTATCGCAATCGTACGATAAAAATTGGCTTTCAAGAAACTTTTTGGCTTTCAAGAAAGGCGTCGTATCGTGAAATCTACGATAAAATATACGACACCTTCAGACCAGTCGTTAATTTTACGATTTTGTCCCTATGATTCCAAAATTTTCTCAGATTCCTTTCTAGCTCTCGAGGATGTTAGAACGATTATATAGCTATGTACATGCAAAGTTTCCCAGAAAAATATATTGTGATAAACGAGATATATTGAAAACAATTGATGCACCATCATTTCGATATTTGATTTTACTCTGCGATTATCGTACGATTGTCGCAGAATGTTTACATAGTGGCAGTTATTTGTTTATTTACCGTAAGAATCGACCCTTTCATGATCATGACTGACAAATGTTTGCTAAACCCTTTCTAGTGACACAGTAATATAATATCCATCTACAGTTCGTTTCAATACAATCCTTCTATAGTTCGTTTCAATACCTTCCACATAGGTATACAACTGTACAGATTTGAAGAATTACATAACAGATACATATAAATCAAAGTACTGAAAGTACTGATAAGTTGGAATGCGTTCAAGAGACCATGACATCAAGACACTAACGAAGCTGACGCCTCCCGCCCAGGTGATCACAACAAACGTCACGACTTTTGACTAAAAATTCACCAAACCGCGTTAAAGTATGCGATAGGTCAGATGACTAGGAACATTTTGTAAAAGTTTCATCCAAAACATAAATGGAGGAGGAGTTGCGTTCACAAGATTTTTCAAATGAAGGCCTCTTTTTCCATGACACGGCTAATATTTACCAAACCGTGACAATAGGCACTAGGTCAGGTGACTAGGAACCATCTGTGAAAGTTTCATCCAAATCGGTCCATAAATGAGGGAGAAGTTGTGTTAACAAGATTTTTTACATGAAGGCTCTTTTTCCGTGACGCGGATAAAACTAACCAAACCTTGACTTTAAGCGCAAGGTCAGGTGATTAGGAATATTCTGTGAACGTTTTATCCAAATCCAACAAGAAATTTTGGAGGAGTTGTATTCACAAGAAAAGTGGACGTACCTTCGGACGGAGGGACAGACGGAGATGATGATGACTATATAAGACTGCCTCCAGCTGCGTATAAAAATGAAATCCGAGAAAATACTATACCTGCACTGTCAAATTCGCAAAATTCAAGACTAGCCTTTAGGTAACGCAAATTTATGCGTAAATTAAACGATACATGTTTTTTGAAAGCCAAAAATGTTTTTTGAAAGCCAATTTCAACCGTACGATTGCGATACGATCAATTTCGGTCGTAGGACCTTTCTTGAACGTGGCCTTTGAAGGTAAAACACGTGGGGTTGGTAAACTCGTTCAGATATTTGATAAAAACAAAGGCTGTAGTGATAATCTACTTGTGATAATCTTCAATGATATTTAAAGGATTGCACACGTGCGTAATTTTGCACATTTGAATTTATGTCTAAGTAATTTTAAAGAAAATTGACGAAAGTAGAAAGAGAAGATAAATGTTTGCCTATAGACCCGCAATTTAGAGTGAGTGATCAAAGGTAAATTTTGTCTATACAAGTATAGACAAAATTGACCTTTGATCTATCACTTAAACTTGTGGATCTATACCTTCATCGATCCTTGCTCCGTCCACCATCAAGTGAAATTGTCGCTCGATTTGGAAATGGGGTTCCATTTTTTTTAATCTGCAGATTTTGCTCGTTTCTAATAATGGTTTACGAAACAATTAGATAAAAAAAACACATTTGAACTACGGTATTATGTTGAAGTGTGTAAAAAATTCGTTCAGAAAGAGAAACTAGACCTCTAAAAGAAGCTATAACAAAATTCTAAGAAAAACAAGTCGCGACGTTACCAAATAAGCAGATCACGTGATTGGCTTGTGCTATTGCCTCAATTCTACGAAAAACAGGTCGCGTATTACCAAATAAGCAGATCACGTGATTGGACAGTGCTGTTGTCAATAGCTTACTTTATTGGACTTGACTTATCACATGATTTCCAAATATAGTAATGCAAACATGTGCTACTATTAAATTCGTACGCAAGTTTCAATAAATTTCGTTTAAAACATAAATTAGCGTGTTATTAATTTACATAAAGTGATAGTTGTGTAAATGTTCAACATTATTACTTCTTGATGAAATAAACTGTATGTCTGTGTCAAGTTGAGATATACAAAATAGGCCGGAGTGTATTAACATCCTATTCACGTGATATGTGTTATCAAAAAACCCGAAATGAAATTATCTTGTGTTCATTTTGCGGTTTTGTTAAATCTAAGTTGGAATTGCTCCGCATTCCAACTTAAAAATGGGTGAACTTTTTTTCATCCGGGCTTACTAACAATGTTGTATTCTTATACATTCATATACTTCACCACAAAACAACCAACTAAACAAACAACAATGATTATAAAAAGAAATGATAATAAAGTCATACACCGAAAACTTGGTGGAGATGATCATTAACTAGAACAAGTGCATTTTACCATGCGGTCCAATGTTCGATTACTCCACTTTCGGCGAGACAGTCGGTATACTTTCATTGGAAAGGGAATCGACAATGTAGGCTAAATTAACTATGCAATTATGAGCACTTGTATAACTATCTTGACATAGATATGTAGATATCGACGAGAAATGTGTAGTTCGACGAATTTAGTTTAAAAAACCTCGTTAAATATGCATTAAGATACAAGTAAATGGCTTTTCTACGGTCAGTTTGCTGATTTACCCTTTTTGGTATTGTAAAAAGTGGACAATTCACCCTCTTACGCTGGAGTTTATATCATATGATCAGCACGTGCAGATGTGAAAGATCAACTTTACGATAATCTTATGAGGTCGTGACTAAAACAGTCGTCACATTGGATAACAATTCTATTTAAATCTAATAAAGATATGGGATAGGCAAAATCATAAAAGAAAAATAACCGAAACAAGTTTATGTCTTTCATGTATTCACTGTTGTATTTTTCAAAGTAACGTCTTCATCGATCTTTTTTGAGTTCTCAACATTCCGCTAGTTTAAAAGTATAGATCAGTTTGCCTTCCTGCATGGTCATATCTGAAAAATAGAATCTCTTAGAAATTAGTTTACAATTATCCTGCTTATATAAAGTTATGTTCATAGCTACAGATAGAGGGGGCATTTTTGATTTCAAAGTAAAACTATTTAAAAATACTTGCATAATTCCTATATTTTGGTAGTCATTGGAATTGTCTCGACGAGACAATCCAAATGAGTACCCACAATATAGGATTTTGATTTTAAATTAATAAAGATTTTAGACTGGAATGGTTTTGATCGAGATGAATATCAATTTCTTGATGTACTTACTGTAGGCCCTATCACAGATCTGTGCAGGCTGATCATTAGCTTAAATGTCTGCCAAATCCGTGGTTACGTATGGAATATGCTTACATCAGCATTAGAAGGGGTGGATATACAAAGATATGGACAGAAAACAAGAAGTGAAAATAGGATTTCGAGATCATGGGAAAACAGATAAGATAAGCTATAACTATAGGAATTAATGTTGAAAGAAAAAGAAGAAATGTAAGAAGATTAGAAAGAATAGAAGAAAGAAGACACATGAAGCGGAGAACGAGTAGAAGAAAAAACAGAAAGAAGAAAAATGATTCTTTTAACGTAAAAGCAACAAGAAGAAGATTATGAAGTCGAAATTTTGCGTTTGACGAATAAAATTATGACTTATAATATAAAAAACAGGAGTCAAACGTATATTAAGTGGTGGCAAGTAAATCTTGTCCGGTGACTTTAATTTTGGAACGATTGATAGGACTAAACAGTTGAAATAGATTGGACTTTAAGGCTTTAGCCAAAGGCTGGCGTAATTCTTAGTAGGAAAATATATCATCTCAAGAATCAGAATATTTGAGAATCAGCAACGACAACAAGAATTTAGACAGAGAACAAAACAAAACATTTGAATGCACAGATATGTGTAGAAGAAAAAAGTCAGAAAAAGAAGAAGAACAAAAAAGTATAACAAAAATAAGAACAAGAAAAAAAACAGACAAAGAAAGAAGATGAAAGAAGAAGAAAAAGAAAAAAGGAGCTAAAGAATAAAAAAAGAGGATTCTCTAAGTTTTCAATGTTTTAATAAACTAAGTTACTATACCTAATCTGTGGAGGATTCAAGTTCTAGGTTCTCAAGAATTTTTTTCATCAACTCAAATTTCTCATGTGTCAGCTTGGCTCTTCTGGCTTTGCTCAGTACGAGAGGTTTAGCTTCTCTTCTTCCCTCCTCCGTGTCTCCGTCCTCGGAGGGATCCTCGTCCTCGGAGGAATTATCGTCCTCGCTATCTTCATCCGAGTCTTCCCCTGACTCATCCTCGCTCTCTTCTTCACTTCCCTCGTCCTCCGATTCATCGCTTTCTTCTTGAGTTTAGAAAAGAAGAGTTTTTTTGTTTTTTTTTAAAAAAAAAAAAACTACTAGAGGATATTTAATGAGTAGTCGTGACATATCAAATTTATTAAATGGGTTCTCTACAAACAGATGAGGCTTTGTCGAGTTTTTTTTTCCCTGTTTTAGATGGCGAGTTTTATAAGTTTGGTATTCTAGGCACACAAGTATTATACTACTTATAAATCGACCCCAAAATCCTCAGATAAATTAACAATTTTTTTTGAAAAACTCATATTTAATTTACATATAACACCGTTGTTTTTAATGACGTCAACACAACCATTATGGCGTCTGTGATTAAACTAATGTAGTGTTATAACTTTTCACGTGAACTTAGAACAATTTACGAATTAGATAGAGAATGCATAGTGATGTTTACGGAAAATATAAACATTTCTGAGCAGGCGCAGCCTGCTCGAAATATTTCAATTTTTCGTAAACATCACTATGAAGACTTTATGTAACTTAATGTACAGCAGCCAATGAAATCATGCAACTGTACTTTATCCACTGCCTCCGACGTTCGCTTTTCCGACCTCATTTGACTTAAGTTGCACCGTTCTTTCATTAATAGGAGAATATTACTCAATACCTCTTTTTTATAGGCTAGCAACAATGAAAACATGAATGTGTAATTTAGATCAAAGAGAAGCTACGAGTATACACTGAAACGAACTTCTAAATGACGACCTTGTATTTGCCATATTTTAACATATTTGTACTCATTTAATAACGTTTTATACATTTTTTATGAAAGGTCATTCAATTTTGCCTATTCTGAAAGAAGAAAGTAATTTTCAAAATTTTTAGTCTAAAACATATTCGGAAATTAATCCTATAAGTGACAAACTTCGATGGACTTCGTGAGCCAGATGGCATTTTTTTCAAGAAAACAAGTGTAAAATTGCTGTAATGTATAACAAAGTGAATTGTGTACCCTTTAAAGAATTGGGGAGGGATTGTAGGTAAAGATGGTAGAAAACAACAAATGTACAATCATGTATCTTGAGTTCACACGACAAAGAAATTTTATTTGGTGTATAAAAGCAAGGCTAAAATTAATATTTGCAGTTCTGAATTTCACAAAATAGAACTGCTGTAAAGGAAAAATGGGTCTCACATAAAAGGTTGTAGCTAAACATGTGGAGGCATTATTAGGGTAAAAAGTTATTATTATTTAAAAAATATGAGATTGCCAAAAGCTTTTGTCATTTAGCTGCATTTGTTTTATCCTTGTGGGTATGACATTCGCAAGTGATGGGAAATCGAACACTTTTTCTCTAAAGGATAAGTAGAACTTCCGCCAGTACGATAAGATGCTTGGGAATAAGTAAAATAAATAATAGATGTTTATAATAAAATTCATAGAATTGAAAAGTCACATATAGCCCAAAAATCTTTTCGCTGGAAAATCCTTTTTCTCGAATATGCAATAAAAGTATAAATTGCTAACCCACCATTTTCAAACGAGGCTGACTTAAGGCTACTTTTATTTCTTTGTTGTCTTATTCGTGGCCACTCATGAAACTTAAATCAATGGCAGTTGACTTAAGCTGAATACATGACAGATAAACAAAAATGTTTAGGGAAAAATCACTTTACTTGTATTACCTATGTTTTATTTGGGCAGTTGCATGTCGTTCAGAGAATTCAGAGTAAAAAAACACGCCTTATCACGCTGTATATTTTAACCAAAGGAACGTTCTTGATTACCGATGATTTTGTTATTTTGAACAAAGGGGCGGTATTGTATTACATGTACTTCCCTTAAATACTAATCAAAACAACTACTTATTCAATTTTAATTTGAAATCATTTAAAAAATCATTTACCTCATCATTTTCACGGTGTCAATAAATGTATTGTTTGTTAAATGATTTCATCAACGTCAAAAAAGAGAAAAAAAGTAATAAGTGGTGACAACATATAGGTCATTTAATGGCTCGCAAATGCCGGATTGACTCCCAAATAGACAGAGCCTCGTCCTGATAAATTCTCCCAACCTCGACCAGATAACATTGATATTTTAAGACACTAACATGTTATTCCCTATTTATACAGCTTAAAATACTTTACATACCTTCTTCGTCTTCGTCAATCGCTTTCCTAACCGTTTCTGGAAAAAAGAAAATGAGACCAACGCATAAAGGAATAACTTGGTACTCCGCAAAAAGAAATATTTTTTTGTAAAAAAAAGTGACTGGTTCCAATACAGGACAACTGGAGGTTTCATTTCAGAAATTTTTCATTGGAAGGTAAAATGGCCATTTTAGCTTCAGGAAATGAATCAACCGATTAAAAATTCGACAGCGCTCAAATTTTCTATCTTTATTTTAAGCTTTTTGTGTAGTTATTCAGTCCTCGTTACAAATTGCCGTGTGTGCTTCTATATTTTATCGGTCGACATTAACAACATTAAGGGACTACAAAGACATATTCGGCGGAACATCGTTCGGACTTTTCCGTAAATTGAGGAGTGCCCCGGACGTAAGTGTAGTAATTTTGGTCATTTAATGGGCAATTCGGCTTCTGGTTACACTTTGGTTGACACGCTCGAAGAAAATGAAATTTTCTTTAGGCATAATGCTTTCCGATCATCTTTGGAGATCTTTTTGGCGTGTTATAATTGGAAAACAAAACGCAGTAAAACACTGCGTTTTGTTTTTTAATTATAATATACCCAATTTTAACCTTTCCTTTTTTTCTTTGTTTTTCTTTTCTCTCTCTCTTATTTTTCATATCGTAATCTACGGTATTGCTTGTGACGTCATATAAACCCACGTGCGAAATGACGCGCTTTCATAGCTACAATCGCCGATGGTATCCGAAAGATCATGACCATGAAAAAAAAGTTCAGAAACCGAAATGATACAACGATCCAAAGGAAACCCGTACTGCCACTAACAGGTGGAACCATACAAATGTGACCTGCATCCAGTTTTTCTATTCAAAAATATGCATCATAACTTATTAAGAGAATATTTGACAAATCAATGGAGGTATGAAACTAAAACCCAATCTTTACTGAATAATCAAGTGGCACGGGTTTTTACATAAAAATGAATAGAATTCAAGCTTTCACACCCTCACACCTTCATAGATCAACAAGTTAAGAGCGTATATTTTACCACTTTGAGACATATTTCATTTTCGACTACTTTACACAAAACAGCCTCGTACCAAAAATACTTTGATGGAAACATGAAACTAATTTCCGGACAGAATGTTCGGATCTCAATGGACACAACATATATAAATTATTACATGTCTACATATAAAATAGTGAAAATAAACGAAATCACTTACTTATCAGTCCGTCAAGTTTTTTGTCCAGCTTTCTCAGGGCCTTTGCAACCTCCCCTGCAATTAGAAATTACAGCTGCATTGTACAGTTATCAACATCGTGAAATTGACAAGATGAATGATTTTTTAATGGATTTGAAGTTAAACTGAATGAGTGTGTTGTGCGAGTTTTAAGTAATTTTAATTGGAGGTATTCCAATATCGCAAATTTGGTTCAGGATAAACAAAATTAGCGATATTTATCACCTATTAACTGGCTTACCATAGATTCATAGATTTTTGTTTTCGATGCGTTTTATTCTTTATCTTATAACTATACAAATACCCGTGTGATAACATCCAATATGATATATTCATGATAACACATGGATATTTCTAGCATTGTGAAATTGGCATTCATCTAGCTTAATTTATTTTGAATGACGTTGTTGATTCTATCTTTTTCAGTGAGTTTGGAGCGATTTGGAATGGTTCGAGCGAGTGTTTGGAATGAATGAATGGAGCGCAGAGCAAGTGGTTGGAATAGTTTTGATCGAGATGGATGCAAATTTCACGATTACTATATTTAGCGCTGGTCTCGCCCCTTTGACATCCCCAAGGTGCACACCAGATATTTAAAACACGTATTAAGTGTTTTGTATAAAAATATCTAACAAGATTGGGGGAATTGATAATTGTCGAAGCTCGATTTTAAACAGATTTTAAAATTTCTGTTTAGGGGCGTACCGCTATAAATGATCAATATTGCTTCGGAAAATCTTACGAACGTTGAAGCACTCTATCAATAGCGTTTTGAACACGTAATTAAAGTATTCACAATCCTATGATATGATAGATATAGGATATAAAATGAGTGGTCATTGAATACCGAATTTATTAATCGAGTCATCTATAAACAGATAAAAACGAGGCTCTGTCGAGTTTTTTCGTTTTTAGATGATGAGTTTAATAAATTCTGTATTTTATGAGCACAAATTTTATATTATATTTATAATATGACCCAAATTTTTGCGAAAAATCGTCAAATTTCAAAATTTCAATTTTCCGCGAAACTCATAACGCCGTTTTAAACTGACGTCACAATAAATACATTATGACGTCATATTCGCTGTTACGAAATAGCGTGCTATTCGTTCTGAGCTCATTTGCATAGTTCTTCAATAAGTGTAATAACAGCCGTGTAATATCAAAAATATTAAAACGGATTTTTTCAATTCCCGCGACGTGGGTCATGATATAGTAAACTTTCTTTTTTTAAGACTCATCCAATAAACCTATCCGCCTGTCTGTCCAAGCGTTTACGGCGGCTAGTGAGTAATCGATCTACGCGAAGTTATAGTTAATATACATGTAATTCTCGTTACACCTTACCTAATTCCGGACACTCAGATTCTTCTTGGGAACTACTAGAAGCCCCAGCTCCGGCCCCTGCTCCGGCCCCTGCTCCGGCCCCCGCTCCGGCTCCAGCTCCAGCACCAGCACCGGCTCCAGCACCAGCAGCTGCAGAACTACCGCCACCACCGGAAGCACCACCAGCACCGCCGCCTCCGCTGAAGAGAGGAACACACTGAGCATGACATCTCCAATTAGTTGTACTCCTACACTTGGTGCATTATTGCATTATAATTATATGACCTTTGTTGACCTATGTTGCGGGAGTGAAAAAATACCTTTTATTTTTGTTGTTTTTATTATTGTGTCGCCCCATGGGCGACACTCATTGTAGTATACTCATTCTAAATTTAGATATTTCGTCACGAGGGACAATTACTTCTACCTTAGAAGTGCAATTGTATTCTACACAACGATTGTTTACAAGATAAAATTTCAAAGCAGTCCTATAAAACCTACAATAAATGTCATCTCATCTCGCAAAACAACGATTTTCATGAATATAAAGTATTAAATGTATGATTTTGTCCAGATCACTTGATAGTCCCTTCTTCCGGTTTGCCCATAAAGCTTACGTCTAAACCCTAACCGATTAAACCGATATATTATTTGATGACTGGTTGACTCCGCCCATTTCCATCTCGGCCCTTCGGCAACTCAGCCCAACGTATAACTCGATCCCATTTTCGATAATTTATTCAGTACTTTTATCACAAATACAAGACTATTCAATCTTCATTCATTTATGAGGAAACATCGTTCGTCCAAAAATTGTACATACTTTGGGAAAATAATCTGTATTACTATAAACTATATGTTGAGGCCGAGTTTATTGGGCCGAGTTATTCGATGGACCGAGTTGACTGGTACCCTATGACTTCTGATTACGAAATGAGAAAACTCGTTTTTATTCGTGTTTTCTCGGGTATCTGCGGAAGGTCACATTACCGGCCACGTGACCATAGAAATCATTATGTGATCTAAATGGTAGACTAGTAAACCTGTCCCATCCACGCTACCCTCCGACACTGGGACAGAAAAAAACAGACTAATTTTTACCATGCACGTTTCTGCATGGTAACAACTGCGCATGCGTAAGGATGGAATGGAATTCAATGGAAGGAAATGACTTTATTGTATAATATTCTAGCGCTGTTAGTTTACTTATAGACTTTTTAATTCGATGATTAATGTCCTTTAATGCCTAGAAAAAAATCAAAAATGAGTAGGTGACGTTACGAAAAACTGCTTTTTACACCATTTCTTTATAATGTAGCATTAGCAATCGTTTGCAACGGGCATTGAGAACTACTGATTTAAGGTAGTGGACCCGTAATAGTTCCGCAACATTTCTGAACTCATGATCTTTCACAATGTTGACCGAGGTTTCCAAATGAAACTCATTTGGAAACCTCGGTTAACACTGTTTAAATTTTTTACTTCCGAACCTTTGCGGAACTATTACGGTTCCACTACCTTAATATTTCTTGTTACACGAATCCGTTACATGAAAGAGTATTATTTTTGTATTTTTTTTCCGATCGGTTTGTTTGTGGTTGATAAGCATCGGAATCTTGAAAAGAAATCCATTTTGCATGGAAAACATAAAATTTCTTAATCAATCTTTCGTGATTATTTTGTAACTTTGAATATAGAAATCGGTGGCTTTCATGGATGAATCAATCATAAAAATCGAAGTTCTATTTTCTATAAGATCAAAATATTTAAGTGGTAATTTTTGTAAATTAAATCTTTAACTCGTTACCAGACGTCAAAGGTTCGAAATAACAACATATTAAAGACACATCACGACATCAAAGATTTTTTTACTGACTGCCAGAGTCGTATATAACGGGTGCTCGTGATGCAAAATATTCATGAACGCCTATCAGACAGCGCAAAGCGCACAGGGCTATGTGAAACGAGTCAACAAATTCTTTTTTCAGCATTCGTTTAAAGATGCAATAAGAGTATGAATTCTGTAACCAGGTCCCGGGTTTTTTTTCAAATACATATATCATTTTATTGGATCTGTTAGATATGAGGGGAGCCCAGATGTTTCAACCCTTAATTTTGTCTGCGCTATCATATCGTTTTGTAAACGGCATTTGTCCTTCAATAATCAAAACTTTGTCACGTTACTACAGGTCAAATAAGACAGTGTAAAATGTAATCTTTTTTACATGCAATCACTTTGATTTTTCGCTTTCTGAAATTGTCATTATATTTTATAATAAGAGCAACACAAAAGAGTTGAACAGGTTTTTTTTAGACAGAATAGACCAAGATCAGCCTGGATAGAGATGAAGTGTGATCTTAGCCTTAGGTAACACATTTTGCTTTCTACTTAATTTCTGTGGGGAAATCTTATGCCAGACTTTGCTATACGATTATTCACAAGTTGGTATAGTAGAGGATGTAAGATCCTTTCCCATCCTGTTATCTTAGCATTTTTCACATTTTTTTAAAATCAAGTATCTATTTATATATCATTTTAAATTTAACAGAAAAAAAACAATGATAGTGTCTATGTTTTATGATTTTTTCCTAATGGGAAAACATTTATGTTTGGAAGAAATCTAAGACAATTTTCTTACAAATGTAAAACTACATGGTAGAGTTCTTGATTTTTAAACATTTTTTACCTGATACATCAAAGATAATTTTGATATAGGTGGATTAGAGTGAATCTGTATGAAAATACCAAATTATTTAGATGACAAGTTCCACTTTTTAGCTCATGGTGAGCTATTGTGGTCGAGCTGCGTCCGTCATCAAGTCGTCCGTCAACATCTTGTGTGCACTCTAGAGGCCACATTTTTGGCCCAAGTATCTTGAAGCTTGGTCAGAATGTTTGTATTCATCAAATCTCGGTCATATTCTAACTTGAGTCAAGTGGGGTCAAGTGAGGACAAATTTTTGGCCCAAAGGTCTTGAAACTTTGTCAGAATGTTAGTCTCCATCTTAGCTCGGTCAACTTCAAAATTGGGTCAAGTGAGGTCAATGATGGAGACAGGGAGTCAAATTTTAGTTATACGGGATTTTGCTTAGAATCCCATCTGAATGACATTTTCTTTTTACCCTCTGCAAATGAGGTCATTCTGCGCTTTGGGGAAGTATGACGCTACTTATTCCCGCTAAAACAACGTCCTTGTTGTTGAGTTTTAACGTCGGGGTGAAAAGCGGGATAAACCTTGAAAGAGATGAAATCTATACCAATGCTCACAGTGAAGAAATCTATAGCAACATTCGCAGTTTGAAAAGTAAATGCAGCTAATTTAGCTTAAGCTATGTCGGCTAACATATAGTCTGAATCCCATCCTTTAGGTTTTGGACCTGACTACGGACCCATGTATATTGAGTGTTCCGACCTGATGCACTTGCTATAATACGTGCGCTCATATTCAAAGAACCCCCTTGCATTTTTTTTTTTTAAAAAAATCTGTTTCAATTTCAGTGAGTATCTTTCATTCATAGTAGGCTAATTTCTTCTGAACAATTATTAAAATTGCTGTAACTGAGGAAATCGATCTAGAAATACATGTATATGTATACATGTATGTATATGAGAAAAAAGCAAATAGCCATCGATTTTGATAGGTAGCCTATTTGTCTGCTGAAAATAAGTTTAAACTTAGGTCAAATTACTTTTCCCGTCTATAGGTTAAACCTATCATTATTTTACCTTGTGTTTACTCTACAGACCACATTTTTCGCCCAATTATCTTGAAACTTTGTCAGAATGTTTGTCCATCAATCCTTTGTCAAGTTCGAAATTGGGTCAAGTGGGATCAAAAAATCTTGTGTGCACTCTAGAGGCAACCTTCTAAATGAGTTCACCCATTTTTCCATTAGCCATTTTCCATTACTCGGCTAACATTTTTTAAAGGCGACACATTCACTTTGCTGTACATTACAGCAATTTTTTACATGTTGTTATTTTGTTTATATATGTTACAGTGAATATGTAAAACCAGTGATTTTGTAAAATAACTGAAAATTTCAGGGATAATGTAAAATCAATGATTCCTCAGTTGTTTTATAAAATGACTGAAATTTTCAGATAATATATGAAGTAATGGAATATTTGTGATAAAAAAGGAGTAAAATAGAGTATTATTTCAAATAAAAGATGTACTATATATTTTTATGGCCCACATCGATAGATCATATTGTTTTACTCATGTCTGTCTGTCTGTCTGTCTGTCTGTCTGACCGTCTGTCTGTCCGTCTGTCCATCTGTCTGTCCGAAAACTTAAACTTGCCAATATCTTCAAGCCTATTCAAGATACAAAGCTCATATTCGGCATGATGATAGATCTCAATGATCCGCATCCGCTGGTACCAAAGTCAAGGTCATGTGACAAGGTCAAGGTCATCTGTCAAGGTCAAACTTTGAAAAAAAATGCTGTTACGGGGGCATTCGTGTTTCACAAACACATCTTGTTTTATTCATTATCTCTGTTCTTACATTTCAAAATTATAAAATTATAGATTTAACAACACATTTCACATTAAATAAGGATATATTTATTAATATTGAAACAAAGTACAAAAACAAAATTCAAACAACAAATTTCATTGTAAAATGGAAATTATCAGATAGATTGGTTTGCAAAACCAGATTTATGATTTTATATTCTTAATCAAGAGTTGAAGAGAATATTTATTGATTTCATGGAGATATGAAACTGAAAACCTAATCACCCTTATGGACATGCAAAACATAGAAATGAAGTCCTTACAAGTATAATTCTATAATTTAAAATATACTCGTTTTACTTATGAACTGTACTGTATTATCCTAATGTCTCAAAAATTCTCTGTAATTTTACATATTAACTGAAATTTTCAGTCATTTAATGAAATAACTAACAGAATCATCGATTTTACAAAATCCCTGAAACTTTCAGTTATTTTACAAAATCACTGATTTTACATATTCACTGTAACATATACAAAGTCGTTTATTAAATAACGTCATCACATCCATGTGGTGACGTCATCTCCTCGATAACAAAATAACGTTGCTATATGCTTTAAGGTGGCAATGGACAGGGGCCTCCCGACTCTATAAACCGGAAGTGGGTTTTCGGTTATTTTACGGTTCTTTTTGCGCGTTGTTTAAAAAAACCGATTTTCATGAGATTCTGCTTATGGAAATAACGTAGAATAATGATGGTAAAATTTCACAAAAATTAGCGCATTTTTAACTTTTGTGGACAAAATTTTGCAAATGCAATTGACAAAATTGTCTTGGCAACGGCCATTGTGTACATGTATAAGGTCTATCAAAATGTTCGTGTTTTTTAGCTATCAGCTGGTACTGAGTTTATACTAGACCTAAATTGAATATAAACGTTTTATTAAAAAAAAAGGGCCAATACCACCCAAGGGCAGATAACTCTAGCATGAAAACGGGCACTGAAAGGTACCTTCAAATTCTGCTGCAATTTACAGCATATGTGACCAACAAAAATATTTGGCGAAAAAAAACTGACGCCACGTGTCCATTGCTACCTTAAGTTTATATGCATAGGTATCAATCTAATCTAATAACATCCTTGCAATATATATATCATATATACTTGGAGCTCTGCCACGCGTGAAAATATAGCTTTTGTTGTTTGCTCAAAGAAACGTTAAACGATCTAACTTGGAAACAAACGATAATCCTCTATATTTACCCTCCCACTCTTTTATGTTCTTCACGTTGTAATTCTTCGTCAATCATTTCTTTGAGCTCTAGGAAGTTGGCTGGGCCGGGACCGGCCTGGACGTAAAATACGCAGCAGACTGCGATTAGCAAGGCGATCTTCATCATCTTGGCTCCGTTGAAATATTAGACTTGAAAACCTGGATTAAAACAGGGCTACAGATAGAGGGGGAATTTTGGATTTCAAATATTAATAGTTCACAAGTCCTTGCTCAAACTCTATCTAGTGGGTACTCATTGGAATTGTCTCAACGAGACAATTCAAATGAGTACCCACATCAACATGGTTTCATTGAGAAATGAAGATTTTAGACTGGGTCTACCCCCTATTATCTGTACCTCTGTGGATAGTATTAAGATCGTGTAATAAATTGTTCGATTTCGATTAAATGTTGATCATTTTGGTCGATTTCGTACTTTTTTAACGATCCCGGGGCGCTTTTGATTGATTGAGTTTTTGGATTGAATGAATGGAGCGCTCAGTGAACGATTTGGATTGGTTTCGATCGAGTTGAATATCAAATTCTAAATCGCTCACTGTATCGATTTAATATAATTTTAATGATATCGTTTTTAATTGCGCCACTTTAGATAACACACAAAGTTTTAGTCGGAATTTTAACGATCGAATTTTCAATGTCGCCTTTTGTAAATCCTTTAATCAAGTACTATTTGATTTTTACGACAACAATTGCCAATATCCGGGTTTGATCTTACCCTTAATTGATGCGTACATTTTCCAAAAATCAGCACATTCGGGTGTCTGCACTAAATATAATTCTAAAAAGGCTACAGCTAGTATAGTTAACAAAATCGTGAAATTGACAAGGTAATTGATTTAAAATGATATTGCAGCGAAATTGAATGAGTGTTTGAAGCGAGTTTTGGGTGAATTTAAAGACAGGTAATCCAATATCGCTAATTTTGTTCAGGATGAACAAAATTGGCGATATATATTACCCCCCTTTAATGAATTATGCATGCAAGCTCTATAGATAGTTTCCTATCTATGCAAGAACCTGTCAGACGCATATAATTTAAAATATGGTCGTAAAATCACGCTTTTTTATTCAAATTCATTTTGAATGAAGTTGTTGATTATATCTTTTCAGTCATTTTGGAGTGTTTGTGAATGGCTTGGGTGAGTGTTTGGAATGATTTATTGGAGCGCTGAGCGAGTAATTTTGATTGGTTTTGTTCGGAATTATCGTCAATTTTACGATGCATTTAACTGTAACATCGTGAAATTGACATGACATTCACCTCGAGCAAAACCAATCCAAATCACTCACTCAGTGCTCCATTCATTCATTCATTCATTCATTCAAAACACTGACCCGAACCATTCAAAATGATAAGAAAAAAAGATTGAAAATATGTAAAAAGCGTTTAAATAATCCACAATTTCACTGATGAAATTAAATTTGTAAGTGTCTAAATTACCGATTTTGAGTTAACTCCTTTTAATTTCACTCAAAACTCGCTCCACACACTCATTCAATTTCCTCCCATATTGATTCCATTATCATTCAGCTTATCAATGGCACGATGTTCTTAACTGCTATTCTTTCAAAAGTAATATAATATGAATTACGTGCCTTGACATATTAGGTTCCTCCTGACAGTAAACATGTATTTGGACTTTTAAGTGTATCGCAGCTTTTTTGTGGTCCCTTAAATAGTCGCTTAATACAATTTTTTACTATAAATACAGCGAGTTTTTTGTTTTGTTTTTGCTTTTTTTCATTTTTTACCACAATTCCATAAACACATCTTTGTCTAGCCTTTAATTACGACACTTTGGTCGAAATTTACGACATGAATGTGCATCAAATTATAAAACCGAAGCCATTGCGTCAATAATACTTATGTAAACGAACGAGTGAATATTTAAACAAGCATAGAGATGTAAAAAAAGTGAATGAAAAAAAGTTAAAGAAGGAAACTCGCCAATCTATAAAATATCTGATATCCAAAGATCTAAGAGATATTACCTTCTTGTCCGAACTGCCTTCGACGAGATCCGGGGGTAAAATGTCACGGATCCGGGTGGAGGCTATAGGTCAATCACGCATGACTCTGTTTCGGATGGTTGCACGAATTAAAATGTATAACAAAATGTATGTATATAATGAGTACGGGTAGATTTGAATGGTATGGTGTTCACTTTTGGCCTCAATTCAAGTCTGGTGGGTTGTATTTAGCGCAAACCATGAAACGTTATAAAACAAGAGGAATTAATAGGCACATATCGCTCTTATGACTTAAAACATTGGAACTTATTTCCCCAAAAAGAGGCAAACCTACAGTGGACTATCTGGTTGCACTAGATGAACGAATTGAAAATTGTTTAATTTCAATCAGATTTGGTTGCATTTAAGAATTGTTTCGTATTGAATGAGTGTCAATTTCACTATGTTTATAATGGTACCCAGACCATCAACGGAAAGGGGGTAGCTCTAAATACATTTTTGTCAACGTTATTCCCCTTTTTTGACTTAGTTTTTTGCATTATCTAGCATTGGCAGCCGAGCGTTGCCATCCGTAGTTTTTGCTCTTATTCGCAATGCAAATTCAAATGTTCTATGGTGATAGTTTTCGTGGAAACTTATTTCTAGATAGCGAGCCCAAAATTATCTATTAAAGCAAAACATTCCCAAAAAAGTTTCCATTTTGAAATCTGGAAGGGTTTGCAAAGTACTCTGCCAAAAAATAAAACTCAACTCCAATGTGATTCGAACCCACTGCCATCATAATTCAAATAAAGGGCGCTAGACCACCGAGCAAAAAAAAGCGTCCTAAATCATTATCATTATTTCAATCTATAACATGACACTTGAGATATTCGAAAGAAAGTGTATGCACCACAAGGTAACTTAAGGTCGAATTTCGAGCAGAAAGTTTTCTATCAAGTAACAGAAGTTAGAATGACAAGTTTTAATTTCAAATTATCTTACGAGCGTGAATATTTAGACTTTCGTGAACCTATGCAGTCAGAAAATGTACAGCGAGTAGTATTGTGAAATTGACATTCATCTCGATCAAAACCATTTCGTTCAGCGCTCCGCCCAATGCGTTCATTACACTCGCTCCAATCACTCTAAAACGTGCCGAAATCGTTCAAAAACGATTCGATTTTGCTGTATTGTATACGGCTTTACCTCGCTTTCAACAAACTTTCAGTAATAGTGTGGTGGTTGGAACACCTAACAATGGTTTTCCTGGTATTTCTCAAACAAGTACTACCATTTCACCCTTTCCTAGCCTCAAGCAGATATCTCTATTAGGTCTACAAATTATCAACCGATTGGTTGGAGAAAAATAGTCGGAAAGGATGAGTTCCGCCGTCGGGAACCGAAACCGGGTCCTTTTGAATGAAAGTCCGACGCACTACCAACTGGGCTACTTTTTTACGACCAAACGGACCAGATGGATCAGATCAAAGTATTGAATGATATCATTAGCTTTTGTTGATTTTGGTGCAGTTAGTTACATCGTGAAATTGAAAAGGTGAATGATTTTGGAATGGTTTAGGAATGAAATAGAATGAGTGTGTGGGGCGAGTTTTGAGTGAATTTAATGGGTTTGTTAATCCACAATCGCAAATTTTGTTCAAGATGAACAAAATTAGCGATATTGATTACCTCCCTTTAATAAAATATGCATACAAGTTCTATGGATAGCTTCCTTTTTCTTCAAGAACCTATGAGACGCGTACAATTTCAATTATGTCAGTGAAATCGCGATTTTTCTCTATCCAAATTCATTTTAAATGACGTTGTTGATTCTATATTTTTCAGTGGGTTTGAGCGTTTTTGGTTTGGTTTTAGTGAGTGTTTGAAAGGAATGAATGGAGCACTGAATGAGCGATTTAGAATGGTTTTGATTGAGGCGAATGTCAATTTCACGATGCAACTATAAGTTAATACACACAAACAGAAAAGTACGAACATTTGAGGTAATAAACTATCGATAATTTCCAGAAATTGAACGAATACGCGATATTGTATTATCTCTCTAAAATTTTTCTTAGCGCTCGCTCCATGCACTCATTTAATATCATTCCAAACTCATTCCAAAACAATTCATCTTGTCGATTGCACGATGTTGTTAACATCCCCGAGTTCAGGATGACTAAACGGTGTTAACTGTTTGCCAATTTTACCCCGCTTTGCACGTGCACTTGCGTGCAAAGCGGGGATAAATTGGCAAGATGATTGCACCGTTTTGTCATCCTGAACGCTAGGCGGTACTTTTCACCCTTCTTTAGGGACTCTTTTTCGCTTGACGTGTCAGATATAATTTTGGATATACATATCTTTTAAAAGTTCAATCACGCATGAAGATAAACAGATCACGTTTTTGAGTAGGAGTGGGGTATTTCATCAAAGTACCCTCATTTGGTATAACCAGCTAACCGAAACGATCTTTAAACATAGTATAATTGTTGCTAGGTTGGTTGGTTTTGATCTGTTTAGAAAGTGAAAAAGAAGGCTTATAGTTTATTTTTGCCTTCCACGAGAAAAAGTATCATACATAAGAAGTTCGTGTAATTAATTTATCGGTGATAAAGGCACATACATTAAATCCTGTGTTTTTTATCAAAGAAAAAAGACAGGAAAACTACATTAACCCTTTGCTGTTTAATCCCTGCTTTTTACGTGCCTGTCATTTTATGATTGAGAAAACATTGCGAAAAAAGAAGAAATTGCTTCTGACAAGCAATTTCTTCTTTTTCCACACTATTTTCTACCCTACTGAATGGTTATTTTTCAAATTAAATCCACTTTAAATCTTCGTTTGCAAAACATTTGAATTTGGACAGGTCAAAATTTAGTAAAACAGGAAAGTGTGAAAGAATATTGAGAATTTGACAGGTTGAATGATTATGCAAAGATTTTAGAATGAAATTGAATTAGTGCGATGAGTGTGTCTTGATGAAAAAATCAAGGCATGTAATATAATATAGCTAATTTCGTCCAATATTGTATTACTTCCCTTTGATAATTTTTACGAACTTTTCTGTTTTTGTGTTTTCATGGACAAATCGGACAAACCTTGTGCTAAAAACCCACACCATCTTTCAAAATTGAAAAGAGAATGGTGTCATAGATATGTTAATGGTTTTTAACAATTGCGAAGGTTTTTTTTTTTTTTTTTTTTTTTTTAAACAACTTCGGGCGTTTTAAAATGGTGTGAGTGAGAGTTTAGAATGCATTGAGTGAAATGCTGGGCGAGTGATTTGGAATGATTTTGATCAAAATGAGTGTCAATTTCACAATGTTATAAATGGTAGCCATTTTATGTTCCCGATGCCCAAAATTTGAAATAGGTCTTAACGCAATATCGTCTCTTTCCTTTCCAAAAACACATTCAGCTCACTGCCCTGCGTTAAAAAATTACAAAAGTTCGCTAAAGGTTTAAGAAGTTGTAACCCATTTTGCAAGCAGGATACAATGTCTTAACTTTTGCAAACGTTTTCGTATCATAAACGCAGGATAGCCTGTGTTTTGTCTTTGTTTTACTGAAATCTTAAAATACCACATTGCACTACAGAAAATTTCTTAAGATTTTTGACATGTGATAACTCGCGATATCACAATTCAATATCTTTAATTTTTTAATTTCAAAAATGCAACCCTGAAATGGTCATAATGTATATTTTTAAGGTTCGACAGCCCGTGTACCAAACAACCTTTAAATATAGCGCACTGTGTACTTTAAAGGCCTAAGCAAATTTAATAATCATCTTTTCAGTCACGTATTTCAAATTGGTTTCGAATTTGGTGTCATATAGGATTTCGTGAGGTGGAACGCTCTCAAGAAAATTATATATAAATTCATGATATATATTTATTATGCCCCCCACCTTAGAGGAAGAAGGGGTATTTTGCTCTGCACCCGTCGGACGGTCCGTCCCTCCGTAGACCTTTTTTTGTCCGGAGCATATCTCAAAATGTATGCGGGCTAGAACCATGAAACTTCACAGTTGGATAGGTCCTATTGAGAAGAAGTGCAGTGCACAAGAAACCTAACTCTACTCATCATATTTTGTGAGTTATTGCCCTTTGTTGATTGACAAAGAATAGTACATAGCTCTGCTTTTAAGGGGACATAAATGTTTTACAAACATCTCTTGTCATATCAAGTTTTTCGTATACAACTGCTTGTACGGGTATGAGAATGGCTTTCTCAGATCAAATCCCTTGTCAAAATTGTGACACTGCTATAGTTAACAGCATCGTGAAATTGACAAGGTGAATGATCGGGAGTGATTTAGGAATGAAATGAGAGTGTGGAGCGAGAATTGAATGATTTTCAAGACGGGTAAACATAATCGATAAATTTTCGCATATTTTAAAATGTTTTTATCAATTTGACAAATCAGGCGCTTTTAAAAAAAAACAACACCGGCCAATAAAATCGTACAAGTTTCTAATCAATTTGATCATTTTGATCGATTTCGAAGCGGTTTTTGAACTATTTCGGAGCGTTTTGGGGTGATTTGAGTGAGAGTTTGGAATGAATGATTGGATCGCTGAGCGAGTGATTGATTGCGCATGGTTTTGATTGAGTTTGGCTTTCAATTTCACGAATTTAAACAAAAAACAAAAACCCTAATCATTCTGTATGAATCCGCTTCGCGAAGCGGATTCATATATAAATGTGATAAGTTTTTTTTAGTTTCATAC
Source organism: Fragum whitleyi (assembly GCA_948146395.1). Classification (NCBI taxonomy): domain Eukaryota; kingdom Metazoa; phylum Mollusca; class Bivalvia; order Cardiida; family Cardiidae; genus Fragum; species Fragum whitleyi. The sequence goes on from OX411559.1 coordinate 18,947,136, forward strand.
CTCCATGGAATTAAAAATATATTCTTTTCATCTCATGATTTATTGTCACGAGGAAAAAATAGAAGAATTTCCCTGCAATGAGTCAGATTTCTTGCGGGTGTACCTTACGCGTAACTTAAAAAGTAGCGGTGTACTTTTAATCGTTTTCATTAGGCAATAAAACCATTTTTCAGCCAATCAGAATGCACGAAACTTGATGGACACAACTAAAATTAAATTATTATTGAATGAGCCTATGCGTGACATTTCCAACAATTGAAAATGTGCGCCAAGCAAAGACTCTGGCCAGCCTATGCATCTGCACAGTCTGACCAGGGTCTTCACCTTGCGCTTTGGAGAAAGATAAGGTGACTTAGGTCACAAAGTGTCTTAAGACAATCCGACAACCTTCCAATTATACTAAGTAGCAGTGAAGGTTGGTTAATGTTGACCCTTCACGCACATATCAAATTGTTGGAAATGTCACGCATGGGCTCAAATGAAATTGTCTGACGACTGTCGGGTTGCCTTTTTCACATCCCAGCTTCTCAACTTTTTGCAATAACCAAACTGCTCGACCCTGACCCACATTTGAAGAACACGTTTAAAGTTTTAAATGAGGTAAGTTTTTTTTTTTTTTCAAACGGGAGCATTTTTTGCAATGAATTATCATATGAATGCACTCGGGTCGTTTGAATGCACTAGGATTATATATCGAAACAGTTCACACGAATGGAGACATATACTCAGCACAGAAAGAACGTATCCACTTTTAATTTGCCAATATAATATACATTTGTAAAGTCAAATCAATTTGAAAAATGTACCAATGTGCTTGCAGTGCTTTGTTTTATCATACACAAATAATCTTTTTTCAAGTACTTTTGGTGTTAATCAATGAATGTCAAAATCACTGCCTCCTACGTCGACATTCGTCACGCATGCGATCTTATTAATCTTCTTAGATGAATGCCACTTCTAAGCTACGTAATTAGTAAATGAATTTTATGTTAGTAAAATGTTTTGTGTGAAGGCAACCTCAGAGTTTTAACGAGAATATCTCTAGTAAGAATGGGATAAACACTTTCTTAATAATTTGCACACGACACGTTTGAGATGTAAGTCTTTATTACTTATTTGGAAAATTCACACATGATAAACAATTGCTTAAATTATTAACCTCCTCCTCCCATCCACCTCCAACTCTGAGACTGCTTGTATTTCTTTGTCAATGTTTTCCTAGTCTTGGGTCTTAGTTTTTATTTGTTTTAGCGTTTTTTCTTTCCAAGATATGAGATGAAAAAAAAAATTGTCTGGCAAGATTCATTTCTTAAAATTTGTTTTAGTCAATTAAAAAATTATGCATTATACAAATGCCCGTATTTCAATTCAAATAAATATTGTGTATCGTTTATCCCAAACATAGTGTCACCCATCGGTAACCATGCAGGAACACAAAATCACACAGTAGTTGTGTTCGGTACCACACGGTGTTGAAACGAAACAAAGAAAAACTTGAACCAATGTATAATCAAAACTCGACAAACCGTAAACATTCTAATAAAAACACATGCTCTAATATAACCATCTTTTGACTTATTAAGAATGGATTGGGTGTCAATTTCATGATATTTCTAATGGCCTTGCGTCTTTTTTCTGCAGTTGGCATATAGGTTCAGTCCAATTTGTGGAGCGAATTTTGAGTCAATTTAATGGAAGGTAATCCGATATGGCTAATTATGTTCAGGATCAACAAAATTAGCGATATTAATTTCCTCCCTTTAATAAATGTACATACAAGTTATGCAAATAGGTTCCTATTTCTTCAAGAACGTATCAGACGTTTACAATTTGAAATACGTCAGTGAAATCGCGATTTTTTTCTAGTTTTATTTATCTTGAATAGAGTTGTTGATTCTATCTTTTTCACTGAGTTTGCAGCGTTTTTGAATGGTTTGAGTGAGTGTTTAGAATTAATAAAAAATAACTCTGAGCAAGTGATTTGGAATGGTTTTGATCGAGATGAATGTCAATTTCAAGATGGTGTTAATGGAAGGTAATCCGAATGTTTTCTTACTTATCACTGCCAAAATGTTTGCTGTGTTAAAGAAGCATACCTTTTTATTTGATCTTGACAGATGACCTTGCTAATAGGGAAAAGAAGAAAATGCTGCTAACCAACACTGTCTCCTTTCTCCCGAATATTGTCAACCCTTTCTTCTCAAATTTTACTAATTTGCACACATATTGTATATAATCTGCAACCCTTTACAATTTGGACCTGTCTAAACATTCGTTGTCTTGTAATGGATTAATCTAAATAAGAAAAAAATAAAAGCCTTGTCCCATCCTTAATCGCTTAAACAGACGACAAAATTTTAGACTGGACCAACTTGGAAAAGCTTGCAGACAATAAATCATCATTAGTGTAATTTGATATATATCTAGAGTAGAAATTAAAAAATAATGGGGTATGAGTAAAGGTAGCACCATATTGTCTATTTCTTGTCTTCCCACAGTAAAATACAACTTCCTAATGGAATTCAATTCAATGTAAAAGAAAGTGCCGACGAGCTTGTGCCCTTGGAAAAAAACATTACTACAAATGGATAAATTGACTGACTAGTAGCAAACCAATCAACTCAACTAAAATTATAAAAACGCGTGTTGCGTCTTTCTGCAAAGCGACATATGGTGTTGTAATCTATACCTTGGGAATAAGTGGTTTTGGCAGACTCAGCGCTATATAGTAAGCATACCGCTCGACATTCTTGCTTTGAAGTGAGTTTGGAATGTGGCTTACGGTCCCTATAGGTAAATGGAAACCTTGGTTTCCCTCGCCTCAAAAAGTCTTGCTAAAAGATTCTAAATTGGAGTGCATGCCTTCAAATGTAACTTTGCAACTGTATAAACCAGGCCTTCAGCGATTTTAGCACTTTGATAGAGCTTTTTGTTTAGCTGGTATGTTGATTAACAGCTATACATTTGAAAAATAATTCGCTATCAAAAACTATATCACAGGGAATAGTTTAAACACATATAGAACACTCTAAAATTCAATATTCCGGCAAAAAATTGCTTTTCTAAAGAAAAATAACATCATTTTGGTTGAATAAAATACAATGGATAAGTTAATTTGTATAATTATGTTCTAGTGAAAAGGTTTGTAATTTTTCATGATAAAGGCTTTCTTTCCGAAATGTCTTTTTCTAGAATTTTTTTATATTGTGGAAAAATAACGTTTAATTTGATAAACACACCATAGTCATAGTGTTCAATCAGATATAGCCATGGTACAATGCACAATCGTTTTAAAATTGGTGATTTCTGAAACAACAATAAGTTTATAAATTACTGTCACCATTCGACCATAACAAACAAATTGTTGACGATTCACACGATTTTGATAGAAGTATATTGAGCAAATATAAAAAAATATACACCTACATTGAATTCTGAATTCTTCAAACTAGTAAGTTCAAAAGTTTCATGTAATTCGGTGAAAATGCTACCGAATGATAGGCGTAAACTTAACCGGTGTAACTCTTGCATAAAACAACAACCGTACATTACTCTTACATGAAAGTAAGCTAAGATTTGTTGGGAGTATATATATATGCTCCCAACAAATCCTAGCTTTCTTTCGTGTAAGAATAATGGACGGTTGCTGTTTTATGCAAGAGTAACACCGGTTAAGTTTATACTCCCAACAAATCCTAGCTTACTTTCATGTAAGAGAAATGTACGGTTGCTGTTTCATGCAAGAGTTACACCGGTTAAGTTTACGCCTATCATTCTGTAGCGTTTATATATATATATATATATATATATATATATATATATATATATATATATATATATATATATATATATATATATATATATATATATATATATATATATATATATATATATATATATATATATATATATATATATATATATATATATATATATATACACAGATGAAAATCACACGGGAAACCTTTGTGATTAATCTAATTCATTTCTAATAAATTGCCTGTCCTGCATTAGCATTGTGGTCCTCCCTAAAAGGGCAAAGAAGAAAATAAGCATATTCAGATTAGAGAAAAAAGCCTATCATGGTCTTCTTGTATATTATAACATGTTGACAAAAGTTGGTTATGGAACAGTCGCCGTTGATCCGAAATACAAATTATAATTAACAATACATGTGTATTTCCGTTTATTTATTGTCGCTGCCGTAGCACATACCCATATGAGCGACACCTCCAGAAGACGGTTAGTCGTTACGGGGGATAGTTTAAGGATTCATGACGAAACTACTGCTGAGATCCGCCATGGTTCTTTAACGTGCTCGGTGTAAAGCACAGTCTCACGGGACTTCGGTTTACAGTCTTATTCGAAAGAAAAAAGTTTTTTTTTTACAATTAGTGCCATCCCGGGAATCGAATCGAATACATGGTGAGCATATTCACATAAAAGCAACTACTAGCCAACCTCGTTTTTGAATACAGTAAAACTTGTGTTAAGCGACCACTTAAGGGACCACCAAAAAGCGGTCGTTTATGGGAATGGTCGCTTAATACGAAATACTGTTATAAATGTGACATTTCGTTTTGATACCATGTATAGATTGTCGGTCAAGTTGTACTGAATCTTATGATGTTTGAACCTATTAGAATCGTCTTATTAAGACGATTCTAATGGGTTCTAACAACATAAGATTCAACAATAACCAATTTTTCGATAAGAATGTCCTCTTTTTCAGAGATTTTGATACGGTGAAGGGACTTTTTATGGTGGTCGCTTAATACAATTGGTCGCTTAATAGACGTGGTCGCACGAGCAATATCGACTGTATTTATTTCACAGAGTTTCCAGATGGTCCTTTTTACAAACCGATCCAGTCACTGGGATAATAATCCTCTCTCCAAAAACCCCACCAAACTTTACGAAGAGGCCTAGGAAAGCCTTTGTCATAAATCACAAGTCCAGTTTGATTTAACCATGCACCCATCCAGCCGAATGATCCTCCGGTGATTATGTTGTGGTCACACTGAGTTAGCAAATATAGATCCTTGCCCGGGTTACCAAACGTAGCAAAGTGAATATCTGTACCCTTGAAATTATTCATACACCAAGAAATGTCATCACTAACAAAAATGAAATCAATGTGCTTGCCCAGGTTCTCCTTGAAGTATTCCATTGCTTTTACGATATAGTATTTGGATGACACTGTGTATCCATTCCGCTGGGAATTTTCCAATAGGAAATCGCCTCTTCTAACGTGTATCCCTACTTTTGTTTTACCTTTTAAATCCATTTCAATTAAGTGTCTCGTAACTTCCATTTGTATTTCTTTCTTGAAAATGAACGATTCACTGATCAAGCCTCTTCTATGCCGGAAATATTTAAAGCTTTGTCTATATCCACGAATTGCCCAGTTGTAACTCGAATTGATTTGGCTCGCTATTGGACCGTCGTATTTAGTCCAAGCACTTTCGGGCAGATGTTTAAAGGAAGACATGTCGATGTGCAACCTGTAGGGTTAATAATATCAAGAAAATGGAGATGTGGGCGATTTTGGAATTGTTTCAGAATGAAGTTTAATAAATTGGATGAGAGAGTTTTGAATGAAATTGAAGTAAGAAATTATGGTGAAAATATGATTTTGAAATAGACAGGAAGAACGGTTTTAGAATTATTTTAGAATTGTAACGAAGTTGAATGAATGGGACGAGCGAGTTTTAAATAAAATTTAAGGCTAATTATATGATATCCGCAATTTCGTTCTATTGGACGAAATCACGGAATAGGCTTACCAGAGTGCATCAGATAGAAATCCGAGCGAGCGGTTAAGGGCGTTTTCGATAATTGTTGCACATCG